>OX377619.1:127644126-128244126 GCA_947397865.1 Polietes domitor | reverse complement strand
TCAGATTCCAAAAGCCCAAGGATTGAGTGGGTGAACGGAAATCCGTTATGGGGATGAATGTGAAAATACAGTTATAATGAACCTAAATGTGTCTTCTCATAGATTACTATTTGAACATGTGATAGCCTTGTCACACCACATGCGAAATCAATAGATTTCAGCTTGAAATGGCATAAGGTCGATTTCACATGCATATGACGAGGCTATGAGACGACAAAACTGTCACATATATTGCGACGATCGCGTCGGTCTTTCAGAGACGATGATTAAAACATACTGATTGAATCAGGACATTCATGAATCAAGGTATCAACGAAATAATCTAAAAATGGTCTTAATTTGAGTCTGGATAGGGGTGTTTCAGTTTGAATCTGGATAACATCCAATATTTATTTTTTGATGCACACATTAATATTATCGCGGCAATTGCTTCCCATTTATCGGGCTCATTTTTCATTTGGGTACAATTGAAATCCCAGCACTGTTATCGACAGTGCCTTCGACGTTCGATATTAGCAACACTGATAAATTGTTTGTAAACAACCGAGTACTTGTGATGAAGCCAAAGAAAAAACTTTTGATTTTATAAAAATGTCATATTTGTTAACCGAAATTGCTTTGGAAATGTTGGGCTATAAATTGTACGATATTTATGGTGTACAGGATGACATAAATACCTTATGTCATTTAAACTAGATTTCGCATGCAGTGTGACAAGGCTATTATATTGGGTTAGTTAGAAGTAGAAAAAATAGATTTTAATCTGCCTTACAATTATGTGGATTTGCTCCTTTGCCTCCGACTGTTATTCACCACACTCACGTTTCCTAATCCCCTTGTCTTGTCCTGTTTGTGGAATGGTCCGTGTAATTTGTTTGTGGACGTTTCGCTTGTGAAAACTGGACATTTCTCCCGGATGCAATTGCGAGCGATTCGGGTAACAGGGTTTCACAAATTACGCAAAAAAAACTTAAAAATATTTGCGTATATAATTCCTTCCGGCAACTTTTCTTAAGGCCCAAAATTAACACATATTTTAGTAATTAATTTAATTTTATTAGAGTTTTCCATTGCGGCTGTTGTGGCTATTGTTGACATATTGTTTTGTTTACAAACATTCGTTTGACAAACTAAATCAACCAAATGTCAAAATATTGTAGTGTGTCAGAGTCGATTTCAGCAACTCTATTTCACAAGAAATCAACTTGATTTCATGCAGTGTGACATGGCTATAAGAAAATCCAATGAGTAGCAACGTTGCCACCTTATTAAGTATCTTAATTATAAGCTAGTACGCCCAATCGAGCAGGTCTTATGATTCATCAGTTTTAAGTTATTTTTGCACTTGAATGTGCTAAAACCCAGAGTTGCACAGAGAAAAATCCGATTCAAGTGACCGGATATTTGCAGAAACCGGTAGAAAAAGTGGAAAATTTGTTATGATTCATCAGTTTTAAGTTATTTTTGCACTTGAATGTGCTAAAACCCAGAGTTGCACAGAGAAAAATCCGATTCAAGTGACCGGATTTTTGCAGAATCCGGTAGAAAAAGTGGAAAATTTGTAAATTTCACGCAATCCCCAAAAAGTGGATTTTTTCATATCAGAAAATTTTTTTGGGGTCTGACATTTGAAATCTTATCTTATCCTTATCTCAATTTCTGCTCGATTTCGCCTCCTATTTGAAAAGGCTATCTTGTGACAATTCAATTTTGCTTGTGATCTGTCCATTTAAACTGTAAGGTGTGGCAACATTGTATGTCGCTTTGCTTTGTCACTTTCTATAGTGCCACCTAATTGAGATGTCATGCATAGCTGTCAAAACACAAACAAAGAAAAAATTTACACAATACACCACATAAAACTTGTATTTTCCTTGTTGAGAAGAAAAAGTGGTTTTCCATTAAAGCGAAAGGAATTACGTGTGTAATTAATACATTAATTACTTCATTAAACGCTATTCAATAAATAATTCGAAAATATAATTACAAAAACAATAAATTGTTCAGTTGAAAAATATTAAATAACTGCGCAGTTTGTGTGTGTGGCAAAGACGACAATTAAAATCCAAAGAAAAAAAATCGTTTTAAATACGCATATATATAAATTTGTTTTTGTTTAATTGGGTTGTAAAAGATGGCTACACGTAAGAAGTCACTCTTAAAAGTCATCATTTTGGGCGATAGCAGTGTTGGGAAAACCTCGTTGATGAACCAGTATGTGAGCAAACGGTTCTCAAATCAATATAAAGCCACTATAGGTGCTGATTTCTGTACGAAAGAAGTGGTTGTGGACGATCGAGTTGTAACAATGCAAATTTGGGATACTGCGGGCCAAGAACGTTTTCAATCGTTGGGCGTTGCTTTCTATCGTGGGGCCGATTGTTGTGTTTTGGTATATGACGTCACATCCCCTAATTCGTTTAAGAACCTAGACTCATGGCGTGACGAGTTTCTAATACAAGCCAGTCCACGAGATCCCGAACATTTCCCATTTGTTGTGTTGGGAAACAAGGTAGATATGGATAATCGCCAGGTGTCGACAAGACGAGCTCAACAGTGGTGTCAGTCTAAAAATGACATTCCCTATTTCGAAACATCTGCAAAGGAGGGAATCAACGTGGAATTAGCATTTCAGACTATAGCCAAGAATGCCTTAGCTCAGGAAGCTGAGGTTGAACTCTACAATGAATTCCCCGATCAAATTCGTTTGAATGCCGATCGGAACAGTCGTCCCGGAAATGCTGATAACTGTCAATGCTAATTTTTAAGCTTTTATCATTTATTCACAATGATGGTTGCTGGCTGGCTGCCTTCAAAAATATGCCGTTTGTTTGCTGTACGGTCATACAATTGTTTTTTCCTTTACTCTTGGATTTCTTGTTTGTCCCTCTTATTATTTTGCTTTAATTTCATTAAATGTATCCCCCATTTTCCTTTGCAAAGAGAGGAAAGAAGTGTCAACATAAAATAATTCAAAATTTATCACCTAAAATATGTTTCCTCCCCGTATTTTTTCTCTGATGAATTTCGAATAATTTTAGTTTTTTTCTTATCATTTTAAAGTAATTTAAGAAATTATTCTAAATGATCAAATGAACATGTCTATATGTTTTTAAGATAATATTCGAGTATGTAGAAGAATACTGATAAAAAATAATTATAAAATTAAATCAAATTCTTTAATAAACAACAATAAAGCACCACACGAATAGAAAAATAACGAATCGAAAACAAAACTCAATTCAGAACAAAAACCGATTAAAAGCCGTTAGCCTTAGTAGCTTCTCGTGCTTTTTGTATTTTAAATTGATTTCTTAAGTATATTATAATAATAACATAATTGTAATAAATATTCAAATAAAACAAAAAAAACTAGATTCTTGGTTTTATATTATTTTCATTTATATATATTTTTCAATTAATTGCATTATCTTTCATACCCAATGTTTGTTTTGGTTGTATTGACTCATAAATTCATTTTTTAAACCCTAGGTCTTATTACATTCGTCATTTAACAAATCGTCAATGAAGTGTGTTATTGTTGTTGGAAAGCGTAAAGGTTGTTTGGACCAGCTAGTTCTGTTATCAATGAATATACTAGAAAATGTGACTCATTTTGTTGTTATTGCAATCATATGTGCATACATATAATACATAATGCAATGAGTACACGACCTTATTATTGATATTCAACAAAGAAAGGCTTCAATGTACGGAGTAAGTATTATTTGTGTACTACTCAAGTCTGGTCTTTATTGTATATTAAGTGAATAGATAATTAATTTGCATTTGCAAGAAGAATGTAATAATACACTGACCTTTCACCACTGAATTGTAAATATGCCATATTAGCCCATGTGCTGATGTGACATTGAAGAGCAGATATTTCGAAAACGATAATACATGAGTCGGGTATTCCAAAGGCAATTATTTAGCAATTAGCAAGCATAATATTTCAAATCCTGATCAAAATTTCTTTTGATTGTCCGATATCTCGAAAACTAGAATACATAAATCGGGTAGTCCAAATTTAATTATTTTGTCATTGGCAAGAATAATCTTTGTCAAAAAAGTGCTGGGCCAAATTCCCCTCAGATATATGTAGATTTTAAGATGGTCAAAATAAAGGAGATCATGGACTATGAAATACTAAAAACAAATTTTAAATATAATTTTATATTTCAAATCAGAAGTCAAAATATTTATGAAATACTAAAAAACTAGTCAAAAATAACACTTTCACACACACAATTAAATAAGAAGTGTAAATTGTATTAATTATAATTAATTGTCCAACAGCATTTTTGGAACAGAGTAGCGACTCTACAATTCTGAAAGGGCATGATGAGTAGATCATTTTTGTAGAATAAACAGTCCAGTTGGTCTGAGTTTCTTTTTACAGTGGATCAAAGTTTACGAATCTGGATCCGGTCGCTTGTAACGTATATGTAGTTAGTCGCAAAAAAGCTGTAATTGTTTCAAAAACTACAAATCGCGGTTGCAATTACATTTATTTCAACTTTCTCTGTCTAGGATTGTAAGCATAGTTTCAAAAGCAATCTTATCCCAAAAGATAATTTAGTATTCTCTATATGATAGACGCGGGGTTTTCTTAAGCCACTTTTCACCATATCGCCGTTTATAACATTTTGCTTCTAAATTCAGGCTAAAATAAGTGTGAAATAGGATTGACTTGGTTGTAAAGTCAAAAATTGTGAAAATTGCACTTAGATAAACCCGCGAGAATATTTGTGACAGAATAGTTTCAAAATCCCTGATAGAGAAAGTTGAAATAAATGCAATTGCAACCGCGATTTGTAGTTTTTTTGCAACAATTACAACTTTTTTGTGACTGACTATACTATATACGTTACAAGCGACATTGGTTCCTTATACACATGCAAAAAATTAGCCGGATGCGTTGAATAGATCCGATGATAGATCGTCCAAGAAAACGTGGACGATTTTTAACCCTAGTAATGTCGTTGTATTAGTTGGCGTGTAATTTTGCTATTTAACCGTGAAGACCTTTATTTACAACTTTAGTATCTTTGGTGACCCACACTGACATTTTTAGGGAAATTTTTTCGTAAAATATTTTAGTCCTTAAATGTCCTCTTAGAAATGACTTTTCTTGATTTTCTTAAAAAAGGGTCGAATTGACTCATAAAGAGAGGTGCTAAAGGGCTAAGATTATCCTCATAAGATTCCACAATAAAGTGAGTATGTTCTAAGTCTAAGAATTCTCTCAGAGATCAACTTGTAACACTTTTCTCACTTAGTATAATGGTTCCTTCGACCAAAATATCAAAACTTTGATCCACTGCAAAAAGAAACTCAGACCATGTGGACTATAAGTTTATTGTACAAAAATTTACTCAACATGCTCATTAAGAATTATAGGGTCGATATTCTGTTCCAATCAAAAAGTCTAAAAAATAAGTCGATCTCCCCATGTTCCCCTTCTGGAACTGGCATTACCTTTTTCGCCACAATGACTGGGTTTTCATCGGAATTTTCTTCACCTGTATTTTCGATGTCTTCAACAGTACGTTTACATTTAAAAGGGAAATTTGACTCATCAAATTTAACATTACGGGCAACAACAATCTTCTTGGTAAATGGATCAAAAAGTCGATATCCATTTAGTGCATAACCAAACATTACCATTTCTTTGCGCATTTTTTTTCGTTTTTCTTTAGTAAAAAGCTAAAACACATGGCACCAAAAACTCGCAACTTCCCCATTACGCATTGTACAATACTTCGACTGGTGTTTTATTTGCAAGGCAGCATGTAGGGCTTCTATTCATTAGATATGTTGCGGTTTGGACTGCTTCACCCCCATGTTCTTACTTAGACCAGATTCAATCAACAGGTTCTTGCTTTTTCAACGAGTCTTCTGTTGAACCTCTCCGCCACACCATTTTGCCTTGGACAATACCCAACTGTACCTATCATACTATAATATTTTATTTGTTGATTGTATAGGTATTTTCGACCTTTATCACATCTGAGATGAGATATACTGCAGCCAAACATCGCCTCTGCATAACACTGACAACTTTTAAAACAATTAATTACATTTTATTAAATAAATGCATGTAAATTGACTGTAATCGCCAATAAAAGTGACGAAATGCCGTATGTATTCTCTCCAGCAGGGCCGTGCGCAGAATTTTCCCCTGGGAGGGGTTTTCATCCCCCTGGGAGCGGTTTTCATTTTTAATTGTAATTCAAAAGACATCACTTGAAATTCAAAAAATATCAATTGAAATTCAAAAATTCCATTTGAAATTCAAAAAATGTCAAATCAAATTCAAAACTCGTCATTTGTAATTCAAAAGACAACATTTGAAATTCAAAAGTCGTCATTTGTAATTCAAAAGACATCATTTGAAATTCAAAAGACACCATTTGAAATTCAAAGCTCTGCATTTGCAATTCAAAACTCGTCATTTGTAATTCAAAAGCCATCATTTGTAATTCAAAACTCGTCATTTGCAATTCAAAACTCGTCATTGTAATTCAAAAGCTCGTCAAAGTTATTCAAAAGACACCATTTGAAATTCAAAAGTTTTCATTTGAAATTCAAAAATGGTAAAAAAATTATTTGAGCAAAATAAAACATTAGGTTGGGTAGCATTTATTTATTTCTGTAAATTTTAATATTCTGCTGTTTAGAAAACAGATTTACTCCCATTTAGATTGATAGATAGACGAACAGTGAGGATATAAAAATAAGAACATTACCCTATGAGAAATTTGTTTCGATTTTAGAATACACACCCAGAAAAAGTGATGTTATTGAGATGAGTTTAAATTAAAAGATTCATAATTTTCTTTAATTAGTTTATTTAATAACAAGAACCAATGGAAATAATTATGATTACAAACAATAAGTGATTAATTCGGGTCGCAAACAAGTTTTACTTGGTAAAATCAACATAGTGTTATAATACATATCGATTATATAAAATCAAGATAAATAATTAATATAATATATAACTAACGAAGAAATAATATTTAAGATATACTTAAAGGCATTTGCAATTAGTGACAAATTATTCGCAAATTTAAAGATGTAAATAGAAAATGGTACATACATAGATTAAAAAAATTGATAAAAACAAATTTGACATAAAAAACAAGTAAAAACGGCGTTAATTTCGGCCGGGCCGAACTTTATATACCCTCCACCATAGATTGCATTCCACAGAGGTTGTCGGTTTTCATAGAAGTGTAGTAATATTACAGGAAAATATAATTTTTTTAATATAGCCAAACCAAAACAAATACAAATATTGAAAAATTAATTTTATAAATAAATATAATATTTTAATTATTTCAAACCACGCTTATAAGGTAATGCTACCAATACGTCAATTCAAAAAATAAATATTCATATATTTATATTTTCAAAGCCATAAATATTGGTAGATAGTGGGTGCTACAGTTGGTTGTATTTCCATTCTATTTGAATTCCAAAAGTACAAATTTTGAAAATCCATTACCAGACGTACATAGTGCAGAATAACCTAACTTCATGATTCAACCAATTTTTGTCGTAAAAGAAAATGTACGAATTTGGAAAAAAAACTTTTTATTTTGCGTGTCTATGCAGTCAGAGGAATGTATACACCGAATTCCATGATTCCAGCTGCGTCCATTTGGTTGGTACCATTTTTACCCCCTTGACGTTTCTACGCAATTAGAATTTTATCATTCTAGCTGTAGTCGTTTAGTTGGTACTATTTTTATCCCTCTGTACCATTGAAAGTATTAATTTCGAAAAATTCGTCTATTTTCCGTGTCTACGCAGTCAGGGGAATGTATACTCCGAATATCATGACTCTAGCTGCGGTCATTTGATTGGTACTATTATATCCCCTTTTTTCATTTTAACCCCAAAAAGTACGAATTTCGAAAAATCAGTTTATTTTCCGTGACTACACACTCAGAGGAATGTATACTCCGAATTTCATGACTCTAGGTGCGTTCCTTAGATTGGTACTATTTTTATCCCCTTTTTTCATTTTAACCCCAAAAAGTACGAATTTTGAAAAATCCGTGTATTTTACTTATCTATGCAATCAGAGGAATGTCTACACCGAATTTCATTATTCTAGGTACAGCCGTTTGGTTGGTACCATTTTTATCCCTCTATTTACGTTTTACCCCTTAAAAGTACGAATTTGGAAAAAATACTTTTATATTATGTATCTACTCAATTAGAGGAATGTACACACGAATTTCGTGTTTCTAGCTGTTGTCGTTTAATATGTACCATTTTTATCCCTTTTTGCCCCATTTCGCCCCCAACAAATAAGAATCACTTTATGGTGCACGTTTTTGCTATAAGAGCAAATATAAACAGACATATTCAAAAAGCATGCTTAAATACGCTAAAATATTAGAGATTATTATGGGTATTTTTAGTCCTTGTGAGGGAAAAATTTGGGCCGATTTCGCCCCATTTCAATCCCAACCGATCTACGACTATAACACGCATTTATGAAAAATTTGAACGTTCTAGCTCCTTTCGTTTAGATGCTAGCGTGCTTTCAACAGACGGACGGACAGACGGGCGGACATGGCTAGATCGTCTTAGAATTTTATGACGATCAAGAATATATTTACTTTATAGGGTCTCAGGTCGATATTTCAAGGTGTTACAAACGGAATGGCAAAGTTAGTATACCCCCATCCTGGAGGTGGAGGGTATAATTAGAAAAATTGTATGTTAATATTAATAAATTTACTTCATTAAAAATATTACTTAATTCAAGTTCCAACTGGCATTTCCTGCATAGACAACGCCATCTGATGGAATGTAGCGGAGTGCATTATGGCTCGTGTGCAATCTCCAATATATAGTTCGCTTTGCATGCTCGACCAAATTTTCTAAGTATTGAAGTCTTTGCTCCCCAATATTGGGAGGATTAACATTTGGTATCTCCATCTGGGACTTCACCATACTTTTTACTTTGGACCATATGTAAGGCCCCAATCTTAGCAATGTTGCTGGCGACTCCAAAACAACAGATCTTAGAACTTGCTGCGGCATGCGGCATTGTCGCACACAACCACCAGTTCTGACAATTGGTTTTCCATTTCTTCCCACTGGGCAAATACCGTTCTTAGCCAGTCGTTTGCGTCGACCGCGCGAACGAACGACGTTTATCCATTTTTATAACTCCACTACTTCCAATGGTCCCAATTAAATGTATGTTCGGCCCTCTGGAGGATGGAGTCATCTGAACCGCCCTACACCCAACTCTGGACCAACTGACTCCAACTATTCCATTTTCAAAGCCTACTTAAATAAATAACATTTTAATGCTCGCTTTACACGTTGAATAAACACATTGATATAGAAAAAGGCATATTTATAAAGGTGATAGCAGGAGCCCAGCTGACTGAAATTTTTTTCATTCAAAAGTAACCGAAACTGTCAAATCCCATATATTTTGCTTTGACATTATGGCTCACCATTCAAAAAATTACTTGTATTTTGTTGTTGCCGAATTTGTTGTTGTTCTAGTGCTATCACCCAAAAATAATAAATCTATAAAGATGTTCCCTCCGACTCTTTCATTTCTGACAGTTACGTTCGATTAAAATGTAAATGGAAGAGCGAGACACTTTTTTTTGCCCACTCTTAAGTGAAGAATGGGTGTTTCAAAATGAATATTTTTCGTGTTTTTTCTTTAATTGTGAATCAACTAAAGAAAACAGCACCAAGCAACGACAAACAACATTAAAATACCAAGAAACTGTGTCGTATTTTACTCGAATTTTGTGAACATTTTACTTATTTTATTTTATTTAACTAATTGCAAAAAAATTTATTGAAAAATAAGGCAAAAATTATCGTATTCTTCTTTGTTCCCGGCGTTCTTAATTTTGAAATTTTTATGTTATTTTGAATGATTTCTGTCAAAACCGACGACAGCTCGCTCTTAAATTTTATTTTTCACATTTTAATCTAACGTAACTCGCTCGATTTTTAAAATGAGTCCGAAAGTTCTTCTTGTTCATTAATATTTTTTGCTATCACCTATATAAATACGCCTTGATATAGAATTAGATTTTTTTACAAATACATTTCCAAAGCCTACTTATGTAAAAACAAACACAAAATTTAAATCTGCATGAAATTTGAAAACTATTTATCTCAAAATTATCGATTTTTTATTCTATGTATGTACCATTTTCTATTTACCTCTTAAAATTTACGAACAATTTGCCACTAATTGCAAATGCCTTTAAATACTTATTTCACGTTCTACACATACAGTAGTAAGTATATCATAAATTTTTATTTTTTTTATTTATTTATTATGAATTACAATACAAAGTAAATTTATATTCTAATTTTGGGTCCAGGGATTGAGCGGGGTGACTAAGACCATTGTAGCTAGTTACTGCAGCGACAGACCAGAGCCTCTGGTGGGAATCGAACCCACGACCCCCACGCTGATAGCCGAGCACGCTACCAACTCGACTACCGGGGCGCTCAACTATATCATAAATATTATTTCTTCGTTAACTGAAATTTCAATTGATTTCCTTATATATTCTTATCCTTATTTTTTATACCCTACACCACTTCGTGGAGTAGGGTATTATAAGTTAGTTTCGCGCCAAATGTTTGTAACACCAAGAAATAATCGAGCTAGACCCACCTTTAAGTATACGGATCGGCTTAGAATCACCAGCTGAATCGATTTAACGATGTCTGTCACTCTACAGGTCGCAATTGGTGTGCGAATGTCACGAAATTTGCCGAACTTTTTACTTTTTTTGGCCAAGGACGATTGGTATTGAATTTGGAGGAAATCGGTTCAGATTTAGATATAGCCTCCATACAAATATCACTATAATCTACACTATTACTGTTCTAAAATACACATTTTACATGTTTTTATAAAGCCCCCATACAAATGTACCTCCGATATACAATTTTAATGCACATTTTACATCGGATTAAATTTCCCACACAATGTTACATTTAGACTAGAAACACCTATTTTTAAAACCAGCTATATAGGACAATGTTTTGGTGTAGCCCCCTTACAAATGGGCCCCCAGTTCACACTATTATCGCTCTAGAATCAAAATCTTACTTTGGATCTTGATAAAATTTTGCAGATTATGTTATATGTCAATTAAGAACACCTACTTTGAAAGTGATCCATATGGGCCCACTTTTAAATGTAGCGCTCTTACAAATGGCCCCCATTCTTAGTATTACCCCTCAGGACCAATATTTTACATCGGAAGTTTTTCAAATTTTGCAGATCATATTCTACTTCAACTAGGAATACCTACTATGGAAGTCAAATATATGTGTTCATATTTTGGCACAAACACCGTACAAATGGGCCACCATTTTATTCCACTAGGAATGCCTAAAGGGAACTATAATAGCCCATGTTATGGTACAACCCCCCAAGTATTGTTATAGTCCGTCCAATTTATCCTATTACCGCTGTAAAATCTGCATTTGTCATCGGATCTTGGTCAAAATTTCCAGATCATATTATATATACTCTCGGAATACCTATCCGAAAATTGGACCATACGGGTGAATGTTACCAAATACAACTGTCCCACCAATTTTCAATATTATCGTTTTAAATCCTTCATATTACATCGGATCTGGATTAAAATTTCCAGATCAGGGATTATTTCACATAGGAACACTTACTGATGAATTGGACCATGGATCCCGATTTTAGGCGTATTTTCTACATCACGTTATATTTCAGTTAGCAACACTTAGAGAAAAGTTAGAGAATTACGCAAAGAAATTCCCACCGCTCATTGCCAGTTTCTGATTTGTTTACAAAACACTTCAGATTAAACTTATTACAGCCAATCAATTTTGCCATATTCGTTAAATTTGACTAAAGATGCATTTATAGTATACTGAATAATTTATCGCCCCCATAAAACACATCAAAACCAGATATATACACAGGAATGTGGTGTAGGGTATCATATAGTCGGCCCCGCCCGACCTTAGCCTTTCCTTACTTGTTATTTTTATATCATAAGTATGGCATTTTATACCATAAGTACGTATGGACCAAATCTATTTCACAACTTTCTAAGCTGTTTGAGCCATGTCCGTCTGTATATCTGCCTGGCTTATGTATACGATAAAATTCGAAGGGAGTTAAGGAATTTTTTCAAACTTAGTTTACGTTCGTAGATGGGCGACATTGACACGCTCCTTCTGGTGCCTTTTACATAAATGGCCCATATTCCCACTTTGAGCATACGAAATAAAGAGGATTTTGCCACGTACCTCCCACACAAATCACTCTAACCTATTTAAATTTAAAGATTTTATAACTTCTTTACGGACGATCGGAATACTCCGAAATTTGATCTTTGGTAATGTTTTCATAGACGTTATATGTACCTGCAATATGAGCGATATTGCAAGACCTCTCCCACAAATTGGTATAAGCTTTGGTCTTAAATAATTTTGTTTACATTTTTGAATTTTAAATGAAAACTTTTGAATTTCAAATGGTGTATTTTGAATAACAAATGACGAGTTTTGAATTTCAAATGACGAGTTTTGAATTACAAATGCTGTTCTTTGAATTACACTTGAAAATGGTGTAGTTTTACAAAAAATAAAGTCAGTCTATGGCACTATGATAAATGACATTAATTTGATTTTGTGTGATTACGTTTGGCAACCATTCATATTTTATTACCAGGATCTTCGAGAAATATTTTGATACATTCATCGGCAAAATTGCATTTCAGTAATCCATCTATCAGTACACTCAAAGGAATTTGTCAGTAAAAGAAAGCAGAAAATCTACTGAAAGAGCAGATTTGCTGATCTGCTGTTTTTAGCAATATAGAAAAAACTTTAAGCATATGTAAATATATGTACATATTAACAAAACTTTTTTGAAAGAAGTTATTATAAAGAAATTTATTACCACGAAAGATATTGCGATTGTCTTTTTAATGATACGCATATTGTCCCAAGCTAATATAAAAGGAACCAGGGCCGTGCGCAGGATTTTTCCCTGGGGGGGAGGTTTCTAGTTTTACAAAAAATAAATCAACTTTCAATTTTTCTCCTGAAGTCTAGTCAGTCTATGGCGCAACGATAAATGACGTTAATTTGATTATGTGTGATTACGTGAGCGTTTGGACACCATTCATATTTTATTATCAAGATCTTCGAGAAATATTTTGATACATTCATCGGCAAAATTGCATTTCAGTAATCCATCTATCAAAGGAATTTGTCAGTAAAAGAAAGCAGAAAGTTCAGATTTTTTGCTGAAAACGAGACAGCAAAAAGTAGATTTTAAAATAGAGACCTACATACACGCAGAGAAAAAATGCGTTACGTAGAAACGAAATTTTAGACACGTGAACATCGTTTTTGAGTTTCTTTTGTTTGCGGTAAACATGTCATCAGTTGATTTAAATGAACAAAGAGAAATATGTTTACATATCGATGGCTTATATTCATAAGTGGCTATGAACCATTTTCTCGAAAATGAGTTTTTGATGCCAAACTATTCTCAGAATTGGATGTCATCTGTCATATAAATTTGGAGAAGAAATTTTGTTCTAAAGCCTTTTTTCAAAATTTTCTGATTTGGCTATCTACTCACACGTTAATTTGTGACTGCAAAAGTGGCTATGAACATAAAAATAATATAAATAATACAGTTCGAAAATGGAGAAGCATATAACCGAAGGTTGTAATTCGCTACAACGATTTTGTTTAAAACACAATTCTAGATTTAGGGTATATCGATCGTACTATCAAATTCCATCATTACGCGGTTAATAGCATTTTGGTTCCCAAGTTATCAGGCTAAAATAGGATAAATAGTGGATGTAAAGTCAAAAATTGGGAAAAGTTTCTTTAGAAAAACCAAAATATTTTTATAGGATATGATTGCAGACTTCATTCGGAATATTTGTGTCAGAAAAGTTTCAGAATCCTGAAAAGAGAAATTTTAAATATAAGCAATTGCAACCGCGAATTTTGGATTCTTTAACAATTGCCGCGATTTTCGCGACTGGCTTCATAAATGTTACAAGCAACATTGGTTCGTAATACACAAACAAAAATGTCATGTGTGAAAATCATTTTAGCCATATTTTCCGCAAAAATGAAAATTTCCAAAAATATTCAATTTGTATTTTTTGTTTACCATGCCCTACCGCAATATCCACTTTTTGTCAAAAATTTGAAAAAGGGTATACAAAGCTGGAATCATTAAATTCGCTGTGTGCATCCCAGAAAATGCGTTTTCTACACAATATTGCCAACATTTCATGAAAAACGTTGTCGAGTTTACAAGTCTTATTTATATATTTGAGCATTAATGGCTATGTGCTTAATTCAACATTCATAGTGCTCAATTTTAAACGTGCAAAAGTGACTATGAACCATAAAACCGCGAATAATAGAAAATTTCGAAAACTTTTTAATCGTAGCAATTAGTAATCCTCTTTAGATTACACTGTAGAGAAAATCTGTTTTTCGCTCTCCTGAAAAGTTGTGCTTTTATTCATAGCCATTTATGAATACAAGCCCTCGATAGATCAAACAGTTTTCTCCGTTTGTGGAAATGGATTTGTATTTTCATTACAAACTCCCAAAACATTTAGAAGTAACAGAAACCTTTTTTGTTTCATATGTGATGAAAATAGGTCACATCAGTTCAGATTTAAATAAGATTTATTAAGAATGTTTTTATATTGCATTATGATATCATGGCGATTCTTATCAACACTTTTTTAAAATTACTAAACAATTTTTTATTTTAAAAGTTCATAAGATATTGCTCTGGTCCAATGCCAAGAAGTGGTATCTGTTAAATAAAATGAAAATATTCCGAACAATTTGGTGTCCATTAGCGAAATTAGCATTACACAATCTTGAAATTGGCACAACTCGTTTAGTTTTTTTGCATTTTTCAAAACCTTTGTCCGAAATTCAAGAAAGTGTCCACGATTTTGAAGTAATTTTCGTGTTTTTACTGCAAAATTACTATTTCAGACGAGTTATTTTAAAAAGAACTTAAAAATTCTATATATTATTGGTTCAGAAAGTCTAGAAGGTTTTAAAAAAGTATATGTACAGTAGATACATGAGTAACAGGATGTTTACTCAAAATCTTTATACGCATATTCCGATTAAATAAAAAATATTTGGAAATGTTTCTTCATTTTTATAAGTTTAAATATGTTTAAATTCGAATAAGAAATCCATATTTTTTGTACTCGATGAAATGCAAGACGAAAAACACCTACAAATTTTAATTCCAAAAAACAAATAATTGGTATTTTAGAGTTTCGTTTTCCTACGTAGATCCAAGTTACTGAATTTGAAAAATATTTGACAGTGAAGTGAGAAATATGACAAAAAGATTCAGCAAGTTAAAACTCATTTCTTATTGTTTCGCAACTTTAAATGAGATTTAAAAATAGAGATAGAGAATTTTAGACACGTGAACATCGTTTCTGAGTTTCTTTTGTGGGAAACATTAGTTTGTTTGCGGTAAACATGTCATCAGTTATTGTAAATGAACAAAGAAAATTTGCATATATCAAACAGTTTTCTTCGTTTGTCAAAATGGATTTGTAATATCATTACAAACTCGGTTCAGATTTAGATACAGCTCCATAAAAATGTCGCATCGCAAGTGTTATAAACCACGCATTGCAAACGGAATATACGAATAGCCACACCATATTATATTTGACCTGTGAACATCTGTTGTGGAAGTGGAATATGTGGGCCAATGTTTTGATATAGCCCTTATACAAATGTCCCATCCGTTCTATACTCAGAGAGGGGTATATCATTTGTTTGAATGGAAAGAAATTTAAAAATACAAATTATATTTTATTTAAAGATTAAAGCATTGTACTTTCTTTTGTATAAGTAAAAAATGTCTACATAAAAAATTCATACACTTAAAGAAAAAGTTTATTATTAACAGCAGCGATTGTCTGCTACCTATTAGCAGGCAATTTTCTCCTATTACAGCAGTTTTTCTGCAATCTTGCATCAGCAGTCACACTGCTAAAGTGTTTGCAGTCCTCTAAAAATGGCTGCTGGTAATTAAATTATAAAAATAAATAAAAATAAGCGTTTATAATTTAAAAACCTTTCAGATTGACGGCGAATACGAATTTAGTTCAAATTTCGTTTTATATTGGCTTGGCGCAATATGCGTATCATTAAAAAGACAATCACAATATCTTTCAGTGGTAATAAATTCCCTTATAATTACATTTATTCTAAAATGTTTTTAATAAAATTGTTAACTGGCTATATTGTTCTGTACATTTGTTTCTGCTTTCTTTTACTGGCAAATTCCTTTGAGTGTATGTTACTCCAATACTTTTTCACAGAAACAAATAATTTCATCTCGCCAGTAGATTTTTACATAATTATTAATTTAGTGGTAAATTACTTTTCAATGATTTCATTCCAATTAGATATACTACAAATTTGTCCAAAGTTTGGCACTCATAGTTAAGCTACGGGTTAGTATCAAGCAAATTATTTGCTTTTATTAAGAATGTTTTTAGATTTCATTATGATATAATAGTGATTCTTATTTACACTTTTTTAAAAATACTAAAAGATTTTTTTATTAAATTTCCAAAATTGTATTGTAGTACACAATTAAAAGTTCATAAGATATTGCTCTAGTCAAATGTCAAGAAGTGGCGAAATGAGCATTACACAATCTTGAAACAGGCACAATTCGTTTGTTTGTATTTTTCATAACCTTTGTCCGAAATTCAAGAAAGTGTCCACAATTTTTTTATAATTTTCGTGTTTTCATGATTTTACTGCAAAATTAAATACCATTTCAGACGAGTTATTTTAAAAAGAACTTAACAATTCTATATTTTATTGCTTCAGAAAATCTAGAAGGTGTTAAAAAAGTATATGTTCGAAACCTCTCTGCGCACGGCCCTGCTCTCCACAATTCTTGAAGTTGGCTGTCTATGATTTTTGTACGGTAAATACGACTGTTTTACTGTTACACACAATCACAGCATTGAACCTTAAAAACTCATCGTTTGAAATTCAAAACCCGTCATTTGGAATTCAAAACTCGTCATTTGAAATTCAAAAGTCGTCATTTGTAATTCAAAATACACCATTTGAAATTCAAAAGTTTTCATTTGAAATTCAAAAATTATTCCATTTGAAATTCAAAAGATTACATTTGAAATTCAAAAATGTAAACAAAATTTGTAAATAAATTTGCATTCTATTAAATATAGATGCAAAATGGTCTTGAGCCAGGAAATATTCCAGTTCAAATCAAATATTGATTACAGACCAAAAAAATACAAACGAAAAAACTAAAACAAATGAGCGTTGGCACGGCAGAAGTATTGCTGGGTAACTATATCTATACACATAATTACATATGCAACTCAATGAGATGCTTGTAAGATGGCATGTGTACTTTATTACTTGGTGCGATTTTTTAAACGCAAATTCGGCAAGTGAGTTGTGCTTCTCGTTCGTTTGTGAGAATCATCTCCTTATAGAGGCCGGGTTTGATGTTGAAAAATCGCTGCGAAGCCACTTGAAATGACTTTTGACATGGTCGAAATCATGATCGTGGTAGTCTGCAGCCAAGTAATAAATGTCACCATGCCATTTGTAAATAAATTTGCATTCTATTAAATATAGAAGCAAAATGGTCTTGAGCCAGGACAATATCCCAGTTCAAATCAAATTTATAAAAATAAATAAATGTTACCCAACCTAATGTATATTTTACTTAAATAATTTTGTGTACCCTTTTTGAATTACTTATGACGAGTTTTGAATTGCAAATGACGAGTTTTGAATTACAAATGATGGCTTTTGAATTACAAATGACGTGTTTTGAATTACAAATGAAGAGTTTTGAATTTCAAATGATGTCTTTTGAATTGCAAATGGTGTCTTTTGAATTTCAAATGATGTCTCTTGGATTACAAATGACGACTTTTGAATTAAAAATTACGAGTTTTGAATTTCAATTGACATTTTTTGAATTTCCAATGGAATTTTTGAATTTCAAATGTCATTTTTTGAATTTCTATTGATATTTTTTGAATTTCAAGTGATGTCTTTTCAATTACAATTGAAAATGGTGTAGATGATCTACAGCAACAATGTCTCATTTTCCTTTTATTATAGCCATCTTTCCATGTACAAAAAATATCTCCTGGCCTTTTTCTTGAAGGTTTTATGGACAATTAATTAACTCGCAGATACTTGCATACAGCACTTCGTTCAAATCAATTTTTATTGTTTTACCATCTACATTTGTAAAACCTGTAAAAGTGCTTTTGGGTGTGGCCATAAATGCACCGCCTTCCTCTGCCGTGCTTATTGTGAGAGGATTTTTCAGCACCTTGACGTTAATCAATACCTCCAAACATCATCATCGTTACGAATGGCACTGCCGAACTTTTAGTCTATTGCTACCACCTCCATTTCTTTTAAAAACCTTCTACTTTTCTTGTTTTGTGGATAGTCAAAGTTTTTGTGGCCTCTTTTTACACTCACCACTGAAGCCCGCATGAGATGCCGCATCACCTTACCACCAGAAAACTCTTTATTCACTTTTTGTCGCATCTCTTCATTCAACAGCCTTGACTTGGTATATTCAAAAGTCAGTGTGTCATCAGGCAAAGTTTCCAATGCTGTTATTAACGGCTGGAAATATTCCGGAAACGATTTGAATAAATAATAAATTATTTCATTCTTGTCCAGCTTTCCACCCGCAGCCACCAACTCACGTACACTTTCATCAAACTTTGTGAAAATTCTCTTCATGTCACATGTTTTGTTTAGCCATGATCGTTCCAGAAAAGGTACTGATCAAGGTGCTCCACATAGCGTTTGCCGTTGTTTTACCTTTTATGTATTCTACGTGGTTGTCATCCACCAGGCATATAATTAAGTTTTTGGCTTGAGCATTTTTGTCACTCCATGTCTGGATATCAACAGCATTAATATCCGTTGGTTCAGGCTTTTCCACCGACAATACCTCCAGCAAACCTTGAAATTCGAGAAATCCAAGAAATTCTGCACTCCATACTTCCACGAATCAAAATTCCGTCCATCAAACGGCTTGATTTTAGCGAAAACCAATTCCATTACTGACATCCTCCTTAAAGAGTATGACCTGGGCCCATAACCTGTTGTATGCAGTTGTTATCTAATGTGATGCACAGCAGCAGAGACTCAAAATCCTGTAGGATAATATTTTAAACACACTTGTTGAACGATTTACTTGATTTAATTAACTGGGACTTAATGTTATTGTCATATTCAATTTCGTCAATTTCATTTTCTTACATACCTTGTATAAAAGGAGTATCGCTAACCAAAGCTTTTCCGTATACAATGTACAATACATTAATATTTACACAAAGCATAAGGGCTAACCATAATGTGCATGAGCTGAATTAAGCCAACTTAAGCTACTGTGCGAGTATATATAAATCGTATGTGACAGACCATAATAGGGCTGTTTTTCTTTAAGCCGGGATAAAAAGCTGCAATAACAAAAACGTTAATAAAAATTTAATTTTTTGCTCAAAATAACAAATTATTTTTCCACATTGTCGTCAAAAGCAATATCAATGTGTGTGTGAAAACAAATTTTGAAAAAATAATTTTGTGTTAATATTTGCAGAATATCCAAATTTGCAGAAAAAATAAATCCTACCCCTACCTAATGTATATTTTTCTTAAATAATTTTGTTTTAGTTTTTTCGTTTGTATTTTTTTTTGGTCTGTAATCAATATTTGATTTGAACTGGAATATTTGCTGGCTCAAGACCACTTTGCATCTATATTTAATAGAATGCAAATTTATTTTCAAATAGCATGATGATATTTATTACTTGGCTGCAGACTACCACGATCATGATTTCGACCATGTCAAAAGTCATTTCAAGTGGCTTCGCAGCGATTTTTCAACATCAAACCCGGCCTCTATAAGGAGATGATTCTCACAAACGAACGAGAAGCACAACTCACTTGCCGAATTTGCGTTTAAAAAATCGCACCAAGTAATAAAGTACACATGCCATCTTACAAGCATCTCATTGAGTTGCATATGTAATTATGTGTATAGATATAGTTACCCAGCAATACTTCTGCCGTGCCAACGCTCATTTGTTTTAGTTTTTTCGTTTGTATTTTTTTGGTCTGTAATCAATATTTGATTTGAACTGGAATATTTCCTGGCTCAAGACCATTTTACATCTATATTTAATAGAATGCAAATTTATTTACAAATTTTGTTTACATTTTTGAATTTCAAATGTAATCTTTTGAATTTCAAATGGAATAATTTTTGAATTTCAAATGAAAACTTTTGAATTTCAAATGGTGTATTTTGAATTACAAAATGACAAATTACAAATGACGACTTTTGAATTTCAAATGACGAGTTTTGAATTCCAAATGACGGGTTTTGAATTTCAAACGATGAGTTTTTAAGGTTCAATGCTGTGATTGTGTGTAACAGTAAAACAGTCGTATTTACCGTACAAAAATCATAGACAGCCAACTTCAAGAATTGTGGAGAGCAGGGCCGTGCGCAGAGAGGTTTCGAACATATACTTTTTTAACACCTTCTAGATTTTCTGAAGCAATAAAATATAGAATTGTTAAGTTCTTTTTAAAATAACTCGTCTGAAATGGTATTTAATTTTGCAGTAAAATCATGAAAACACGAAAATTATAAAAAAATTGTGGACACTTTCTTGAATTTCGGACAAAGGTTATGAAAAATACAAACAAACGAATTGTGCCTGTTTCAAGATTATGTAATGCTCATTTCGCCACTTCTTGACATTTGACTAGAGCAATATCTTATGAACTTTTAATTGTGTACTACAATACAATTTTGGAAATTTAATAAAAAAATCTTTTAGTATTTTTAAAAAAGTGTAAATAAGAATCACTATTATATCATAATGAAATCTAAAAACATTCTTAATAAAAGCAAATAATTTGCTTGATACTAACCCGTAGCTTAACTATGAGTGCCAAACTTTGGACAAATTTGTAGTATATCTAATTGGAATGAAATCATTGAAAAGTAATTTACCACTAAATTAATAATTATGTAAAAATCTACTGGCGAGATGAAATTATTTGTTTCTGTGAAAAAGTATTGGAGTAACATACACTCAAAGGAATTTGCCAGTAAAAGAAAGCAGAAACAAATGTACAGAACAATATAGCCAGTTAACAATTTTATTAAAAACACTTTTTAGAATAAATGTAATTATAAGGGAATTTATTACCACTGAAAGATATTGTGATTGTCTTTTTAATGATACGCATATTGCGCCAAGCCAATATAAAACGAAATTTGAACTAAATTCGTATTCGCCGTCAATCTGAAAGGTTTTTAAATTATAAACGCTTATTTTTATTTATTTTTATAATTTAATTACCAGCAGCCATTTTTAGAGGACTGCAAACACTTTAGCAGTGTGACTGCAAGATTGCAGAAAAACTGCTGTAATAGGAGAAAATTGCCTGCTGATAGGTAGCAGACAATCGCTGCTGTTAATAATAAACTTTTTCTTTAAGTGTATGAATTTTTTATGTAGACATTTTTTACTTATACAAAAGAAAGTACAATGCTTTAATCTTTAAATAAAATATAATTTGTATTTTTAAATTTCTTTCCATTCAAACGAATGATATACCCCTCTCTGAGTATAGAACGGATGGGACATTTGTATAAGGGCTATATCAAAACATTGGCCCACATATTCCACTTCCACAACAGATGTTCACAGGTCAAATATAATATGGTGTGGCTATTCGTATATTCCGTTTGCAATGCGTGGTTTATAACACTTGCGATGCGACATTTTTATGGAGCTGTATCTAAATCTGAACCGAGTTTATAATGATATTACAAATCCATTTTGACAAACGAAGAAAACTGTTTGATATATGCAAATTTTCTTTGTTCATTTACAATAACTGATGACATGTTTACCGCAAACAAACTAATGTTTCCCACAAAAGAAACTCAGAAACGATGTTCACGTGTCTAAAATTCTCTATCTCTATTTTTAAATCTCATTTAAAGTTGCGAAACAATAAGAAATGAGTTTTAACTTGCTGAATCTTTTTGTCATATTTCTCACTTCACTGTCAAATATTTTTCAAATTCAGTAACTTGGATCTACGTAGGAAAACGAAACTCTAAAATACCAATTATTTGTTTTTTGGAATTAAAATTTGCAGGTGTTTTTCGTCTTGCATTTCATCGAGTACAAAAAATATGGATTTCTTAATCGAATTTAATCATATTTAAACATATAAAAATGAAGAAACATTTCCAAATATTTTTATTTAATCGGAATATGCGTATAAAGATTTTGAGTAAACATCCTGTTACTCATGTATCTACTGTATAAATTAAAAACCCCAAAACTCATTAGACATCATATTTAGACCCATGCTTTGTCCACAAGCATATCCAATTTTCTGCATTTATCATAGAAAAAATGCGGGTCTGAAGGGGGGTTAAGCGCCGAGGAAATCGATCGTTTTTTGTGTAATATTTCTTCAAAATATATATATGTACTTTATATGTATGTACTTTCAAGCAACTATTTGAAAAAAAAATTATTTTGAGTGAAATTTTAACATTTTATTTAGATTTTTGTTATCGCAGCTTAGTTATCCTGTCTTAAAGTTTGGTCAGCTGTCATTTGCTTAAGCAAAGTGCCAAACTTATCGCACATTCCGTACGGAATCAACTGTTTTGTTTTATTTGTGGAAACAAATTATACAAATGACGACTGATGAAAGTGTTTTTATTATTAAATTATAGAAAATGTGGAGAAGAAAAAATGTCTTTATGACAAAAGAAACTCTTTTTATTTTAACAGAAATGTTAAGAAAAGAGCGTGGAACCCATTCCTTCTCCTGTCAGGGTTAATTTCTCCAACTGATCTGTATTTTTCCTTTATTTATTTCACTAATTGACTTTTATGTGCACAGCCCTTCGAGTGCTAATTTTAATAATTTTAGTTTGTTTAAATATTTTAATTTGTTATTCATTTTTATGCTCGCGAATTACCAAAACGTTAATGTTTTCATATGTTATGTTACGTACATTATAGCCACCTAAAAGTCTCGTTAATTTTGCTTAAGCATTTGACAGGCTTTTCGTTGATTTTTGACATTACCTTAAGTTTGCTTATGCACATTATGTTTAGCTTAATTTTTGTATGGAATTTACTCGCTTAACAAGAAAGTAGCTTACTACTCTCTTCGTTGTGTTGCCAGATTTTCCTTCTTAATCCATTTAAGAAAATCCAATGAGTAACAACGTTGCCACTTTATCAAGTCTCTTAATTGTAAGCTAGTAAGCCCAATCGAACAGGCCTAATATTTGATCAAGATACAGATACGCAGCTATTATTAAAACATCGCTGTTATAAACATACATACGCACTACACGCAAAGAAAAAAATGTGAGAAATCATACAAGAAAAGCGTACAATTTACCTAAGTTTCTTAGGTGAAATACAACTTTAAAAGTGCTTCGACGTACAGATGAGGCTGATGTTGTAGCTGCTGTCTGTTGCGATGAGTTAACAGCAACAATATGGGTTTTTGGTTTCTGTTGTATATCGTTCTCAAATCATATAAAATTGATTTTAATAAATTAAAAGATTAATCAATCTTCATTTTGCGAGTGCAAAATAAATAAATTTTAATATCACCATACTTACTTCTTCCTCTGTTGTTTGTTCTGTTCTGTTGCTTTTGGTTTTCTTATAATTCTAATCGTCGATATTCACTTTGACAAATTTATAGAAACCTTTGCTTATATACGTATTTTTGCAACTATGTGCTACAAAATTCATGAAATTGGCAACTTACATATTCATACATACACCATTATCCAACTCCAACCATTACACTAGTCAACAGTCAAAATGTACTCGGGATGCGATAATTTTTTCTGTGTAGATAACCTTGACATGAGCTCGAAAAACGCAATAAAATTTTTTTTTTTCGTTTGTTTTTTTTTTTTATTTTTTTTTTAAATTTTAAATTTTTTTTTTGGTTAATTTGTTTCGTCCGGCATAACTCGGGAAACACTAGCCCGATTTAATTGAATTAAATTTTAAAAAATTTAAAATTACAATTCCCTTAATCTGTTCATATATTGTTTTCCTATACAAGCAACAGTTTCCAAGTTAAAAATGAATATATAAAGGAAAAAACTTATTTTTTGCCTAAAGATTTAAATTTTTTTTTTTTAAAAATCCATAAAAAATCCAAAATGAAAAAAAATGTCAAATCTTATTACTTTTACGTAAAGTCACATAACCTATGAGCAAAATGAGACAAAGATCATGAAAATCGATGCACGCGTTTCGCTTTTATTCGCAATTGAGTAAAGGTATGAATTTCAAAAATTTGCTCGACATATGCACAACTTTGTCTATGGTAAGGTTTTTTCTTTTTTTTTTTGATTCTCAGAATTAACAAAACGGAATAAACAAAGGGTTATTTAATTTTTATGATTGCGTAAGCAAAGTAATAAACGCTAATAAATGTGCGTGAACAATTAAAAGGAAAAAAGGAAAGGGGACTTTTTTAATTATTTGGGTTTTCCGTTGGCTACCTGTATGATTTTTTTACAGAAATGCAACCCACATTTAAGGGTGGTCATTATTCGGAAAATTTAAGACTCACACATGGTGAAACAGGGAGCGGTGGACACCAAGTGCTCTATGTCCAAGGTGCTACGTACAGCTAGCTGACTCAAGGTAAGTGTAGATTACGAAATTCAAGAACATATATAACTTATTATTGAAATTCTTTCAGACGACAGCCGAGAATCATCATGCCAATGCTTTGGAGAGCTCCGCTTTGCCATGTAACAGATTGCTACTTCTGTCTTAGCAAAAAAACAGGCGTGGGAAAAAATATACGATGGACTTACGCTGCTGTTTCAACAGTGAATTTTCCAGTGCCATTTTCCGAAGAACCAGTGGACCCGCAACCGTCCGTTTCAAGATGGGCATCTAATAATGAGGCGATACATCCAACATCAGATCCGGAGACAGTAGAAACCACATCAGAATGCGAGTCAACATATACATTGCATGGAGGTCAACGCTTATGTTCCCAAGCAGAACTGAACGATTGGGTTAGAGAATTGAAACTCTCCAAGGAAGATGCAGAGTTGCATGCATCGCGCATGCAACAGTTCGGTTTCTTGGCTCCTGGTGTGGTGACAACAATCTACAGGAAGCGTCATGAACCATACGCAAGGTACTACACAAAAAAAGACAACATCTGTTTTTGTAAGGACATTCCCGGATTATTTGGTGAACTCGGGTACTCTTACGATCCAGGAGAGTGGCGTCTTTTCATCGACAGCAACAAGCAGAGCCTTAAAGCAATTTTACTGCACAACGGCAACAAGAAACCTTCGATTCCAATTGCTCATGCCGTTGACACCAAGGAAACATACGAAGTCATGGACAATCTACTAAAGTGCCTTAACTATGAGAGGCACGATTGGAAAGTTTGTGCCGACCTTAAGGTTATCGGTATCCTTTGTGGATTACAAGGTGGATTCACAAAGTACTGTTGTTTTCTCTGCCTTTGGGACAGCCGCGATCGTCAACATCATTACACCAGGAGGAGTTGGACAGAAAGAGTTAACTTCATCCCCGGCAGCGACAACGTGAAATATACACCACTCATAAAAAAGGAAAATGTTTTTCTCCCACCTCTTCACATAAAGCTCGGACTCATAAAAAACTTCGTGAAAGCTATCAACAAAGATGGCGAAGCGTTCGCCTATTTAA
The DNA here is from genome assembly GCA_947397865.1 of Polietes domitor. Taxonomy (NCBI): domain Eukaryota; kingdom Metazoa; phylum Arthropoda; class Insecta; order Diptera; family Muscidae; genus Polietes; species Polietes domitor. The sequence goes on along the minus strand of OX377619.1, from coordinate 128,218,216 downwards.
AAACCATTTTTCCTCACCTTTCATCGACAAAGATTAAGGAAGGCGTTTTCGACGGTCCGCAAATTAAAAAGTTGTTGCAAGACCAACAGTTTGAGCACATTTTATCACCAAATGAAGCTGCAGCTTGGAACTCATTTCGGCAAATTGTTTCCGGATTTCTTGGAAACAACAAAAGCTCAAATTACAGAGAGATCGTCGAACAACTACTCCAAAATTATAAAAAAATTAGAGCAAATATGTCGCTTAAGATACATTTTCTACACTCGCACTTGGACTTCTTTCCGGACAACCTGGGCGATGTGAGTGACGAGCATGGCGCACATGTAACAAAAATTACTTGGATTGGTATTGCATTCAAATCCTCGCGAACGTTTGCTCATTTTAACTATCGCGTTCGTCGACACTTGTTGAATGAGTAAAATCGATCAATGAAGACCTATTTATACTGTGTATTGTTTAGTATTTTACTGACAGGTACTTATAAATGGGTGTATATTTTTTTACGGTGGCTACATACCTGTTTCACCATGTGTGAGTCTTAAATTTTCCGAATAATGACCACCCTTAAATGTGGGTTGCATTTCTGTAAAAAAATCATACAGGTAGCCAACGGAAAACCCAAATAATTAAAAAAGTCCCCTTTCCTTTTTTCCTTTTAATTGTTCACGCACATTTATTAGCGTTTATTACTTTGCTTACGCAATCATAAAAATTAAATAACCCTTTGTTTATTCCGTTTTGTTAATTCTGAGAATCAAAAAAAAGAAAAAACCTTACCATAGACAAAGTTGTGCATATGTCGAGCAAATTTTTGAAATTCATACCTTTACTCAATTGCGAATAAAAGCGAAACGCGTGCATCGATTTTCATGATCTTTGTCTCATTTTGCTCATAGGTTATGTGACTTTACGTAAAAGTAATAAGATTTGACATTTTTTTTCATTTTGGATATTTTATGGATTTAAAAAAAAATTTTAAATCTTTAGGCTAAAAATAAGTTTTTTCCTTTATATATTCATTTTTAACTTGGAAACTGTTGCTTGTATAGGAAAACAATATATGAACAGATTAAGGGAATTGTAATTGTAATTTTTTTTAAAATTTAATTCAATTAAATCGGGCAAGTGGTTCCCGAGTTATGCCGGACGAAACAAATTAACCAAAAAAAAATTTTAAATTTAAAAAAAAAAAATAAAAAAAAACCAAACGAAAAAAAAATTTTTATTGCGTTTTTCGAGCTCATGTCAAGGTTATCTACACAGAAAAAATTATCGCATCCGGAGTACATGAAATTTTTTTCATTTTGTTGAGTAGTGTTATTAAACTAAGAAACTTGTGTAAATGCTACAAATTTCAAAATTGGGAAAAATAACATGGTAGAATATTTTAAGGTACATAAGCATTGAACACCTTAAAACTTAGTTATTTATACAAAAGAAGCAAATGTGTAATTTACACATGTACGAGGGAAATTTAGCATTTACTTGAATGACTTCTGTCAACTCTATATAAAAAAATTTACAAAGTTGAATTACAGCCTTGTCACACTGCATGCGAAATCTAGTTTAAATGACATAAGGTCGATTTTCAAATCCCATACATCCTTATGTCATTTCAGCTAGATTTCGCATGCAGTGTGACAAGACTATTAGATATTTTTTCACAAGTTGTTTTCTGCGTGTACAGTGCATGTTCAACTTCACAAACTGTGAACCGCGTACTTGGAATAAGGGAATCAAATGGGAATAGAGGGATAAATATGGTACCAACCAAACGGCTGCACCAAGAGTAATGAAATTCGGTGTATACATCTGATTGCGTAGAAAAATGCGTACTTTCAAGGGATACAATGGGAAAAGAGGGATAAAATGGTACCAACTAAACGACTACTAAACGACTTATTGCGTACACGCGAAAAGTAAACAGATTTTTCGGGTAAAATGGAACCAAATGACCGCAGCTAGAATATATGGAATTCAGTGTTTACATTCCCCTGACTGCATAGACTCGCAAATTCGTACCTTTTTTCCATGCTTTATATAAGGTTACTTTCTATATATGTTTGTGTGCCACAAAATTTGAAATCAATTTTTGAAAGCTTTTTTCTCAACCAATTTTGCTCAAATTTTGCACACTAAATCATTTTCGATGACAATACAAGGAAATGGAAAAATTTGACCAATTGGACAAAGGGGCGTGGCACCTCCCATACGAAGTTAAAACCTATTATTGAATATTGTCAGTTCTATGACACCTAGAATGCTGAAATTTTGTGTAAGTGCATCTAGCATCAATTCGCATAGTTGTGCCAAAAATGGGCGGTATTGGAAAAGTGGGCGTGGCATCTCCCATACGAAGTTAAAACCTATTATTGAATATTGTCAGTTCTATGACACCTAGAGTGCTGAAATTTTGTGTAAGTGCATATACCATCAATGTGCATAGTTGTGCCAAAAAGGGGCGGTATTGGAAAAGTGGGCGTGGCACCTCCCATACGAAGTTAAAACCTATTATCGAATATTGTCAGTTCTATGACACCTAGAGTGCTGTAATTTTGTGTAAGTGCATCTATCATCAATGTGCATAGTTGTGCCAAAAATGGGCGGTATTGGAAAAGTGGGCGTGGAACCTCCCATACGAAGTTAAAACCTATTATTGAATATTGTCAGTTCTATGACACCTAGAGTGCTGAAATTTTGTGTAAGTGCATCTAGCATCAATTCGCATAGTTGTGCCAAAAGTGGGCGGTATTGGAAAAGTGGGCGTGGCATCTCCCATACGAAGTTAAAACCTATTATTGAATATTGTCAGTTCTATGACACCTAGAGTGCTGAAATTTTGTGTAAGTGCATCTAGCATCAATTCGCATAGTTGTGCCAAAAAGGGGCGGTATTGGAAAAGTTGGCGTGGCACCTCCCATACGAAGTTAAAACCTATTATTGAATATTGTCAGTTCTATGACACCTAGAGTGCTGAAATTTTGTGTAAGTGCATCTAGCATCAATTCGCATAGTTGTGCCAAAAATGGGCGGTATTGGAAAAGTGGGCGTGGCACCTCCCATACGAAGTTAAAACCTATTATTGAATATAGTCAGTTCTATGACACCTAGAGTGCTGTAATTTTGTGTAAGTGCATCTAGCATCAATGTGCATAGTTGTGCCAAAAATGGGCGGTATTGGAAAAGTGGGCGTGGCACCTCCCATACGAAGTTAAAACCTATTATTGAATATTGTCAGTTCTATGACACCTAGAGTGCTGAAATTTTGTGTAAGTGCATCTACCATCAATGTGCGTAGTTCTGCCAAAAATGGGCGGTATTGGAATAGTGGGCGTACCACCTCCCATACGAAGTTAAAACATATTATCGAATAGTGTCAGTTCTATGACACGTATAGTGCTCAAATTTTGTGTAAGTGCATCTAGCATCAATGTGCGTAGTTGCGCCTAAAATGGGCGGTAATGCAAAAGTGGGCGTGGCACCTCCCATATGAAGATAAAACCAAAATTACACCTACTGTAATTTTGTGTAAGTGCATCTAGCATAAACCTGCGTAGTTGTGCCAGAAATGGACGGTATTGGGAAAGTGGGCGTGGTACCTCACATACGAAGTTAAAACATATAATCGAATATGGTCAGTAGGTGTCATAGACCTAGAGTGCTGAAATTTTGTGTGAGTTGATCCAGTGTAAATAGTTGTGCAAAGATGGGCGGAAAGTGGACGTGACACTTCCCATCTGAAATTAAAACCGGTTTTAGAGTATTTCGACACCGAGATGGGCGGAAAGTGGCCGTGACCCTTCCAATACGAAATTAAAACCAGTTTTTTAAGTATATTCTACAACGATCTTCCTATATTGTTGTGTGTGTTTATTTAGTTGTAACCTGCTTAGACAATATGCAAATGGGCGGGATTTGAAAGGCGCATTTTTGATTCGAACTTTGTAAAATTACACGTTTTCTGCGGATTTTCTAAGCACAACAGTAAAGAAAGGTTATAACTAGTAAATCAAAAAAATTCTTTTTTCAAATCCATGCTTTATGCAAGCAGAATTCTATTGGGCCTAGAAATTCTTTTTTAGTTATCTTTTGTAGAAGGAAAAATTACTGTTACGTTTTTAAATATTTTTTTTATTAATTATTATTATTATTATTTATTATTATTTATTAACGTAACAGTAATTTTTCCTTCTACAAAAGATAACTAAAAAAGAATTTCTAGGCCCAATAGAATTCTGCTTGCATAAAGCATGGATTTGAAAAAAGAATTTTTTTTGATTTACTAGTTACTTTTACGGCAAAAATGAGTAGAATCATGAAGTTAGGTTATCTTGCACTGTGTACGTGAGAGATAATGGATTTTTGGGAATTAACATAGGATAGAAATACAACCAAAAATGCACTCACTATCCCCAATATTTAGGTTATTTAAGTTTTTTTTGAAGATTGCTACCTTGTATGATATAAATAATATAAATGCATTAATCTGTAAGAAAAATAAAATTAGCATGCCCTTAAAGTAATATATAAAAAAGTAATAACGTCGTTTTAAATGAAGTTGTAAACTTTGGAGCATAACTGTACGGAGTTTGGGAATAGTTTTGTTGTTATTAGACTACAATTTTTTGCGTGAGGTGGCCAAAGAAATAACAAATAATTTTGGAGGGAAATCCCTAACAGAAAAGCAGTCTCCTTGAAATTTATCCAAAACTGACCCACACTATTCTGCTATTAACACCAGACATTGTTTGCTGCCTATCAGCAGGCACTTTTTCTGCTATTACAGCAATTTGTCTGCTATAACAGCAAATCTGCAGTTTTGCTCCAGCAGCCACACTGCTTAAAAGTTTGCTGGATGCTGAAAATTTAGCTTTTAATTAAAATTAAAAAAGATTAATGGCGCCGTGTCTTTTATTTTCATTAGTACGAGACAAATGCTAATGAAACTCATATTTTTTTTAAAAACCATTTTTAATATATTCAACTGGCTCACATTGGGTTAATTAATCGATTTCTCTAAATTCTTTCCGATCATTCCCGATAGATTAGAAAACATGGTAGATAGACTAAAGTATTATAGACTAGATCTTCGAAATTTCTGATAGTCCTCAAAATAGTTTAATCCGAGTCCTTTACAATGACAAAATAATCTGAATTTAGCGGTAACGATCGGTTTTAGCTGTCAATTAGTGTCACTAATAAACGATACATATATCCATTAGGCACACATACATTAGGCCTGTTCGATTAGGCTTACTAGTTTACGGTTAAGATACTTGATAAGCGCGAATGCGAAATCTAGCTGAAATATAGATGCAAAATGGCCTTGAACCAGGACAATATCCCAGTTAAAATAAAATACTAAATATTCTAATTTATATTGAGTGGATCTGTAAGAAAACCCGACAACGAAAAGTAAACAACTCACTAGTTAGGAGGATTTTGGCGGATGTCATACATTGTGGACCGATGATACCCACATTCACCACACTCAAAAGAATTTGACAGTAAAAACAACATAAAATACTGCTGCTCTAATAGTAGGAGGATGTTTGCTGTTTTTAGCAGACTTTTTTTCCTGCTGTTACAGCTGACAATTGTAGCTATTTCAGCAGCACGTTTCTGCTATTGAATAGAAGCATATTATTTGCCAAAATCAGCAGATATATTGTTACAAATAACTTTTTTGAACGAACTACGCCTTTTTAAATTAAACACATACAAAATTTTATTTTTTTATGACTATAACTACACCAATTTCAATTGGAAATTGAGAAAATTGCACTTGTAATTAAGATTTTCCATTTCAAAATGGGAAAATTCCAATTGGAATTAAGATTGGCAAGCAGAATATTTTTCCTGGACCAAACTCCGTTTGAGATCGGAGATATATAGCTTTTAAGATATACGGTGAATATATATATATAGAATTTTGATTGTCCGACATCTCGAAAACTAGAAGACATGAATAGGGTTGTGCAAAAGCAATTATATAACCATTGGCAAGCAGAATGTACTCCAAACAAAGGTCTACCTGAAATTCCGATTGAGATCGGAGATTTCGCATGCAGGGTCGAGTGAAAGGTTTCCTCAGGCGGCAAATCTGAGCGATAAAAGTGATGTCCAAGAGGTAGAGCGTGCTTTGGATACACAAGCTTAATTTCTTTCAGCATTTGTCATAGTCCCCAGTTAAAGTACTCCGACACTCCATTGATTATTTTCCAGCACCAGGTTGTTGAAAGTTACTTCATTTTATTTTTTAAACATTTTGAAGTAATTACAAAACACATGCCAACAGTCCTTAATTTTGGCCACTTACATTTCATCTGATAAATTGACTCCTGTCTAGGAAATTATCTTTGCAGTTTAGATTGTATTTTTTTCTTCATCACTTGAATCAGAAATAAAAATATTTTTCTCCACAAAAATACAACTCGACATTAATCAGCTGTTTTGTGTGCATTATCGATAAACAGTCGTCGTCCCAATAGTGTTATAGCCTTGTCACACTGCATGCGAAATCTAGTTTAAATGGCATAAGTCGACTTTCAAATGTCAAATTTGTATGACATCTGACATTTCTAAATCGACCTTACGTCATTTCAGCTAGATTTCGCATTCGCGCTTATCAAGTATCTTAACCGTAAACTAGTAAGCCTAATCGAACAGGCCTAATGTATGTGTGCCTAATGGATATATGTATCGTTTATTAGTGACACTAATTGACAGCTAAAACCGATCGTTACCGCTAAATTCAGATTATTTTGTCATTGTAAAGGACTCGGATTAACCTATTTTGAGGACTATCAGAAATTTCGAAGATCTTGTCTATAATACTTTAGTCTATCTACCATGTTTTCTAATCTATCGTGAATGATCGGAAAGAATTTAGAGAAATCGATTAATTAACCCAATGTGAGCCAGTTGAATATATTAAAAATGGTTTTTAGAAAAAATATGAGTTTCATTAGCATTTGTCTCGTACTAATGAAAATAAAAGACCCGGCGCCATTAATCTTTTTTAATTTTAATTAAAAGCAAAATTTTCAGCATCCAGCAAACTTTTAAGCAGTGTGGCTGCTGGAGCAAAACTGCAGATAATTTGCTGTTATAGCAGACAAATTGCTTTAATAGCAGAACAAGTTAATAGCAGAATAGTGTGGGTCAGTTTAGGATAAATTTCAAGGAATTATAATAGCAGAATAGTGTGGGTCAGTTTTGGATAAATTTCAAGGAGACTGCTTTTCTGCTAGGGATTTCCCTCCAAAGTTATTTATTTCTTTGGCCACCTCACGCAAAAAGTTGTAGTCTAATAACAAAAAAACTATTCCCAAACTCCGTACAGTTATGCTCCAAAGTTTACAACTTCATTTAAAACGACGTTATTACTTTTTTATATATTATTTTAAGGGCATGCTAATTTTCTTTTTCTTACAGATTAATGCATTTATATTATTTATATCAGCGAGCATATCATTATTTGTGCTGCAGTTTCAGAAAGTGTAATGTATGTATGGATATATGTATAGCTTAATTAGTGACACTAATTGACAAATAAAACCGATTGTTACATCATTGTTACATCTCATCATTTTATTCCAAGTACAAATATACTCTATAGGAAACTTCAAAGCCCGCAATATTCAACGTTTTGCAGTTCCTTAAAATGGAACAAATTGTTGATTTCCCAATGTTATACTTTTTATCTGATGCTGTAACATTCAATCCTTTTTATAAAAGTTGCCGAATTTTCCCTTCCAAAAATTCCCACAAAATTTTGTTCACTGATTTTTTCACATTACCGAGAGTGCATTGTAGTTTTATCCCCTTTATAAATTCAAACAAGTAAACACAGTGTTAAGTTCCTCCGGGCCGAACTTTATATACCCTCCTCCATGGACTGCATTCCACAGAGGCTCTCGATTTTATCAGAAGCGCAGTAACATTTCTATCCTATGTTAATTCCCAAAAATGCATTATCTTTTACGTACACAGTGCATTTTTGCCGTAAAAGTAACTAGTAAATCAAAAAATTTTTTTTTCAAATCCATGCTTTATGCAAGCAGAATTCTATTGGGCCTAGAAATTCTTTTTTAGTTATCTTTTGTAGAAGGAAAAATTACTGCAAAATTTCAGTTTTTTATCTGCCATAGAACGGCATATATTCGAAAATGGGTTTTAACTTCGTATGGGAGGTGCCACGCCCACATTTCCATTACCGCCCATTTTTGTCACAACTACGCACATTAATGCTAGATGCACTTACACAAAATTACAGTAGGTGTAATTTTGGTTTTATCTTCATATGGGAGGTGCCACGCCCACTTTTGCATTACCGCCCATTTTAGGCGCAACTACGCACATTGATGCTAGATGCACTTACACAAAATTTGAGCACTATACGTGTCATAGAACTGACACTATTCGATAATATTTTTTAACTTCGTATGGGAGGTGGTACGCCCACTATTCCAATACCGCCCATTTTTGGCAGAACTATGCACATTGATGCTAGATGCACTTACACAAAATTACAGCACTCTAGGTGTCATAGAACTGACTATATTCAATAATAGGTTTTAACTTCGTATGGGAGGTGCCACGCCCACTTTTCCAATACCGCCCATTTTTGGCACAACTATGCGAATTGATGCTAGATGCACTTACACAAAATTTCAGCACTCTAGGTGTCATAGAACTGACAATATTCAATAATAGGTTTTAACTTCGTATGGGAGGTGCCACGCCCACTTTTCCAATACCGCCCCTTTTTGGCACAACTATGCGAATTGATGCTAGATGCACTTACACAAAATTTCAGCACTCTAGGTGTCATAGAACTGACAATATTCAATAATAGGTTTTAACTTCGTATGGGAGATGCCACGCCCACTTTTCCAATACCGCCCATTTTTGGCACAACTATGCGAATTGATGCTAGATGCACTTACACAAAATTTCAGCACTCTAGGTGTCATAGAACTGACAATATTCAATAATAGGTTTTAACTTCGTATGGGAGATGCCACGCCCACTTTTCCAATACCGCCCATTTTTGGCACAACTATGCGAATTGATGCTAGATGCACTTACACAAAATTTCAGCACTCTAGCTGTCATAGAACTGATAATATTCAATAATAGGTTTTAACTTCGTATGGGAGGTGCCACGCCCACTTTTCCAATACCGCCCCTTTTTGGCACAACTATGCGAATTGATGCTAGATGCACTTACACAAAATTTCAGCACTCTAGGTGTCATAGAACTGACAATATTCAATAATAGGTTTTAACTTCGTATGGGAGGTGCCACGCCCCTTTGTCCAATTGGTCAGATTTTTCCATTTCCTTGTATTGTCATCGAAAATGATTAAGTGTGCAAAATTTGAGCAAAATTGGTTGAGAAAAAAGCTTTCAAAAATTGATTTCAAATTTTGTGGCACACAAACATATATAGAAAGTAACCTTATATAAAGCATGGAAAAAAGGTACGAATTTGCGAGTCTATGCAGTCAGGGGAATGTAAACACTGAATTCCATATATTCTAGCTGCGGTCATTTGGTTTGTACCATTTTTGTTCCATTTTACCCCCTAAAAAGTTCGACTTTCGAAAATCTGTTTACTTTTCGCGTGTACGCAATTAGTCGTTTAGTAGTCCTTTAGTTGGTACCATTTTATCCCTTTTTTCCCATTGTATCCCTTGAAAGTACGCATTTTTCTACGCAATCAGATGTATACACCGAATTTCATTACTCTTGGTGCAGCCGTTTGGTTGGTACCATATTTATCCCTCTATTCCCATTTGATCCCTTAAAAGTACGAATTTGGAAAAATACTTTTATATTATATGTCCACTCAATTAGAGGAATGTACACACCGAATTTCGTGTTTTTAGCTGTTGTCGTTTGATAGGTACTATTTTTACCCCTATTTCACCCCCTGCAAATAAAAATCACTTGCAAGTTTTTGCTTAACCCACTAGTGCATGAAGTTGCCTGGTACGACTTTTTTTCATTAATTATAATTTAAAATAAGCCTAATGAAGTGATTTTTTAGTAGATTTATTAAAACATGTTTATACGTTGGGTTTTACAGACTGTCCCTTCTTTCATTCTTTAAGGTGAAGTTCAATTTACACTTCTTGCCATAATTGTCTCATTGTCCGTAGTGAATTATATGCTTCCTATAATCGAAACTTGTATCGGTGTTAAATTTGTCCTATTTGAGCCTCACACAAAGAGTTTTTCATATCGTTTCAAGTATTAAATTGATATGTAGCGACGAAAATAGCAAACAGCGAGCAAACTACAATTTATATTGGATAGATTTTTTATTTTTAACTCTAATACGCAAGCGATAGGTGGCTATTTGAGATACATATTTTAACAAATAGCTGTATACCATCCTGTTCTCTTGAATATCATTTTCTTCGGAAAATGGTGGCCATAAGATGTTCTCTCGAATATACTGCTCATCATATGGTTTTCCGAAATAAGGTACTTTCATCAATGAAAATATTTCCATTGCCCATATTTCTAGAAAGCTTGATTCTTTAAGTTTATCATCTGGCAAGTAAAATATTTTTTCAGAGATTTTATACGACCAGTGAATACCTTTATTTCATTCAAAGTCAAATTCATATCAATATTTTTTTGATTTATTTTCTTGAAAAAAGAGTTTTGGTGGATTGTGCCTCTTGGTGGAATGAGTCTCATTTTCGTAGCCTGAATCAACTTTGAGTCAACAATTACCAGCTCGACCACTCTTTGAAATATCATTTTATATATTGTCCCTCGGTTGTTTATTTGTCTCCCAAGATAAGTTTAGATTTGCATCAGAATCTTGGTCTGTATCATTTCAATCTAACAAAGGACACGCATAAATATCAGTTTCTGTAAAATTCCCACCAATTCGACAACTGTAAATCATTAACAGAATGTAGGTTCAACTGATTTGTTGGCATAGCATCCCCTATAAGGGACGTTCAATAAAACAACCTACAGAAAAAAATTAAAATTTTTTAACAACATGTATCTACCCAAATTTATAGTTAGTTTAAACATAATAGTTTAGTTTTATTTAATTTTTAGCTGCCTGTCAAGTGTATTCAGATTTTTTTAAATTCGTATTTCATATTCAGCATAATAAAGAGCATACAAAGAAGCGCACTTAAAAGAAATTACCTGATAACTGTTTTATTGATATGCCAACTACACTCCAGCACTCTTGCTTCGAACATATATTTCAAAATTCGGGCGTGAGGTATTCTCTTTTTATGTCCCTTTAAAGGGACTCTATGCACTAATGGGTTAAGGGGAATACCAAATATAAACAGTTATATTAAAAAATATGATGAAATACTCTATATAAGGAGTATTTTCAGGGAAAAAATTTTCCTGTGGACCGATTTCGCCCTTTTGAGGTATTGGTGTCTATACTTTATAGGGTTTCAGGTTGATATTTCAAGGTGTTACAAACGGAATGACAAACTTAGTATACCCCCATCCTGGAGGTGGAGGGTATAAAAAATACCAAGTAAGTATTTTTTATCGAGACTTCTTTCTTTTCGATAGCATGGAATGTTTAACTTATCACTAGTGATGACAGTGTGAACTTAGAACTGTATACGTCTTATTCTAATACACTGTGTGTGTGGGTTAAAAAGATATAGCTATAGCAAGTATACTTGCTGAAGTGGGAAGGTACAAATGTAGTACAAAGGAATTAGGTGAAGAGAGACAAGGCTTGCTCACGTCACGGCCTTTTACAATTACCAACAGAGAATGAATCTGTGCATTAGCATATGAAAGTGTGAATATTGTAATAATATGAAGGTTTGTGTTGTTGAACATGCTAATATCTAATTATTGCGAGTTGGGTTAGACTCATACATTTTTGGTACGTAAGTAGATAAAATATTTGATATGCATGTGAGTTCAGGTACTTATTTAACTTTTGTTCTCTTTCATTCATTTCAGCCCCTATGGCCTTTTCGTAAAAGGACGGGTACAGTATGGATTTTTGGTAGGGCCGGTGACTATATCCTTGTTGATTATTCCAATCAGTCCAATTTGTGCGTTCTTCTAATGAAAATATTTCATTGATTCGGCAATTTTCATGTTATACCAAATTATTAACAATTTGTGTGTGTGTTAAAATGCATATTGGCATAAGGGCAGTACTCCTCCACACTGGTATAAAGCCGTTTTGTGAGTTTCTCGAAATGCTTTCAAATTCATTTCCGTAAAATTTTCCTTTCATACTTTTTAAGGTCTTTGGTCACAGTTGGAGAGAGACCGAATGGGAGTGTGGGAATGACTTCCCACACATAAAGGAACAAGTTGAAGAGAAGAGGGGCCAGCACATTACCTCTGCCGTTCATTTCAGATAAGGAATTATCTGAACTCTGAATATTCGGAATGAGATGTAATGAGTATTTTATTAAAGAAATGATTTGAATCAATATCCACTCATTTGAACAGTATTCCTTTGTACAAAAGCCTTTTCAATATCCAGTGATATTGCGACCGCACAGACATTGTCCCTCAGATTATTCGTCATCGGAGTGGAATCTCTTGAATCCAAATCGGAAAGGTGAGACAGGATTTATGGTAAATTCATTTTCTACTTTCTCCTTTATGACCTTCGCAAAGATTTACTCAACGTTGGATAGTACGGAAAATGGGCGGTAGTCGGATGGAGTATTACCACTACTCTTTTTTTATTGGAATGATATTTGCGGATTTCCGAACACGAGGAAAGTAACAATAATTCAAGCAGGAATTAAATATTATGGTCATAAATTTTAAAGTAGCGCCTTAAGATGAAGTTTGAAATTCCATCCATACATCTTGATTTTTTGTTGTTGATACTTTTAATAATACTTCTAAAGGTTTCCACCTCTGTGAAGTGGTAACATTTGAATGTGTTACCAGTTTTCCATGAAAATCAGCTGCTTCGCATGTCAATCGAATTAATTGAAATTCACCACAATGGCCTTTTGTTATTTATTTTTTATGGGATCGGATCACTACTAGTAGGAAGTTATTAAATGTCTTATATTTTGCACCGCTTTTGGTCTACCATACGAGTTATCTGTTTCTTGAAAGCATTCCCTTGTCTTGTCTGTGGCCTCGTGTTGGCGGAAAGAGCTCGTGCCTTCCACTGACTCGGAATCAATTTAGGTTCGATGATGACAATCGTAATTCATTTGGGCGATGTTGTAACAGCCTGTGAAAATGGCCTTACGGTTGATTTCGTCACCAAATGTCGCCAAGGTCACATCAAATAACCACGTGCACATTACCTGTACTGTACCCAAAAGTCGCGATGGTTGTTCAGCGGAGACACTGCCCACTTAATACTTCTTCCGACTTAAACTTGGATACTATGAAATTTTTTGGAGTCCGTCTATTCTGTGGCCACTGAATATGTAGTCCGACAACGCACAGAATCAAAATCTATCGGCCAATATTCAATAACTTTTGTTCTAGTAAAATTAAAATTAGACAAGGACCCAAGGGCAATAGGATATATTTTAGAAATAGTATTTTTCTAATTTAATGAAAATTAAAATTTTTATTTTTTGCTTTTATGTTTTACGTACTTGTTCATAAAGCGAAGAAAAAAACTGTAAGGTGTCTGGAGATCATATGCTTTTTAAGATAAGAAATTGTAGTCCTATATGAGGTTTTTGTTTTGCAAGTTTTGCATCTTGCATAACAGTTTCAGTGGGCTCGAAAAACTGTCATATTTCGCTTGTTTTCTCTTTACTAAGATCAGAAGCCATGTTTTTAATACAGTTGAACTTCGATTAACCGTGATGCTCGGGACCGGGCTAATCACGGATAACCGAAATTTATCTGGTTCTGAAATACTTGGACAATTAAAGTTTTCTAAAAAACCTAACAAAATACTACTAGCCTCTATTGCCTGAGCCAATGTAGGCGTTTCGTCCGCATTTCTTCCATCTGATTCCTCGGAATTTGAATCAAGCTCATCTTATTGGCTTTGGGTAACCGACATCAGAGTCGCACACCATCCACTTTTCGACAGCATCAATCGTACATCCAGACGGTATGGTTATATCTGTTTGTATCTCAACAAGGCTATTTGGAGCATCTTCATTATGAGATAGTAAGTTATTCCAAACTCTTTTTAAAACTTGTTGAGTTACAGAGTCCCACGAAGCTGCGGCTGCCCACAAAGCTGTCTCAATATTCAAAGATTTAACGAACTCACGTCTGTCATTAGCACCAACAAGTTTTTGAACGATCAGTTTACGGTAGTGACATTTGAAGCTCCGAATTACTCCTTGATCCATAGGCTGAATCAAGGACGTGCAATTTGGTGGGAGATATTTTACTGTAACGTTTTCAGATATCATAGCATTTACATCTGGGTGTGCTGGACAGTTTCTAATAGTAAAAGTATTTTACAGTTATTTTTGAGTTACAGTTATTTACAGTTATTTTTTCTGGTACAAAATTTTGATTAAACCACTCCAGAAATAGCTGTAGTGTTACCCAAGCTTTCTTATTAGATTTATAAATCACAGGAAGGTGTTCAACGTTTTTTAAAGCTCTTGGATGGGAACTTTTTCCTATTATCATCAATTTAAACTTGTGAGTTCCTGCAGCATTTGAACAAACTAGCACTGTGATTCTCTCCTTGGATTCCTTGTACCCTTCAATAGAATATTCATTACCACTAGCCAAAGAACTCTGAGGCAAAATAGACTGGTTTCGTCTGCATTGTAGATCTGTTCAGTTGTAAGTTGTTCGTTTTTAATGATTTCATCCAAGTCGTCCACAAACATCGTAGCAGACTCATAATCAGCACACTCCTTTTTCTCCCGTAGATTTCAGTCGACGGATTCCATGATGTTTTTTGAATTTATCCAACCAACCAAATGAATAAGTGCACTCTGAATTCATGTTTAACTTCAAATGGAACATTTTTGCCTTTTCGACAATCATTTCGCCTGAAGTTCAGAAGCAAATTTCAGTTTAAGTTCATACAATATCTCGATTTCAGTTAACTTACTTGAAATTGGAGTTCCCTTAAATCTTTCTTGCCGAAACCATTCATATGTTGCGAAATCAACTTTTGGATTTTCGGATATTTTTAGTGTATATCTGTGTTTAAGGCCAAGTATTGAATCAGTATCGGAGCAAAATTTTAAAATCCGATCTTTGTTTTTTATTAAATCGGATACAGTTTGAATGCCAACTCCATATTTTTCAGACAACATTTTAAAAGGTACTTTACGTTTTGAGTATTTATTAATCAGCTCAATTTTTTCTTTAATTGAAAGAACCTTTCTTGCTCTTTTCGCGGATTTAGTTTTTGACGGTGGCATGATGTAAGGAAAACACGTCTTGACAGATCAAATTTCACACTGATGAATGAATATGAAATTTTATATGAAAATTACACTTTCATGAAAAAGGGGAATCACCGAATTTTAATATGAGAGATGTCATGAATGTGCATGACATGGACATGTGCATCACGGATAATAGAGGTAAATCACGGTTAATAGAGGTAAATCACGGTTAATAGAGGTAAAAAAATCAACCACCAGCTTCACGGTTAATAGATAATCACGGTTAATCGAAGTTCAACTGTAATTTAAAAAAATTTACAGTGGCAAAAGTCGGCGATTTTAAATTAAAATTGATGAAAAATTAAAAGAAAGTGGAGAACATAAAATAGCTACTAAAATTAAAGACCACAGCAGACAGAAAAAGTCCCAGGTTATTATATGCAATAGAGAGTGACAGAAATAGTATTATCTTGTTCTATCTTTTTCTAAAGATTCTAGTACATGAAAGCAGTTGCTTCAGCTAGAGAAAACGATGTCAGTGATTTTCCGCAAATAGTGAAATATAAAATTGAGTGGAGACAACATTGAAAGAACTACAAAGTAGTAAAGGGTGATTTTTTAAGAGCTTGATAACTTTTTTTTAAAAAAAAACGCATAAAATTTGCAAAATCTCATCGGTTCTTTATTTGAAACGTTAGATTGGTCCATGACATTTACTTTTTGAAGATAATTTCATTTAAATGTTGACCGCGGCTGCGTCTTAGGTGGTCCATCCGCTTAGTCCAATTTTGGCATTTCCACGTTTTTGAGTAACAGAGACCCAATTGGTGCGAACGGCGACGAATCGAAAATTGGTGGTCATCATTAACACTGGCCGATACAGCTGCGATATTTTCTTCAGTTCGCACTCTACGTAAGCGTGTTGGTGGTTTAATGTCCAACAATGTAAATTTGGTGCGAAATTTAGTCACAATAGCCCGAATAGCCGCTTCAGTGGGTCGATTAAACTGACCATAAAATGGAAGCGCGCAATGAACTTTCTTAACAGAGCACGCATTTTGATAATAAAATTCAATAATTTGCAAGCGTTGTTCGTTTGTAAGACGATTCATGATGAAATGTCAAAGCATACTGAGCATCTTTCTCTTTGACACCATGTCTGAAATCCCACGTGATCTGTCAAATACTAATGCATGAAAATCCTAACCTCAAAAAAATCACTCTTTAGTAGTAACCGTTACTCGTCATATCAAATCACTGCAGTTACCCGTGATTTCTCAATCACGGTGATTGAACCACCAGTACGAGAATATCGCCCATCTCCACAACAAACATGCTCGAATTTGAAGGACATTGATGTGCATTCGATCAATAAAACGATGTCAATGTTTACCCCTGAATGAATTGCAGTGCTATCTGTGTGCAGTTTTCATGCAGTAATTCGATTTGTCTGCTAAATCAAGCGTTATTAGGGTGTTTGTGCATATTTCCGGCAAATAAACTCCGATTCGGAAATTGTCAATTTCAAGTGGAAATTTCCCAATTTCAATTGGAAATTTTGTAAAACAAAAGTTATTGCATTTTGGCCGATGGATTTTGATTCTGAAACACTGTGCAACGATGTACTACAGGGCGACAAGGTACCATACCACACGGGGCTCTAGGAACTAACGCAAAATAATATGCTGATTACTATGATATTGTTCAATACAAAAACTCGAACTAATGATCTAACAACACTACTTGGAGTCTATGTTACACTGTAACTCGCCGTAGCAACTAACTGTCGTGGCCATTCATGTGGCCTAGATATCTACTCCCCACCTACACAGTTCCTATCGTTGCTGGATATTTACACAAAACAGTAATGTCAATTCGGTATGCTCCTCGTGAAACAAGAACTCGCTTGGTTATGACTCACTAGGAGCTTAAAGTCCAATTACCCGAAACGTTTGGAAGGAATTTAAGTAGAGTAGGAGTGCTCGACTTCTTTAACCCTTTTTACAGAATGACACAATTTCACGACTACGTCAACCACGAGTTCTTAGGTGACATTTATAATAACTAAACGTTGCCACTTGGACACGAACATAAAACAAACATCCCTGGTCTTTTGTAATTGTCTTTCACATCATTTGTCGTAAATTGCAGATCTGCACGAGTAGACAGGGTGACATTACAAACCCGGACAGTTGATCAAGTCCGGACGGAAGACAACTATTCCGGGAAGTCACCGTGATCGCCACATAGTCACGTAAGCGTGGGGAAGAACCGAGACCCTGATATAAAAGCCGAGAAAACTAATTACGCTACTTCAAAGGAGTCATGGGTCTCTAACATGGTATACCTCAACACTTTTTCCATTTAGATTTTCCACCACATACATGTTCTTTTCTACGGCTATAACTATTCTGCACTTCACAAACTTCTTACAGAGTTTGTCATTCAGATTCTTCGACTCAGCACTAAGTATAAAATTTCGTCTCAATATCGCCTGACCAGCTAATAATTTCAGCACTGGTGTTGTATCTAGTGGCATTGCCTTCATATTACCTATCTAACTTTTCTTTAATGTTGCTGCACACCAGCACAAACAGTTGTTCCTTCCCAATTTTGTGGCCATATCGTACTCACTACCGTGAGTTATGATGTGTACTCCAAAAAGGGAAGACCTGAATGAAGAATCAACTGTCGACCTCAAGGAGCATTCTATTGCTGAAAGATGCATATCCCAATCACGCTGGTCCGCATCTACATAATCCCCCGGATGGCAGTTGCCATTGAACGTTTTACCCGTTCGGAAGCATTTGCTTGCGGTGAGTAGACGACGTTACGTATGTGTCAATATCCGTATTTCGACAAAAAGTTTTCAAATTCAGCAAATACGAATTGTCTGTCATAGTGAATAATATGTGGCGTACCAAATTTGTGGAATATTTCGGATTCTAAAAACTTTATTACGTCGATCGAAGTTGCCTTACGCATGGGTTGTAGTACGACAAATTTCGTAAGGTGATCGAAAGTGATGGAAATAAAAGTGCTGCCTAGTTTAGATCGGGGAAATGGTCCAATGGTGCGTCACGGTCTCCGCCCCATTTCCAGTCGCAAAACATTGTTATGCGCCTTAACTTCCTTCTACAAAATGCACTTTCCAATATACTCTTTCATCTGGCCCATTTTGGGTCAGTAGAAATATTGTCGTAGTACGTCTATAGTCTTACCGATCTATCACTAAGCCAGGACGTACAGCTTCCATATGAAATTTTCATGGAATGGATTTCCTTCTGCTGGGATGGTTTTTTATAAAGAAAACCGTCCTGAAACTTAAAATCGGGCAATCTATTTCGATATTCCTGCACATATTCTATTAGTTGGATATATTCATCACAGCGAAATTCTGGGAAATCAGTATATATTAAAGTTCTTTTTTCATCGACGAACATATTCACCACATTGACGTATAAACGGGATGCCAAAAGACATCCTTCAAATATATTGTTGATATGAAATGTTTCCTGGAGGCGTCCTAACAATGTGCCTATAAATGGGGATGAATAATGGTCCTTTCGTTGAGCTTACGAGCATCGAGACATGCGTTTTTTCTCGCCCCGCCGAACCAATGTGATTGGTGAGATATATGTGCTGTGGCTCGGCTCGATGGATCCTAGGCTCAACATCCGGCCCAATTCCTCGCATATCAAGTCCTCCACGGCGGGACACACTGGAGAGTGACGTTGTTTGATCGGAGTAGCGTCACCGGTATCGATAATGTGCTCTTCTACTCAAGTCTTCCCCAGGCCATGTTTCTCATAACCTAAAAAATGACTTTTTGCTTCCTCCAATCTGTTCTCGGGTCAATTGCGATCTGTAGGAATACTCACGCTGCTTGGGAAAAATATCGAAAATTCGCCAAAAATCCAATCCGCAATACATAGCGTTCTCAAGATCTGGAATGACATTTTAACTCTAAGTTTAACGGTACATACATACCCTTTACCCATTTGCCGTTCCTACACTGCACTTAACCGGTTTAACCGTTAAATTCAATTTTTCTACTAAGGAATGACAATCTTTACCCAAGTAAGTAATCGAGGCAACGCTGTCGAAAAGGGCTAGAACCCGTTCACTAAAACTTTCCGAGTGGGCCTGGGGTTTGAGTTCGATATTCGCCTATTCTAGTCGAACAACTTCCATAATCAGATTTTGGATTATAAGAGGTGTTTATATACTTATCCTTATTGGGACTAATCTGACGTTTGTGTCGAACGTAAGTCCCCGTTGGTCACTTTCGGCAGTCGGTTTCGCAGCCTACAGTTGTTAAACTGAGGTGAAATAACACCCTCAGTGCCACAGAGAAAATAAAAGAACCCCCCTTTGCGCGGACGTGTACTGCCTGAAATTGCGACCAGTTTTACTGCAATTCCAACATCTAATTGAATCTAATTTGTCCTAAGGCGAAGTTCTTCGACGGACTCAACAATTCCTTTTATATCCTGCTCATAAATCTCGTGTACGTTACGGACAGGAACGCCCATTCGTGCATTTGCTGAACCCCCGATCGAGAAACTCCTTAGTCTTCCTGCACTGAGATGCTGAATAAATTTGTGTGCCAAAGATTGGATTCAACTCCGCCTTAATAATGTCGATGACTTCATAATCCTGTATGGGTTCCCGCAACAGGGTTCTAAGACTGTTGATGCCGTCAATGTTTTGGGTCGCTATTTCATCCCTTCGTTTTTTCCTGTCAATAATTCGTCTCAGAACATCGACACTGGAATGGTATCGCTTTCTAATAGACAAAATTGGATATAATTGGATGCGGTCCCAATACCATTGACTTGGGCCTCCTTCCAGTAAATAGTGAAACCCGACACGGAAAATTAAATCCTCTATTAAAGACGTTTTTGGAGTCCCGTCAAATTGTATCCTCGATTTACTAAGGACGGCATACCTGGGGGCATAAGTCAGAGTATGCGGCTGTGTAGGTGTGGGTGGAAAGCTCCTACGTACCACAGCCCGAGCAGTGTTAGTATCAACTGGATGACATTGAGTATTCTCTTCCTCTGTGGGTGGTAATTCATGAGGATTAACAGATGACGGGTCTGAGATAGCGCATCTAACGCCTATTTTAGCCATATTTCAGTTGAAATTGGGAATTTCCATTTAGAATTGAGAAAAATCCAATTGAAATTAAGAATTTACATTTCATTAAGAATTTACATTTAAGAAATTACATTTCAAATTGAGAAAATTCCAATTTTGTCCTACATTTGCATTTGGCGGTACAACAGCAGTAGAATTTATATTCGATTCGAAATCGCCCTTAACCCTGGATAAAATAACTACGATAGCATTATGAAGATACAAGTGGCAGTTTTCAAACACTTGTTCCAGCTACGGAATTAAGCGGTATAGCATACCAGAACTCATTCTTTTGTTGAACGCGTTTTGAATGAACCGATTCTTCTATCCAGTACAATAATTCAAGTAGCTGTAATTAGAGACGTGTTGAAGGAACACCATAGGATAAAACTCTGGATGAGCCATATTTTGTGTGGCACAATTAACTTAATTAAGTCCATTCAATACCACTTCAAGACAGAAATATTCTTAATTTTAAATAGAATTTTCCCAATTTCAATTGAAATTTGCTCAATTATAAATGGACATTCTTAATTTCAATTGGAATTAACTCATTATGAAATGGAAATCGTATATTTCAATTGGAATTAACTCATTATGAAATGGAAATCGTATATTTAACTAACTTTTTTCAGATTTAGCACACCTTATATTTCAACTAGAACCATCTATGGTGAAAGACTGTTAGATCGGTTCAGAATTATTATAGTTCCCACACATAATTTAAAAGATTTTGATCAGAACACGTTATATTTCAACTGGACCCATGCAAATATTTTCATCAGCCCCGCCCGATTCCTTACTTGTTTTGTGTTTTTTGTTAAAATAAGGCGTTGTCCAAAATTTAAAGAGAATAGGTTAAAATATTTGTGAATACCTATTGCATAAATGTTTGATACTCCACGAACGAAGGGGACTGCAGAGCACGCTATTGTTACAACACCAATAATTTTCACTAAACGACTTATAAATAAATGAATAGGGCTGTTTTTCTTTTAGTTGCGATAGTAATTTGTATGGTGAATTTTAGCCATCACGGCTAAGTTAAGACTGGATAATTATCCAGCCTTACAATTATGTGGAGGTGCTCCTCTGCCTCCAACTGTAATTCACCAGGCTCATTCGCATCTCCTTATCTTTTAAAGCCAGCAGTTAACGTATTTAGAGACGTTCAATTTATTTAATAAAATACTAAATTTCCGGAATCAGTTTCCAAACTATCATCACTGATCACGAATACGTATCCAATTGCAAAATGTCAAAAAACATTTGTGGTTGTTTCCAAACAGTCTATTAATAAAATATGATGGAAATAAATAAATTATTTTCCAAATGTTAACAATGCATTGCAGTCAGCTGTTCCGAACTATCTAGTTAGCATTGCATTGCTGCCTAGTTTTACTCCGCTAATATTCGAAGGAGGAATTGCGCCCTGATGTGTTGCGTATCGCTGCTAAAAGAAAAACACCCTTAATGTTTCTATATAACTATCACCAAAAGTCAATCGACAAAAAAGAAAACAAAATGTGGCAATACTGGCCACACTCTCTCGTCAGATGCCAGCGAATTTTCAAGCCGACTCTATATAGGGAATAATATAAAGTGATATTTATTGGACAAGTAAAATAGGTATGTATGTATATTTTTTCAATTACATTACAAAACTGCTAACACCAAACAAACCGAAGTCAATATCAACGTGTAGATTATGCTTGATCTAGCACTGCCATTACACAAATTACCCGTGCATACAAAGCATTTCGACCTGGCACCTTGTGCGTCGTCACACTTTAAATTGTCAATTATCTTCTTCGGCCCAAAATAACATGAACGTTCCATAACCGTAAACTCGTCTAAATAATTAATTGAGTAGTAAAAATGTATCAATATAGCAATAAATTCCAAATGAAATCGCGTACCATCCACGTATAATTTTTTGAGACATCCAGTAGCTCCATCAAGGCATTGTTTTGCATAAGTTGTACTGTTATGTGGGATATCGTTGCACCCGGTATGTGATATATTAACACAGGTGAAACATGACACAGCATCCTTCCGGCTATTAAAAACTGATGATAAGCCGACTTCCATTAAATCTGAAATTAATTTCTATTTTATTAGTATTTTAGACCAGTTACACGAAGTATAGATCTTTAAATATAAATAGTTATTTTATTTCATTAAACAAATTGCAGCGGTATTCGAAAAAGAGAAAATTTGAGAAATAAAAATAAATTTTATTCCGACGGCCAGCGACATCGGTTTTTTTCTACACAGAGGAAATTACCGGTGATTCATCGTGAGGTTTACTTTATAATGAAAAATAAAACACATAAATCTGAAAGTGAACTTAAAATTTTTATTATCGGTAAAAAAACAATTTGCGACAGGAGAGGAGAACCTATTCACTTCAATTCTTGCACAAGTTTAATTTTTGACAAGCCAAGCTGCTTCGAACGACGACGAATCGATTCGCCACGGTCTTCGCGTACACTCTCAGCTACAGCTGCTTTATTCTCTTCCCTGTTTTTGTTTACAGCTGAACAATTTAGAGACGCTGTTGTGGTGTGAGTCCTTCCATGATGACTTGCCAAACGATACTGAACTAAAATGGCAACACAATTTCATGTGAGTCATGCGTGGTCATTAAAAAAACCTATTGTAAATCAAACCTCACGGTGAATCACCCGATACATGTGAAAACAAGTGCCTTGTCGAAAACATGGCCATGTTTACTTGCTTACGAGGGCGGCAGCATTATTATTAATAGTTTTTCAAAGAAAGCGGAGTAACATAGACAAAACACTCAGATAATTGTGTAGAACGAGGAAAATTATTCAGATGATGCAGAATTTCGGAAAGAAATTTCCCTTTATTCTAAAACCTTCCATAAATGAAAAACAAGTAAGGAAAGGCTAAAGTCGGACGGGGCCGACTATATAATACCCTATACAACTCCCTGCATATATACATCGATTTGATTACTAAATCCAGGTATTCCATGGGAGCAATTTTATGTAGTTCATATAAATTATACAGTTACTATCAATTCATCTTTAGTCAAATTTAATGAATATGGCAAATAATAAAGTAATTGATCCAATTTTCCAGCAGATATTCCGAGTAAAGTAAATATAACATGATATGGAAAAATTGATCAAGATCCATAGGTTTTTTTTAGTTGGATTTTTAGATGTTGTGCCAATTTTAAAGAATATCGGGCTCAATATATGGTTTCGAAAGCGGAAAAAGTGAAATCGGGAGCGACATTTGTATGGGGGCTATATCTAAATCTGAACCGATCTTACCCACTTTCAGCAGAGGTGTTTCTAGTTCTATTATAAAATGTTGTGCCAATTTTAAAGAAAATCGGGTACAATATGTGGTTTCTAAAGCGGAAAAAGTGAAATCGGGAGTGACATTTGTATGGGGGCTATATTTAAATCTGAACCGATCTTACCCACTTTCAGCATAGGTGTTTCTAGTTCTGTTATAAAATGTTGTGCAAATTTTAAAGAAAATCGGGTACAATATGTGGTTTCTAAAGCGGAAAAAGTGAAATCGGGAGTGACATTTATATGGGGGCTATATCTAAATCTGAACCGATTTCCTCCACATTCAAAACCGATGGTCCTTGGCCAGAAAAAATAACTTCTGCCCAGTTTCATGACAATCGGACAACAATTGCGACCTGTAGGGTGCGAACAAGCATAGATGGACAACAGACGGACGGACGGACAGACAGACATCGTTAAATCGACTCAGCTGGTGATTCTAAGCCGATCGGTATACTTAAAGGTGGGTCTAGCTGGATTATTTCTTGGTGTTACAAACATTTGGCGCGAAACTAACTTATAATACCCTAGCCCACGAAGTGGTGTGGGGTATAATAATAAACAATTAGTTCAATGACTGAAAACATATGTTTTTCATCTAACTTAAAGATAAATAACTACCAAAAAACTGAACATTATGACAATTAATGTAAAACTAAAAAACTGTTTGAACTTATCGTTTTTTGTTATATTTTCAATGTAAGAGCGAACAAAATTATTTGAATATAGTGCTCGTGAGTAAAACATAATTGTCTTGAGTGAATATTCTTCGGTTCACATTCGTCACTTAGAGATCAGCTTCAACTGCAAATATTGTACTACCAAAAATCTGACACCACCTTACTTGGTAACTAAAAGAGTAGTAAGCTTCTTTCTTGTTAATCGAGTAAATTTCATACAAATATTAAGCTAGTAAGCCCAATCGAACAGGCCTAAATATGTGCTGGAATATTTCATCTTATAGAAACAGTTATATTCGGAGAAAAATGGTATATGGAATGTTTGCACACGACTGAAATATATTTGGGAAGTGATCTTTTAAAATATTCTACTTGTAGATAAACAATTTGCATTTGTAAAGCATTTGCATTTGTATTCTTTTAACTTGACGCAGAATTTAGTCGATCTCGAGCTTATTTGATCAATTTTTTTGGATCAATATAGAATATCAAAACCTAAAACATATTTATTGTAGTTGGCGGACTAACGGCTATTTGAAAATATTTGTTGCACTACTTCGAACGCGGAACAATTTCTCCATCCCTCTCATACTATATCTCCATTTGTAAACCATTTATGTCCGATAGACAATATTCATAAATATTGTTCATTGTTCTTGTTTTGATCCCGAAGGAGTGCAGTAAGTGTAAGAACTATGACTATTTGGATAGTATATTTTTTTACAATTATAATTTACGAAAAGTCGCCTTATGCCACGCGCCTACTTAATTGGTTTTTATTTCATGTGTACCATTTTTATTGAATTTTGCATCGTTCAAACCTAAAAGTTCGAATTTTTATAAATTTACCTACACCCGTTTGTGATTATTTATCCCTTTCTGTCCGTTGTCCCTATTAGTATGAATTTTGAATATTCACTTTATTATGCTAATAATAATTCCGAATTCCATGATTAACAGTCCAACAATGAAGTTGATACACATTTTATCTACTTTACTCATTCAGACCCAAAGACATGAGTTTATTGCGAGTTTTATGTACAATGTACATTGTACATACCGAATACTAGGGCTGTTTTTCTTTAAGACTGGATAACTAAGCTGCGATAAGAAAATCCTGAATAAACATTTAAAAATTCACTCAAAATAAAAAAATCTTTTTTTAAAATTGCCAGCAACAGCAATATTAATGTGTGTATGAAAACAACTTTTGTAAAAATAATTTTATGTTAAAAATATTGAACTTAGCCTGGATAATAATCCAGTTTAAGTCACATTTATGGTTATCGAGGCTATGTCCAAAAAGTCAACACAAAATATTTTTTTGAAAATATTTATTGTAGTTGGCGACAATGTGAAAAAATAATTTCTTATTTCTTATAATTTCTTATTAAGATCGCTATGTTTGGGTTCCTTGCCGGTTAACCAGGACTTTAAATTATTTACGAATCGTCTTACCCATCCAGTGATTCTTATAACTTTCATATACTTTGACACCCTTTCAAGTATACTTCTTATAGAGGGTTCCGTTCGTTGAATGACCATAACAGGTACACTTTGTTTTTCGGCCAGTCTGCATGAATACTATCAAGAAATTTCGGACCTACTAACCATTTTTGTAGCTTATGTTCTGGTATGTTATCGCGAGAGATTTTCAGCTATCGGTACCCAATTCCATTCCTTCCTCTGTGTTTTCTCACATATTTCACCAATCCGATTGGCCACAAATGTCTGCATTCTCCCGTTACTGTCCATCCGTCCAGAAAAATCGTTGATGAACCTCTATCTGCAATTTGTTTTGTACAATATCGGCCAAACGACATACTAATATGGTAGCAAGTGTTTCCAATTTAGGAATGGTTACATATTTAAGAGGTGACACTCGTGCTCTAGATGCCACAAGAGCTACGTCATATTTCATCATATCGTTCTCCTGATAACAAATACATACGTAAGAAAGCCGCTGACGAATACGCCTTGCCGCTTGCATCGCAGAATATGTGCAATTCAATTCTTTCGGAATTCACCAAATGGATTGAGTAACATCTTGGAATCCGTATACTTTCAATAGATTTAAGAGAATTGAGCCATGCCGGGTGTGGTACCCCCTTGATGACATTGTCCCAATGTATGCCGGACTTCCATACATCGCGCATTAGGAGTCGACCCTTCAATGTGAAAGGCGTTATCAGCCCTAATTGGTCATAGATAGAATTTACTGCCGCCAACATTTTACGTTTTGAATATCAGGGTGTATTCGGTGCATCGTAGTCGTTGATTATTATACTCAACGATACTTATATATTCTCCGATCTTAGATTTTGTGGGATTTGGCTCATCACCTTACCACTATTCGAAATAAAGTTGATATCGCATAAGTTGCATGTAGATGTATTTTAATGACGTCATTTATTGTTTTTACGGCTTCATCAATGGTTGGTTTCGATTCCAAATAGTCATCAACATAATGATTTTCCGAAATTGCCCACGTAGCCACGGGTGACTCACCCGCGTACAGTGATACATTATGATTCTTAACAAACTGGGCTATAAATGGAGATACATACATTATACCAAATAGCATGGATGTCATCTGATAGACCTCTGGTTCGATATCAGTCCTCATACCTCGCCATAAGAAACATTATGCTGAAGCGTCATCATCCGAAATTCGAATCCTATTAAACATATACTTATCCATATGCAAACCGGTATAATCGATCGTGGCCCAGTCAGTTGAATGATGTATCTTCGCCTTTTGCGGCGACGTCGAAAATCTGACTTCACAACTGATGAAACGGTATGTAAGGTGTTCTGTGAAGCCGAACATCTTGTGAATAGTCGACCATACTATTTGGAGTCTGATGATCCTGACGATGAAATAACGCTTTGCCCAAATGGTATATTAATCCAACATAATTTTTAAAAGGGGGATACGGGACAACAAGGAATATAACCACCAAAAGAAAATTCAAGAAAAATATCCAAAAACAGAGACGGATAAAATTAACAAATAATTTGTTTTTTCGCGTGCGAAGCAGCGGGTACTGCTAGTATATTTATATTGTAGTTGGCGACAATGTGAAAAAATATTTTTTTATTTTGAGCAAAAAATTTAATTTTTATTAACGTTTTTGTTATCGAAGCTTGTTATCCCGGCTTAAAGAAAAACAGCCCTAATATTGATTTCTTATGCTTACGCTTTGTTCACTTTTTCCACCCATACAAATTGACCTGCCCTTAATATAGTTTTTGTTTGAAAGTTGTAAACTTCTATTTTTTCCAAAATAGAAAAAAAGTAAATATGAGTTTCTCACAGCGATTAAACATTAGTTTTGGTTTGGAAACCTTCTGAAGGAAATCAAGGAAATGACATATCATAATCGACAACTAATATTAGCCCTGTTCGATTGGGCTTAGTAGCTTAAAATTTAAAACACTGGATAAGTTGGCAACATTTTTATCTATTGGTTTTATTTAAATAAATCTGAGATAAAAATATGGCACCACATTACTCGGTAACTAAGAGAGTAGTAAGATACTTTCTTGATAAACGAGTAAATTCCATACAAATATTAGCCAGTGAGCCCAATCGAACAGGCCTATTATGTAATAAAAAAGTAAGTATGTACTCAATTGTAAAACACGAAAAAATGAATTTGTGTCCTTATAGCTGTCAAAACCGCTGGACCAGCGAGAGTCTTGCAACTTTGTGGGAGTTCACTGAGTTTTAGTCTGACAAAAATGGCCGTGGCACCTCAAATTTGAAGTTAAAATCTGTTATAAAATATATTTAAATCTATAATCTATATGGGTGTATCCAGTACCAATAGTGGAAATGTGAGCGTGGCACCTCCCACAGCAAGTTAAAACATATTCAGTTCTATGACACCTAGAATGCTTAAATTTATGTGAGTGCCACCTGCATCAAAGTGCGTTGTTATGAAAAATGTTTACATATAGGCGGTAGTGGACAAATGGGCGTGACACCTGACATACGAAGTTAAAAACTCTTATCAAATATATTCAGTTCTATGAATCATAGAGTGCTAACCTTTTGTGTGAGTGATTTTATATGAGTGCATTCAGTTGTGTTCGAAATGGGGAGAATTGGTAAATGGGCGTGGCACCACCCATACGAAATTAAAACCTCTAATAAAGTATCTTCACTCATTTGACATCGGTCCTTTTTCGCCGAAGGCCGATTGTCGGGTTTTGGCCGGATTTACGTTAAATGAGTTCAATCGAACACGTTTAAGACATATTACAGAAGCTCAATTAAATTAATAATAATAAACTTTATGTAAAATACTAAGGTTAATCATTCGCATCAGTGTTTATAAAGGGTGTTTTTTATTGGGGTATAGAACTTTAAGTTGGCATCACTTTTTTAACTGGCGGCCATTTTGTCAGCTGTCAAGTGATTAATTTTTAGTTTGGTTTGCCATTTCATCATGAACAGGTTGACAAAAGAACAACGCTTGCAAATCGTGCAAATTTATTTCGAAAGTAATGGTTCAGTTCGCGAAGTTCACCATTTTATGGTCGACATAATCGTCCATCAGAGCAATTAATTCGGTTAACCATGGATCGTTTTCGCACTACGTTTACTCTATGTGATAATACGCATCCGCAGAGACGTCGAACAGTGCGCACCGAAGAAACAATTGCCGCTGTAGAGCAAAGTGTTGAAGAGGACCCGAATGAATCGATTCGCCACCGTGCACAGCAATTGGAGAAAGTGGTTGAAAATTGGACCTGTAGAAATGGCTATATTCGAGCCAGCCGCGGCGGCCACATGCCCGAAGTCATATTTAAACATTAATGGCATAAAATTATCCTTCCAATAAAGCCAAATTGATGGACATTAAAACGATTTTCTTGTGTTTTATTTCAATTCGAAGTTCTATACCTCAATAAAAAACACCCTATATTTAGAGATCATGTTGGGTAAAGACACGGTTTTGTCCACACTAAATTGATCCAATGGAAGATAATTAGTCATAAGTTTAATTAAAACACAAAATTAAATAAAGAACACAGAACAGTAATGATTTCTAAATATAAATACGTGTGCGATTGACTTATCTTAGTGTATTAAAATCTGCATCATTACAAAATGCTTAGGTTTGCGTGTAAGTAAATTAAGCGGTTTGATTTACCTGTGCATCGAGGCCAGCATTACCATTACCTCAATCTTAAAAAAAATATTTATCTCAAAAATACTAACAGAGGAAGTTATATCATAAGCGGGTTGTTTCAAAAAACATAATCGTGAAAGGAAAAATCTCAAATTTGTTTGAATATAAAGTTGTAAATAAATAAATTATGAATCAAATATAAAATCGTTATCCATTTTATCATTTAATATCATTTCGCAAGTTTTTTTTGTCAAGTATAAAACGCCGGGCGAAAAATCACAAAATAGCCCTACATTTGTAGTGGCGCTTGTAGATACGTTCATGTATGTCTGTGCGTTCGAATGTTTGTATTGATTTTACATTGTTTGCGTTAATTGGTTAAGGCTGATGACATACCCTTTAGTATGATTTTAATTTGAATATGTACAGTACCGGGAGACTCAGCACGATCATTTAATTTTATGGAAAATTTTCTTTTTCCTTTTGAATTTTTTTGTGTGGTGAGTTTCAAGAAACGCATATGTGTTTAAGCCTAATAGATAAATGCAACTACTTTCTATTCTGCTTTGGCTTTTCTTTCACACTGCGGTGATTTTCCTTGGCAGACATATTGGTGCTGGAAATCGTTTGGAAAGAACCGAAGGTTTAAAAGGAACCT
This sequence comes from Polietes domitor, assembly GCA_947397865.1. NCBI lineage: Eukaryota > Metazoa > Arthropoda > Insecta > Diptera > Muscidae > Polietes > Polietes domitor. The sequence goes on along the minus strand of OX377619.1, from coordinate 128,187,931 downwards.
GATGTGCCTCCATGAGACCTTTTTTTGATAGTTAACGTCATCACCGAACATATCCAGTGTTACATTTGTGTCACAAGATTTTTTTCGTTTTTTGTTAAGTAGCATAAACTTATCAAATATTTTTTAGTTTTTATTTGCTCCTGGCAGTGTTAATTGAAATTTTCGGCTCAACGTACACATAAATATATTTGAGAAAATGCTTTGGACAATTGGTGTAACATAGCTGGATCACTTGGTCACTTTTTGTTCTGTGGACTGTATTTCTGTGCTGCTGTATGTTTGCCAAACGCAAACCAATCAAATGATCATAGTATAGTTCGTGTTGTTTTTCCAAGGATATTTGGACGAAGGTCATAGTTTTTCCCGTTGGACGTATGTCCTGAATGTCGGTTAAGGGAGTGTTTAAGTGATTGAGGAGTAAATTTTGATGAACACTTTAAGTGTTAAAAATATTTTTTAAATGTTAAAAGTATTCCTTTAACTTCATAAATTTCATTTAAAGATTGTCTAAATTTTGTCTTGGAATTGAAGAAATAAAGAAGAGGAGTAACGTATACATTGCAAGGCATTTCATCGTGGGAATCGAGATGAGACGTAAGTGATTGCCCATTTTATTTTAACTTTTGTGAGAGACGTACACTCTTAGGGGGGAAACTGTATTCCGTTATCTCTATGAGATAATAATTTGTAATTTATTTTAAGTTTTCATTAATTGGATATGTTTCCTGTAATTAATTAAAATTTTGCGTTTGAATAATTGGAAGGAAACAATCCGAGAGGGTGTCATTGTTGTGAATGCAAAAATAATGTTTAAATGCAATAAAATTGGTTTTCGTATGCATTCATGAGACATTTTGTTAGTAATATTATATTATTATGGTTCATTAATCATTAAATCAAGCATTCAGTGCTATTTTTAAACAATTTTGTTTTCTCCATGGCTTTGTTGGTGTTGTACATCATTGATGGCACAAACAGAAGAGAAACACGATAAGCCATTGACCCCCAAGTGCGATCAGCTGTTTGTTTATATTTATGTGTGTAGCTATGCTTCTTTCGTTTGGTTAACGCACAGCAATACATCAAACGATTGAGCTGAAATTTTGTCTGGTAAAAATTATTTGATATGGTTTCTAATGCAGTTTGCCGTTACAAAATAATTATTTTGTTACATTTTTCGATATTTTGCTTCCACATCAGACTATTTTTCATGCAATTATATATTTTCTTTTGGTATGATTCGCGTAAAGTTATTAATTTGAATTAGTAAATCTAGTTTAACTATTATATATTTAATATTCATTTGGTATTATTTTGTTAGTAAGAATTGCAAAGTTCTATAGATTAATTGTGCTAAATTAAATGCAGCGTTTGATTTCTGCCTGCCGGAAACAGAGTAGAGGGTATTGAAAGTGGTAGACAGGTTGGGCGGTCCGATAGTTTGTGAAAATTTACCAATTTATGGTAGCGAATTTTGAATGAAGGATGGCAAGATTCCACCCCTTCGACGAGTAAGTAAGCCGGAAAACATCCGTGCTTCCGCCGCTCCGATCATTCTGTAACCAATATTTATAAATTTATTTATTAAATATATAGCTTAGTTATTCTTTTTATGTAAAATTTCACGTACAAATCAAATAATCAATAGCGAATAGTACAATGAAAGGCGTTTGTATGAAATCACTAGTCTTTTCGTGCTAAACCGCGTGTAAAATTTCTTACAAATATCAGAAATCTACCATTATCGATTTCAGCTTGATTTCGCATGCAGTCAGAAAAGGCAATGCAACCTTTCATGCGTTCTGCGGTTTTTCAGAAATAATAGCTAATCACGAAATTTCTATATCTTAGGATTTTTTATATAAAAAATAGTTATTCGTGCTCTATTATATTTTTTTCTAACAGAAGCCTAAAATCCACTAGAAAGAGCAACGAATTAACAGAATTGTATTTTTTTAGAGTTTACAAATTGTGATTGAAACTACTTCAAAATATTACCCCTTTTTCATGCAGCTCCGTTAACCTAGAGATAACACAAAATGAATGTTATAGATGCAAATTTTTGAAATCTATAACTAGTGAACTCTAACAAAGCTGAAATGGGCGTAAATCCCGTTTTTATTAATCCACTGCTATAAAAATTACAACTGATACGGAACAAAAGTAACTAAATGAGATATTTAAAACTGCCATAAAACTGGATATTATTGCCTCAATTATATATACGTTCACGTATGCTAAAGTCATTAGGCCTGTTCGATTGGGCTTATTACCTTACAATTAAGAAACTTAGTAAGGTGGCAACATTTTTATCAATTGGTTCTATTTAAATTCATCAAAGATAAAAATCTGGCACCACCTTCCTCGGTAACTAAGAGAGTAGTAACATACTTTCTTGCTAATCGAGTAAATTCCATACAAAAATGAAGCTAGTAAGCCCAATCGAACAGGCCTGATGACTTTGGTATACGTAAACGTATATATAATTGATGCAATAATATCCAGTTTTTGGGCAGTTTTAAATATCTCATTTAGTTAAATGAATGAAAACATATGTTTTTTCAATGATTTTACACATGTATGTTGTCAGTGATTTAAATCTTAACTAATATGATTTCTGTCAGAGAACATATCATAGCTAGGTTTAAACCGTGGAGGACTCATGTAAAATCAATGTAAGAACATGTGTTGGCAGTGGTTTAAACCCAACTATGAGATGATCCCTGACTGAAAAACTGGATAGTAGTGTTACTGAATACAACTTTTTAAAACTCTTTATGTTGTTTGCATAACTGCATAATTTACCTGAATTGGCCTGGTTGAACATCGTTACAAAAAAAATAAAAAGTGTTGAAATTACAAACGGAAACCTCATATTTACGAACTTTATGAAACTAAAACGTATTGTTTGAAATCCCGTAGAAGACTAACATCGTAAGACATTCCCCGTATATTGTATAACCATTTCCGATACATACAAATATACATGGTTCTATGTTTATTATAAAGATGAATCAACTGACCACAAAGTCGCTGATTATATTGTTGTGTTATTTTTAACCAAAGAAACTGTTTGAAAGTATGTATGTATGTGTAATACTATTTAAGGGTTTTTGTGACACATTTTGTCAGTTTTATGTGTTATTACCCACAGCAGAGATACTAAAGAAGGGGAGATGTGAAAATTGAATATACTTGCCGATTTTCTGATTTAAATCGGATTTGAGGAATTGGTATTTCTTTTTTCTGACTTTTCTTTCCTATTGTGCTAAACATGTTTGGCTAACTAAACATCTGTTCTTGAGTTTGAATTCGCTCATATTTCTTAGAGCGAAGAAGTATGTCTGGTATATATACCAATGACTGTTAATTGGAACAAGATGTTCTTTTTCGCTTTTCAATTCAATGGTAATGTCAATTTCCCTTTTGACATTACCACCCCCCTATTTTCGGCAAGCTAAAGTTCTGTTCTTCAATGTTCGCCATGACACATCACTCTTTCCATAGTATCTCTGATATATATAGGTTGGGACATTTAAATTTTAACCACCGATTACATTGACTTTGAAAGGTAGAATAACATTAATTTTTATTATACCCTCCACCTATTCACTTTGTCATTCCGGTTGTAACACCTTAATACATTCATCGGAGACTCCATAAAGTATATATTATGGGTCGTGGTTAAATTCTAAGACGATCTAGCCATGTCCGTCTGTCTGTTGAAAGCATGCTAGCTTCCGAACGAAAAGAGCTAGGAGGTTCAAATTTTCTCTTAATGTGTCTTATGGTTGCAGATCGGTTGGGATTGAAATCGGCCTAGAGGGAAAATTTTTTCCCTAACAAGGACTGAAAATACCTTCTAATATTTGGATGATTTAAGCTTTTTTTATACCCTCCACCTCCAGGATGGGGGTATATTCACTTTGTCATTCCGTTTGTAACACCTTGAAATATTCATCGGAGACCCAATAAAGTATATATTCTGGGTCGTGGTAAAATTCTAAGACGATATAGCCATGTCCGTCTGTCTGTTGAAAGCACGATAGCGGCCGAACGAAATGAGCTAGGAGGTTCAAATTTTTCCTAAATGTGTCTTATGGTTGTAGATCGGTTGGGATTGAAAGTGGACGAAATCGGCCCAGAGGGAAAAATTTGTCCCTCACAAGGACTGAAAATACCCCTTATATTTAGAGTATTTCAGCATGTTTTTTGAACATAATAGCTTGTATTTACATGATATTTGCAATTCGCATTCCCTTTATTGCATAAAAGGGCACCATAGAGTGGTTTTTATTTGTAGGGGACGAAATGGGACGAAAAGGGATAAAAATTGTACCTATCAAACGACAACAGATAGAAACACGACATTTGGCGTGTATATTCCTCTAATAGAGTAGATACATGATATAAAAGTATTTTTTCTAAATTCGTACTTTTAAGGGGTTAAATGGGGATAGAGGGATAAAAATAGTACCAACCTAACTGCTGCACCTATAATAATGAAATTCGATATATACATTCCTCTGATTGCGTAGACACGTATAATAAAAGATCTTTCCAAAATTCGTACTTTTTGGGGTTCAAATGGAAAAAGGGAATAAAAATAGTACCTACTAAATGACAGCACCTAGAATCATGAAATTCGGAGTATACATTCCTCTGACTACGTAGACACGAAAAATAAAACGTTTTTTCCAAAATTCGTACTTTTAGATGTCGTACTCTTGAGGGGGCAAAATTGGAAAAAGGGGATAAAAATGGTACCAACAAAATGGCGCTGATAGAATCATGGAATTCGGTGTATACATTCTGACTATGAAGGGAAAAAGGTTTTTTCGAAATTTGTACATTTGGGCGGAGAATGGGGCGAATGGGGATATATTTAAAATTTATACTTTTCTTATCACTTTGTCTGTATCTGAAAATGCTTCTTTCTAATGGCGACTGACAATCGCCTAATATTTAGGCATGCTCACTTTTACAATTTCAGCATTTTATTTATATAGTAGTCGATTCTAAACAGTGCGCATAAGTATACATTATAGTTTGAAATAGTAAACAAATATAGTAATGTGCATAAAAATATCACAATTTTCGTAATATGGTTCTGTGCTTCTATGTAAAGTCGACATTTTTTAATCTGCTGGTAATACTGTGGAATGCACTCCGTGGTGGAGGGTATATAAGATTCGGCCCGGCCGAACTTAACGCCTTCTTACTTGTTTCTTTTGACACCTACCTATTTCACTAATATTTTTTTTTGAATAGGCTAAATCCTGATATCAATAACCAAGATTTCTGAAAAGCCTTCGATATCGGCCGCTTTTCCGGCCCGCAATTTACTTTATTCTTAATGGTGCTCTCTTAATGGTGAATTTTCAGCGTCGCCTACGGAAATCTAATTTATTTTTCCCTTGCCTGTTTTCTACTGAAATTAACTTTTCAAGGTATTATCCCTTTTACAAAACAAGATTTTTCCTTTTTTTATATTAACCTTACACTAATTAACCTATATTTATATTTTTATCTAATTCATATAACTAATTTCGCAGTGTTTTCGAATATTTTCTGTCTTTATTCCCAGATTAGCTTGACAGGATTAAATAAAGTGGGGTATTCCAAAATTCACACATCGGTTAAAGCACACGACAGTCACACAACACATATATCAATTACCTCGTTTTCTGGGTATAATATGCAATGGAATTATAATCAGCAAATTGTCCTAATTTCCACACACAATACTTTCCGTCATTAAATACTTTCGTTTTTTTTGTAGATGCTGATTTTTTCTGAGTATATCGTTCCAGTCGACTCCCAAACTGGAGGCTTTCCTGGCCAAAAAAAATTGCTGGCCCCCGTATGCTCGTATCGCGGAGGCCAGATATGAATTCCTTTAGAAGTTGGAATATATATTTTCCACATAACAAAAGAAAACAAACACATACATAAACACACATGTTATAAAGCTCTACTTTTACTTTACAAAACACTCACTTTATTTTATTTCAAAACGCGGTTAGTACAAGGCCAACGGCAATAGTTCACACTATATTTTTAAAATGTTTATTTATCACTGACTGTTTAGTTAATATTAGCTTCACCGTCAAGTTGACCCCGGCTGCCTGTTGCTTCTTTACTTATTTGAATTTATAATAGATGACCAGGTAACGTCTAAGCCGCAACACTATGCACAATGGCTTCCTTCTTTCTAAGTCGACCTTTTTATACCCCAGGATTTATCCCGCCTGACGCCAACTGGCTTCAGGTCTCCATTTTTACTCCAACAAAACTTATTTACCTTGGGTATATACAACGATTTTTAAGGCGGAATCCTATTGTCATAACAAAGGCCATCTTTTTCATATACAACGTAACATCCGTGTCGCCTGTCATGTTATTATCTACAACACACTGAACACTCCCCTCGCGAACAGGTGGCAACACTACTTCCCCAAACGCAAGTTTTACCAAGATCGCCTCATGCGTCGATCCGACACGCAACACATATTAAAAGAACATGCTTAAATACTTGAAATATAAGGATATTTTCTGTCCTTGTTAGGGAAACAATTTTCCCTCTTGACCGATCTCTCCCATATACAAAATTTGGACGTTCTGGTTCCTCTATTTCAGATATTAGCGTGCTTTCAACAGAAGGACGGACGGGAAGTTTATGACGATCAAGAATACATATACTAGGAAAATTAAGACAATTTTTATGCAAATTGGTATATTTGTTTATTACTACAAACTACCGCAACCAATGATGTTTATCGATTTAAATAAAATGTGATGTTTTGGTCGCTAACAATGTTATTAATTTTGCCCATTCTGACTCTATAAGTATGAACATCAAAAGATCTCTGTATTTTTCGCGTCTATGCAGCGAGAGCGACGTGTACACAAAACTTCTGCATTATATTCTATAGCTACATCCGTTTGGGTGGTACCATTTTTTTATCCCTCTTTTGTACAAGTGTTGCCAGATAAAAATAAACATATGCCATTGATAGTTAAAGCGAAGGAGAAACAGAATGTGGACAAAACTAAAGAAGAGCTAAATAAGAACGTGAATCCTATCGACTTGAGAAAAACGAATGTGGAAATCAGAAAAAATTGATCGGTTGTAATACAAAGGAAAGGAAAGAGAAAAAAATAAAAGAAGCGATAAAAAATAATCTTAATGAAAATTACAAAACCAACACAGAGCGGCATAATCGTAACGGATATGGCATTCAATATTCCGAAAACGACTTCATGGAAAAATAAAAAACAAAATCCAGTGATAGAAAATGGAAACCTAGAGTTAGTTAGAATGTTTGAAACTAAAAGAAAAGACAAAATAATTAACAATGTGAAACTTAAAAAATAGATATGGAATCATATAAGAAAGCTATGGAAGTAGGAAGAGTGAATATCGGTTGGGATAGATGCAGAGTATACGATGGAATTGAAGTTTTACAGTACTACAAATGTAATGGATACGGACATCGGGCTAGGGAATGTCGAAATGAAGAAATATGTGTGAAATGTCATGGAGCTCACGAAACATCTGAATGTAAAAATGGGGAAATAAAAAATGCATCAACTGTATTCAAGTAAATAAAAAGCTAAACATGGACCTACATTCTACAAAAATTGTCTCAAAATAAACTTAAAATAAAAACAAATAAGGAAAGGCTAATTTCGGGCGGAGCCGACTATATGATACACTCCACTTTCTATCCGAATACAATTCAATTCGGTAAAACGGGAAGAATTTTTGTATGTTTCTTAATCATAGGCTAATATAACCTGGTCCAATTTGTTAAATCGAAAAGAATATTTGTATCGGGACTATATCCAAACATGGAATAAAGTGACTAACTTTCACAATAAGTTCTTCTAGTTCAAATGTAACGTGTTATGCTCACTTTGAAGAAATTCGGTGAAAATTTGTCTGGGCGGAAAAAGTCTATCCGGGAGCGAAAGAAGATCTGTTAAAATATGTGGTTTATAGAGTGGAAAATGTGATATCGGGAGTGAAATTTGTGTGGGAGCTATATATAAATCTGAACCGATTTGACCCATTTGCACGAACGCTGTTTATAGTACAAATATAAGATATTTCGCCTAATATGTGGTTTCTAGAGCAGAAAAAGTCAAATCGGGGGCAAAATTTTAATGGGAGCTATGTATATATAAATCTGAAACGATCTGACCTAGGTGTTCAAAGTTTAAATATAAGATGTTTTGCCAAATCTGAAGACAATCTGATACAACACGTGGTTTCTAGTGCGGAAAAAGTCAAATCGGGAGTGAAATTTGTTATATATAAATACGAACCGATATAACACATTTTTACCGCAGGTGTTTCTAGTTGAAATATAAGATGTTTTGCCAAGAAAATCTGTTGTAATATGTGGTATCTGGAGTGAAAAGAGTCAAATCGGGAGTGAAATTCGTATGGGGGCTATATCTCAATCTGAAACGATTTTCTTCAAATTAAATAGCGTTCGACCTTGTCCCGAAAAACTTCGTTGTGCAAAGTTTCATTTAGTTCTGTCTACAATTGCGACCTGTACCGTGATTACAAGAATAGATGGACAGACAGACGGACATTGTTAAATCGATTCAAAAAGTGATTCTAAGTCGATCGGTATAATTAACAATGTGTCTATCTCCCCTTCTATTGGGTGTTACAAACAAATACACAAAGACATAATACTCTCTTGGATAGGGTGTCCAAAACCGTAACCGGTTTCGTCACCTGCAACCGTCGGCCAGTTTTTGTCAAATGGCCATTTTCGGTTAACCGAGAAGATCGGGTTTTTCGTGTCGGTTAACCGGTTTTTGGTAAATAAGTGAACATTGCCCCAATAAAAAACATCTGCACGGAAACATGGTAGTGTTTACTGTACTTAAATTGTGACACATATGGGCACCTCCCAAAAAAAGTCTACCAAAAAAATGAAATCAGATCACACTAATAGCTTTTAACTTTATTTTTTCCTTATTTCTACAACTTTTTTTATTATGCAACTTGAAGTTAACTTGTTCTCTTTTATTTTTATTAAAAGTTGAAGTGTTACAACGAAAATTAGCGTCCGTATTTCTGCTGTACCTAATTAAAAAATATAAGAGATAATTCTCATGTATCATAAATCTAGAACAAAATATTTCCACTGACCTTCATTTACATGTATATATGGAAAAACAAAGTTCCCAAAAAATCGCTGAACTTTGTATAAGACCTTCAAAAGTACTTCTGTTCTGTTTTTTTGCGTTTCTGTTTCCGTATAAAATTGTTTATAATTTTGAACTCAATCCTGACGATATATTTTTAATATGTAGTACTCTTTAAGCGCTTTAGTTACAATTTCTTTCTTGTTTTTGGAGTAGTTTAAGGCGTGCGAATGTCACGTCCGGGCCACTGGGAGATGGCCGTATGTAAATGCGTCGTATCAGTGCAGCATTTGACACACGACATACGAAGCGCTTTTTAATTAGGCTGCGCAATGAAACTATTATTATAATACGTTTTCTTCATGCGAAAAAGACGCTACACGTGCGAAAGCTGTATTGTTTCTACGTCAAGCTTTATCAAAAACAAACAAAAAAAATTGCTTACAAAATTATCACTTGAATTGTATACTGGTATTGCTATATTATTATAAAAACGATTCTACGTAAACTTTTTATTCAAAAATCTGAATTACACTAGTCAACAGTCAAAATGTACTCGGGATGCGATAATTTTTTCTGTGTAGATAACCTTGACATGAGCTCGAAAAACGCAATAAAAATTTTTTTTCGTTTGGTTTTTGTTTTATTTTTTTTTTTTTAATTTTAAAATTTTTTTGGTTAATTTGTTTCGTCCGGCATAACTCGGGAACCACTAGCCCGATTTAATTGAATTAAATTTCAAAAAATTTAAAATTACAATTCCCTTAATCTGTTCATATATTGTTTTCCTATACAAGCAACAGTTTCCAAGTTAAAAATGAATATATAAAGGAAAAAACTTATTTTTTGCCTAAAGATTTAATTTTTTTTTTAAATCCATAAAAAATCCAAAATGAAAAAAAAATGTCAAATCTTATTACTTTTACGTAAAGTCACATAACCTATGAGCAAAATGAGACAAAGATCATGAAAATCGATGCACGCGTTTCGCTTTTATTCGCAATTGAGTAAAGGTATGAATTTCAAAAATTTGCTCGACATATGCACAACTTTGTCTATGGTAAGGTTTTTTCTTTTTTATTACAAAAAAAATTAAAATTTGTTGGGTGACAAAAATATATGACTTTAAATTAAAAAACAATTCGATATATGTACAAGAAATTATCCTAAGGATATCAACATTAATTAATTATAAAAAAGTTTAAAAAAAAAATATCTAAACACAAAAATAAAAACCTTCAAATTAAAAATAATTATGTGCTTTTGTCTTTCTTTTATATTGTTGTGGGTCTGTTTCTCTTATCAGGAACCAGATATAGTCCCCCATCATAGCTTCGTTCCAAAATCCTTGGTATCGGTGCTCAATTTCTTTCATTTGCTGATGAAAACGCTCACCATGCTCGTCACTCACATCGCCCAGGTTGTCCGGAAAGAAGTCCAAGTGCGAGTGTAGAAAATGTATCTTAAGCGACATATTTGCTCTAATTTTTTTATAATTTTGGAGTAGTTGTTCGACGATCTCTCTGTAATTTGAGCTTTTGTTGTTTCCAAGAAATCCGGAAACAATTTGCCGAAATGAGTTCCAAGCTGCAGCTTCATTTGGTGATAAAATGTGCTCAAACTGTTGGTCTTGCAACAACTTTTTTGCGGACCGTCGAAAACGCCTTCCTTAATCTTTGCCGATGAAAGGTGAGGAAAAATGGTTTTTAAATAGGCGAACGCTTCGCCATCTTTGTTGATAGCTTTCACGAAGTTTTTTATGAGTCCGAGCTTTATGTGAAGAGGTGGGAGAAAAACATTTTCCTTTTTTATGAGTGGTGTATATTTCACGTTGTCGCTGCCGGGGATGAAGTTAACTCTTTCTGTCCAACTCCTCCTGGTGTAATGATGTTGACGATCGCGGCTGTCCCAAAGGCAGAGAAAACAACAGTACTTTGTGAATCCACCTTGTAATCCACAAAGGATACCGATAACCTTAAGGTCGGCACAAACTTTCCAATCGTGCCTCTCATAGTTAAGGCACTTTAGTAGATTGTCCATGACTTCGTATGTTTCCTTGGTGTCAACGACATGAGCAATTGGAATCGAAGGTTTCTCGTTGCCGTTGTGCAGTAAAATTGCTTTAAGGCTCTGCTTGTTGCTGTCGATGAAAAGACGCCACTCTCCTGGATCGTAAGTGTACCCGAGTTCACCAAATAATCCGGGAATGTCCTTACAAAAACAGATGTTGTCTTTTTTTGTGTAGTACCTTGCGTATGGTTCATGACGCTTCCTGTAGATTGTTGTCACCACACCAGGAGCCAAGAAACCGAACTGTTGCATGCGCGATGCATGCAACTCTGAATCTTCCTTGGAGAGTTTCAATTCTCTAACCCAATCGTTCAGTTCTGCTTGGGAACATAAGCGTTGACCTCCATGCAATGTATATGTTGACTCGCATTCTGATGTGGTTTCTACTGTCTCCGGATCTGATGTTGGATGTATCGCCTCATTATTAGATGCCCATCTTGAAACGGACGGTTGCGGGTCCACTGGTTCTTCGGAAAATGGCACTGGAAAATTCACTGTTGAAACAGCAGCGTAAGTCCATCGTATATTTTTTCCCACGCCTGTTTTTTTGCTAAGACAGAAGTAGCAATCTGTTACATGGCAAAGCGGAGCTCTCCAAAGCATTGGCATGATGATTCTCGGCTGTCGTCTGAAAGAATTTCAATAATAAGTTATATATGTTCTTGAATTTCGTAATCTACACTTACCTTGAGTCAGCTAGCTGTACGTAGCACCTTGGACATAGAGCACTTGGTGTCCACCGCTCATCTATGTTTGAGACCTTTAAATTGAAGCTCTCTTCAAATGAATCTCTCAATTTAGGTGAAAAACAACGCTTGTTTTTTTAGAAACGTATTCTCCGCACATGTAACAAAAATTACTTGGATTGGTATTGCATTCAAATCCTCGCGAACGTTTGCTCATTTTAACTATCGCGTTCGTCGACACTTGTTGAATGAGTAAAATCGATCAATGAAGACCTATTTATACTGTGTATTGTTTAGTATTTTACTGACAGGTACTTATAAATGGGTGTATATTTTTTACGGTGGCTACATACCTGTTTCACCATGTGTGAGTCTTAAATTTTCCGAATAATGACCACCCTTAAATGTGGGTTGCATTTCTGTAAAAAAATCATACAGGTAGCCAACGGAAAACCCAAATAATTAAAAAAGTCCCCTTTCCTTTTTTCGTTTTAATTGTTCACGCACATTTATTAGCGTTTATTACTTTGCTTACGCAATCATAAAAATTAAATAACCCTTTGTTTATTCCGTTTTGTTAATTCTGAGAATCAAAAAAAAAAAGAAAAAACCTTACCATAGACAAAGTTGTGCATATGTCGAGCAAATTTTTGAAATTCATACCTTTACTCAATTGCGAATAAAAGCGAAACGCGTGCATCGATTTTCATGATCTTTGTCTCATTTTGCTCATAGGTTATGTGACTTTACGTAAAAGTAATAAGATTTGACATTTTTTTTCATTTTGGATTTTTTATGGATTTAAAAAAAAATTAAATCTTTAGGCAAAAAATAAGTTTTTTCCTTTATATATTCATTTTTAACTTGGAAACTGTTGCTTGTATAGGAAAACAATATATGAACAGATTAAGGGAATTGTAATTTTAAATTTTTTAAAATTTAATTCAATTAAATCGGGCTAGTGGTTCCCGAGTTATGCCGGACGAAACAAATTAACCAAAAAAAAATTTTTAAAATTTAAAAAAAAAAAATAAAACAAAAACCAAACGAAAAAAAAAAATTATTGCGTTTTTCGAGCTCATGTCAAGGTTATCTACACAGAAAAAATTATCGCATCCGGAGTACATGAAATTTTTTTCATTTTGTTGAGTAGTGTTATTTATAGAATTGACTTTTTTTAAAACGATCTCAAACAAAAAAAGCTACTGAAGTTCATTATTTACTTTTACCTTTTCTAAAAATTTACTATTTATTTTACTTTCGTTATCAAAAAAAATTAATTTAAATATCTTCGTACTTTGATTTAAAAAACCGGTTATAACCGGGTTAACCGGTTTTGTAAAAAAACTATAACCGAAAACCGTTTTTAAAAAAATTAAATTTTCGGTTAAACCGAAAACCGCCTTTCTAAAATAACTGGTTTTCTGGACACCCTACTTGTGGAGTGTATAATGAAAAAAGCGGGATTATCTGCATAACAATAAAAAAACAAGTAAGGAAAGGCTAAAGTCGGACGGAGCTGACTATATGATTCACTCCACTTTCTATCCTATTACAATTCAGTTCAGTAAAAAATGAAATCAGGAAGAATTTTTGTATCCTGTAAATGCATGTGTTTGACAAAAAATTTTATATCGGAAAGGACATCTGTATGGGGGTATACTGAAACATGGAACGATGTGACCCGATTTCACATTGTATATTTATAGGTGAAATATAATATGTAAAGTTTGGCCAAAATCGGTTAAACATTTAGGAGCAAGATATGTATATACATATATAAATAAATTTATATCTAAATCTGAACCGATCTTACCCACTTTCACTATAGGTTTTAGTTGGATTATAAGATGTTGTACCAATTTTAAAGAAAATCTGGTACAAAATGTGGTTTCTAGAGCGGAAAAATCAAATGGGGAGCGAATGAAATATGTGGTGTCTAGAGCGTAAAAAGTCAAATCGGGAGCGACATTAGTATGGGGGCTATATCTAACTCTGAACCGATCTGAGCGATTTTCACCGTAGCTGTTTTCAGTTCAATTATAGGGTACTGTGCCAAATTTGAAACAAATCGAGTGAAGTATGTTTTTGCTAGAGCGGAAAAAGTCAAATCGGGGGTGACATTTGTATGGGGGCTATATCTAAATCTGAACCGATTTGCTTCAAATTAAATAGCGTTTGTCCTTGATCCACAAAACGTATTTGTGCGAATTTTTGATATGATAGGGCTATAATTGCGACCTGTAATTTGATTACAACAATAGACAGATGGACATTGCTAAATCGACTCAGAAAGTGATTCTAAGCCGATCTGCATAATAAACGATGGGTCTATGTCGTTTCCTTTTGGGTTTTAAAAACAAATACCTACTCTTGTGGAGTGTATAATATGCGTAATGTTTTCAAATGTACAGGGTCTGGCGAATAATTATAATCAAGTATAAATAGTAGTTTCTAACGAAAATCCTGATTTCTTAATACTCTCGAAACCCATTTGACAAAGGAAATTTATGAAAGCGTTAACGGCGTATAATCATTCAATATCCTATTCTAATTCAAAGAGAACTGGAGGTGTTGCAATGTATTCTAGAAAGGAATGGAAAGTTGTAAAGAAATATGAAAGAGAACGTGATTCGAATTACTGGATATTGGTATGTGAGGCGAAACACGATATATCCCAATCAAACATTGTTGCTGTGTACAGATCGCCAAGCGGATCCGAATCTGAATTTTGTGAAGTGTTCAAAGAAACTGTTGAAAAAATGTGCGAAGTAAACCAAGACATTATCGTAACTGGCGACTTTAATATTGATTGGTCAAAAAATTTAAAATGAAAAGAATTGAATGCATTTTAAATGGCAATGGACTAAAACAGATGATGAGTATACAAGAGTATCAAACAATGCAAGAATTTTAATAGACTATGTGATAACAAATAGTTCACAAACTTCAACACATTATTCTAATAAAATATCACACCATGAAATGATTAAAATATGTATTGATACCACAGAACGTAAGAGAATAAAATGTAGCAAACAAGTGGAAATATTTAAATTTCAAAAACACGAATTTAACAAAGAACTAAAATAGTGATTAATATGGACCAATGCTTTGATGACACTATAAGAAGTTTTACGAAAAACAATAGCAATAAGTGAACAAAATGTTGTTAACAAATGAACTTCGTTTAATGAAAGTGGAAAAAGTAGTGAAATATAACGCAGCTAATTATCTAAATACGAGATAAGCTTGGTGCGAATATAGTGCAATAAGAAATTTATAAAAATTAAAAATCAATAACACTGTCCAACAGCATTTTTGGAACAGAGTAGCGACCCTATAATTCTGAAAGGGCATGTTGAGTAGAGCATTTTTTATAATAAACTTACAATCCAGCTGGTCTGAGTTTCTTTTTATCGCGGTCAAAGTTTTCTTTTGGAGCATTATACTAAGCGAAAGAAGTGCTGTAAGTTAATGTCTGAGCGAATTCTCATTGTCCTCTGTGAGCACTTTTGCTGTGAACGGACGTCTTTTTATAAGCGGAACCTTAACAAGAGTTTTTCAGTGCGTTAAAATTCGAGTTGGCGGATGCCTAAGATATAGGCGGATTAAGAATCGGTGATAAATACTCGTGTGGGTGTTGACAGCGGTTATTGGTGCTGCCAGAGTCTGGTAAGGAGAGTGGTGCTGCCAGAGGGGGTATGTGGGGTTTGTGGCTGTGCTAGGAGAGTTGCCAGAGGTGTTGCCAGTGTAGGAGTGTGGGTTGGTGTCGCCGATAGGTTTGCCAGTGCTTCATTTCCTATTGTGGCTGGGATACGTGCGGCTTCGTTTCCAGCATTAAGGTTGCTCACGGCTCTGTTTAGTTTTTTTGGTGATATTAGGGGTGCTTAGTATTTTTCATTTCTCCGTTTTTACGAATTTTTGTTTCCTGTTTCGTCGGAGGGGACGATGTGATGCCGCCAGCGGGCAAGAAGAAGCCGAAGGTAAAGGGTGGCGCGTCGGACGTCACGACTAATGGTGGTGCTAGGGCGTTGCCGCCGCTTGGTGGCCGTATAGTAAGGCATACTGAGAGCGAAATGTCAAGTACGGAGATGGATGAGGAGGTGAAGCGCTTCAAGGCGGGGTCTCCTAAGGCCAGGCGTGCTGCTGCTATTGCCTCTGCTGCTGCTGTAGATGCTGCCGAGGCTTCTGCTAGCGTCGATGCTCCGGTGGCCATGGACGTTTCAGACGCAGCATCTGGTGCTGGTCTGAAGAGCGCACGAGAGAGGAGTAGGCCACAGCCAGCTGTGGAGTCTGGTGTGGTGGGCGAAATGAAGGCGGTTAGCGCTGCCTTGCTGAGCATGGTGATGGCTGATGGTGTTGCTGCGGAGCTGGCCAGAGGAGTTATGGAGCACTCAAACAGGTTCGAGCTGCTGCTGTTTGGGCTATTGGCTGAAAACGAGCCCAAACGGCTGAAGGGACGCCTTGATGTTTATGAGGGTGGTAAGGTTGGATCGGGGCAGTCGGCGGCCTTTAGAGCCCCAACGGCGCCACCGGCTCCAGTGATGTCTAGGCGTGCTGTTGCTGCTCCGGCTGCTGTTGTGCCGATACCGGTGGAGACGTGGTCGGTGGTTGTCAAGGGCAAAAAAGGAGTAACATCGAAGGAGGTGGTGGAGAAGGTGCAGATGGAGGTCGGCCCTACTTTGGGTGTACGTGTCCACACGTTGCGGCCTACACGGGATGGCGGAGCGGTCATTCGGACCCCGTCGGTAGCGGAAAGGGAGAAGGTGGCAAAAAAAAACCAAGTTCGGCGAACTTGGGCTGGAGTTTTTGGTTGAGGACAGGTTAGGCTCGAGAGTGGTGGTACAGCGCGTCCATCCGGAGATCTCATCGGATGAGTTTATGCAGGAGCTCTACGAGATGAATTTCAAGCGTAGGATGACTCCTGAGGCCTACAAACGGTCGGTGACATCTCCGTGGACACAGGTGGTCCGGTGTGCGTAATATTTGAAGGCAGCGGCGAGGCCATGCAGCAATTGCTGGACAATGGCCGCTGTTACGTTAAGTGGTTTTCGTTTTTAGTGCGCCCACATGATGCTGTTCCAAGCTGCTTCAGGTGTCTGGGATTCGACCACCTAGTTAGAAACTGCAGGATGACTGAAGGAGAGTGTCGCCTGTGCGGACGCGCTGGCCATTTGGCATCTCGCTGCGTAAATGAGATAAACTGCAGGAATTGTGCCTTTTAAGGGACTCCCGGCGAATCACCTTATGATGTCGGCCGCCTGTCCGGTGTATAGCGGTATTGAAGCGAGGGTGAACCCACGCCATTAGGATGGAGGGAATGGATATCAGAATTTTGCAGCTTAACTGCCAGCGGGCATACACGGTGATCTGCGAACTAGGTCAGGCGATGTACAACTTTAATGGGATGTTTGCGCTCCTGCAGGAGCCGTATACCACGGATGGTCAAATCAGGGGTCTACCGGGGAATATGCGCCGCTGTTATTGTTAAGGATAGTGACATTGACTGTACTGTTGTAAGTAGGAGTGAGTTTGGGGTCTGCGTTAGCGTAGAAGGAGAGTTTGGTAGAATGCTACTGACGAGCATCTACTGTAGGTTTGGGGGGCCTCTTGAATCCTATTTAGGGTACATGGATTCGGTACTACTACTGGATAGTAGTTCACCTATAATCCTAAGTTTAGACGCAAACGCATGCTCACCTATGTGGTTCTCAAAGATGGACAGGAATGCTTCTGCTCATCCGAACTACTTGCGATGTGTCATGCTTAGTGAATGGCTGGTCACAACGCGGCACATTGTTCTCAATGAGCCTAGAGAGATGTATTCTTTTGATGGGCCAAGGGGATGTAGTGACATTGACGTGACACTAGCCGACTTGGGGGCAATGACGGGTTATCATTCTAGTTGGAGGATTAGGGATGACTTTGGTGTGAGTGATCATAGTCTCATTGAGATTGTGGTCTCCCACCGACGTGTGGCGGACCGGACGAATCTACCACGAAGGTGGAGACTACATGACGTCAATTGGGAAAATTATGCTGATGCTTTTGCCGGGCTGCGCTGGATGTTCCAATTGCGGACTTTAGGGCTCTTAGCATCGACAGTCAGGTCAGTCAGATAGATAGGTGCATGTGTACTCATTGTACTCTCCTTGGTCGATGTCGCAAGACTCAGTCAGGTGGTGGACTCGCGAGCTGGATATGATGCGGAGGACTGTTCGTCGTCTCAGGAAGCGATTCCAGAGAGGAAGGCGTTCCAATGTTGAAGATTTGGTTCAGCGGAATGCTAGCTACCTAGCTACCTGGCTGCCTTGAATGACTATAAGGACAGAATCGTGAGTGTGAAGGAGAACGAATGGCGTTCTTTCGTACGGGAGAATGAGGACAACCCCTGGGGTAAGGTTTACCGTATCCTTAGGGGTAGACGACAACGGGCTGACTTGTCTGGTCTTCGGGTTGGTAACACTACGTTACTGACGTGGAGGCAGTGCACGGACGCTTTGCTTGAGACTTTCTTTCCGGTGGCGGAATCGGCTGATCGTCTTCCCCATGGGGAGATGGTGGGTCCTCCGCCTCTGGAGAGAATGGAAGTTGATGATAGCATATACCGTGTCAAAAGTAGGAAATCTCCGGATATTGATGGTATGACTGGAGAGATGTGTAAAAGCATCTGGAAGGTCATACTGGAATATCTGGAGTCAGTCTTTGGGAAGTGTTTTAGTGAAGGCTATTTCCCTGAGGCTTGGAAGCAGGCTAAAGTTGTTGTGCTCCTAAAGTCGCCCGATAAAGTGAGGAGCGATCCTCGCTCTTATCGGGGCATCAGCCTCCTTCCAGTGCTTGGAAAAGTACTGGAAAGGATGGTGTACTGGATGCTTGAGTCCTACAACGATGTGGCTTCTGAGTTTCAGTTCGAATTTAAGGAGGGGAAATCCGTCGAGGACGCGTGGCACCATGTCAAGTCCAGTGTTGCGAGCTCTGAGAGTAAGTATGTCCTTGGCATATTTGTTGATTTTAAGGGTGCGTTTGATTACCTCTCTTGGAGAGAGGTTCTCGATAGACTTCGACTTGTTGGCTGTCGGGAGCTCTCCCTATGGAGTAGCTACTTCAGCTCATCTTAATCGAAGGTCGGTCACGTGCCGAACTGGGGAGAAGAGGTGAGCAGGCTATGCGCGAAGTCAATGAGTGGGGGAACAGTGTCGGTGTTGAGGTATCGAGGGATAAAACGGTGATGATGTTGCTGAAAGGCAGCTTATCGCAGTCGCGTCCACCGGTAGTTCGATCTGGCGACGTAAGTCTCAGATATGTGACTCAGGTCAAGTATCTGGGAATTACGATGGGTGAGAGA
The DNA here is from genome assembly GCA_947397865.1 of Polietes domitor. Classification (NCBI taxonomy): domain Eukaryota; kingdom Metazoa; phylum Arthropoda; class Insecta; order Diptera; family Muscidae; genus Polietes; species Polietes domitor. Next base: position 128,168,656 of record OX377619.1, on the reverse strand, counting down.
ATGAACTTTTTAGTTCATCTCTCTGTGGTTCGAGAAAAGCTGACTATGGTTGCGGGTGGTATCAAACGCATACTTAGAAGCGACAGGGGTCTTAGCAGACGTGCTGTGCGTACCATATATGGTGGTCTCTTCGCCAGTCTTGCTGAGTGCGGCTCCCCTTGACTTGGAAGTAATACGTCGTGGTATTATTTTTAAGGTCAAAATGGGGTTGCCACTTCTTAGTAGTGACTGAATTTCTGCTTCTGATTTGGTGACGTTGGACTTGCGAAGGACTTGCCGTTCGCGGGAATGTGTTAGGGCATAAGAGGACAGTCGGACGTTTAGAGGGTTAGGTGAATACGCAAGGGTCGTATTCAATCGTATGAGGACTGTACGATAGCGGAGGTCGCACGGGTTGTGCATCGCTTTGGCCCGATGTGTATGTTCGTTGGTGGGGGCTGATATGAGATATCTGTCCCTCCCAGCAGTTTCTACGAACTTCTCCCTGCTGTTTTTGCTGCCGTCGTGTTTTTACTCCTGCGTTGTATTTGTTTTTCTCCCGAGTTGGATTGTGTAAGCTGCTCGTGAGGGGGCTTTGTCTAGTGTCGTGTCGGGTGTCAGGAGCCCCTGGAACCTTGGTTCCAGCCTGACAATGGTGAGGACCTTGTTGGGTGCAACGTGGTGGCTGTGGTTTAGACCCAAATCTCGGGTAGAGCGCAAGCTCGGTGTGGTGTTGCATATTACAACCGGGTGCCATGACCCATAGAATGGAAGGAGCTTTAGATAGTGCTCCCACCTAACCAAGATGGAGATTATGCACAAATACATAATCTCGGATTGGTACTCTTGTATGGCAATTTGTCGTGCGAGGGGGCGTTGGTAGACGCATTTGGTTTGGGCCATTGTGGCAGGTACTCACGTAAAGCCTGGATACATCTGTCCTCTGTGAGCATTCCTCTGTGAGCAGTCGAAGTGAACAGACGTGTTTATTTTTTGCGGACAAGTGCGAGTTTTACCTTTGAGAGTGAATTATTGTTTTCTATTTTTGAAATCAAGTGTTAAAGTGCGTTTGTTGTTGCAAACGTACGGACTTAGTGAGTTAAGTGAAGTGCTGTTGCTCTCTCTTTTTAAGAGGAGGTCAGTAGTAGAGTAGAGTAGAGGTTTTGTTTATCGTTTTTTCGGTAAACAAGTTTTTGGCTGCTATAAGCAGTGTTATAGTGCATTTTGTTGCTATTAAATAACAGCAATTTTTCTGCTGTTGCCCTCTATTCGGAGGAAGTCAGTCAGTGATTGTTATAAGCAATATTGTAGTACATTTTGTTGCTATAAAGCAACGTTACGTTTGGCTTGTACATTATTGTACACGTTATTTTTAGATTTGTTGTTGTCCCGTGTAGGAACTAGCTTCTGAGGGGACTCAACATACCGCCTAAGGCCAAGAGTGGCTGGAGACGAGGCGAAAGGTCTGTTTCCGCTCCTTCGGGAGATGAGAGCGAGGCCAAGAAGTTCTGTGAGGGAGCTGCCGGTCGATCTGCAGAAGCGATGGAGGTCAGTGACACTGGCAGTTTCGTTGCCTCTGGGGCTGGCTTCAAGAAGCCAATGCCCGTGATGATGTCGTCGGATGCTGGTCTCAGCAGTTGTGACGATGCTGAGCGCGAGCTATTGAGAGCTCGGAAGAAGAAGGTGGTGGCGCCAGTCAGCTTTATAGGATCAAGCTGAAGTTTCTGTCCATTCTGGAGGACACGCATGGTGCATGTGGGTCCTTGCTTAAGGACGTTTTATATTGTTCGGCTCAATTTGAGTAACTAGTTGTTTCGTTGGTTGCGGAGAACGAGCGCCTGCGTGGACGCTTGGATGTTCTCCCACGTACTGTTGACGTGGCAGGCAATCGCTCTGGCTGGAGCACCTTTGGAGCCCTTTCCGAAGCCCGTTGAAACGTGGGCGGCACGTGCTCGGTCTACGGACAAGACCGTGCCACCAAAGGAAGTTGTGAGGAATGTGGTCTCCGAAGTGGGCCACTTTGGGCGTTGGACGCACGTCCATGAGGTTAAGGCTGTCCGTGGTGGAGGAGCTATCATTCGCACCCCATCAGTCACTGAGCGTGAGAAGTTCACGAAGAACGCTAAGTTTAGCGAGTTAGGGCTTGAAGTCAGCGTCGATTCCAAGCTAGGGCCGAAGGTAGTTGTGCAGCGAGTGGATTCCGCTATTTCGCCAGACGAGTTCATGGCTGAGCTGACGCTCTTAATTTTAAGGTCAAGATGTCGGAGGAAGAATTTAAGAAGGGAATTATGGTGATCTCTAGTCCCTGGAAGGCAGATGATAAGCCTGTTTCCGTGGTTTTGGAGGGGGTTAGTGGCATCACTGATGCTCTCTTGGCCAGCGGTCGCTGCTACATTAAGTGGTTCTCCTTCCAGGTGCAACCTCAGGATGTTGTTCAAAGCTGCTTCCGCTGCTAGAGTTTCGACCATAGTGTCAAGGATTGCCGCATTAAGCATGTCCCATATACAACTTGATGGTTGCTAGGGCGAATTCAAGACATTAAGATGGGTAAGATTATTATGGTGTATGTGTGTGCGAATGGTGTGTTTGGCACCGTGTATCTGGTTAGTGTTTATTGTAAGTTTGACCAGGCGTTAGAGCCATACCTAAGGTATATGGATAAGGTGCTACTCCTGGTGAGTAACCATCCTCGGCTTAGACGCTAATGCATCTTCTCCCATGTGGTTCAGTAAAATGTCTAGGCATTCGTCTAGGCACTTGAGCTACAATAGGATGTTGATGTTGAGTGAATGGTGTCTGTCCAGGTCGATTCATATTGTTAATGAGCCGAGGCGTTTCTATAGTGAGTTGGCGAACGGGGGGCGTTGATTGGACCTTTTTCGGCCAATGTATTAGGGCGGCATTTTTTGGATGTTCCCATGGACGAGTTCTATCGTCTTTCTGTTGATGAACAGGTGAATTTATTCACTAGTATTGTGTCGGACGTCAACAATGGTCCCTTTGTGAGAAACCGAAAGGTTAATCCTAGGAGACTACGTTGGTGGAATAGGTCGTTAAGTACTAAGCGGAAATCTGTTCGGCGTCTGCGGAAGCAATTCCAAAGGGGTCGACGGACCGATGCTCCTGACCTGGTTCAACGTTGTGCTGCGTATCGGCAGTGACGCCGCAAGTATAAGGAATTAATCCTTATTGCAAAGTATAATCATTCGCACGAGTTTGTGTAGCAGAATCGGAATGATCATCTCTACCGAATCAGTAGGTCCAGAGGAAGGTGTGTTGATGTGTCTAGGCTGAAAGTCGGCGGTGCCGTCCTTACGTCCTGGAATGAATGTGTGTTTGCTTTAATGAGTAAGTTCTTTCCGAGAGCTGAGCTGCTACGTAGGTCGTGTTCTGTTGGTGGAAAACTGTCAGGGTCATTGTTCTCCCGAAGTCTCCTGATAAGGTGAGGCGCAATCCTCGTTCTTATCGGGGCATCAGTCTCCTTCCGGTGCTTGGAAAAGTACTGGAAAGGTTAATGGTGAATCGACTTAAGGAGTTGGTTGAGAGTGATGAATGCGACACATGAAATTTTCGAGAAAATCGAAAAAAGTCCTTTCAAAAATGACATTACATGATTAAAATGTTCTACAAAAAAGTCGAAAAATTTCAGTGGGGTCACCGAAGACACCAATGTTGGACATAAATCTCTTCACGCTTAAATTGCAAAATTACACATCAACAAAATTACTAGGGTTAAAATGGATCTATGTTTTTTTTTGGAAGTTCGATCTTTTTCGTCAAAAAATGTGGTTATTTCGGTAGAGCACGGTAAACAAAAAATACAAATTGAATATTTTTGGAAAATTTCCATTATCGCGGGAGATATGGCTAAAAAAATCTTTTTCGCGATCTATCCAACGGATGCGGCTGATTTTTTCAGCCAGAGCGACGTGTACACCGAACTTCTGTATTCTATTCTATAGCTATAGCTACATCCGTTTGGGTGGTATCATTTTTATCCATCTTTTGTACACCTGTTCAGTTGAACTATTTAGGCTACTTTAAGTAGTAAACATTATAAATTTAACAATACATTTTCTATAGACATAAATTATTTCCGGAAAAAATAAGTAATTGCTATTAGAAATGATATGTGTGCTCTTTAGGAGACTAATTTCAATTTTCAAACATCAAATAGCGATGTTAATGAATATAATATTGAAAAAAAAAATAAATACAAAAACAACTAAAGATCTCTATATAGATTTTATCGGGAAAATGTGCAGTAGATGATGTTTTAAAACTAGGGCGCCTAGAGCATCTCTGCGCAATTGTAAATGTATAAATTTGTCATTCGGAATTCCATGTACGTTAAAATTAAAATCCGTAATGTTTAAATTTAAACACGATTTTGGAAATAACCCCATAAATGAGCATGGTTGGTTTACGTGGCCGCTCTCAAGGGAGTGTCAAGTAGTGTCTTAAGGAATCGCCCTGTACCGCTGGGGAGTCGCATAATAAGTGTTCGACTGTCTCTGTTTCCTCTTCGTTGCCGCAGCTATAGCCATAAATGGCCTCTGGTACGTTTTTTGTTATACTGAGACCAGTACCCCTGTTCTGTAACTTTTGTGAGAACTTCTCGCATCGAGAAAGTTTGAAACAAAAAATTCAACTGTTTCTCGATATGTGACTAAAAACTGTATCTGTAAATCAATGTGAAAAACGACAATGTATTATTGGAACGTCACATGTAAAAAAAATAAACAAAGAAAAGAAGAAACTTCAAGTAAACAATAGAAAAATAAGAAATAATAAGAAATCTGTTAAAAAGTGTCAATAATTTATTTGTTGTGCTATTTAATGTATGCAGTATTGCTGATTGCTACATAGTGTGAGTGATCGAATTCAGCGGGAAGAAAGAAGAAATTTGGAAGTGCGCTTTTTGTTCCGGAATATCAAATCAAACTTATTTTTACAAATCTTCTATATAATAAAAATGAAATGATGTTCGTTGGTAATCGCATCACTTGAGAACGGCTGAACCGATTTGGCTGATTTTTGTTACAAACTGTTCGTAGTAGTCCAAACTAGGTTTTAAGATGAAAAATCTTTGGGAAAGTTGACCGCAAAATTGGAATATTAGTAAAAACTGAAAGCAATGGATATGCGAAATCCTTTCCTGTCCGCAGCGACTGCCACAAAAGCGACAACAACAACAACGCCAACAACCTCAACGTCAACAGGCACAACGTCAGCAAAATCAGCGCCAACAGCAGAAGCGACCGAACCCGAGGCAACGCATGCGTTCTCTTCGTCAGCAGCAGCAATCATCTCAAGCGCAACGTCCAAAGCCCCAGCCCCAACGTAAGCCAAAGCAGGAGAAAATGTTGGTTGACGTGGAGACCCCCATTCGAGACGCTCAACGATTGGTCCAGCAAATAGTGTCGGCGTTGGGCCAGCTGACTGGGGTCCTTAATGTTGCACCCCATCTTGACGATCGATCAGGTCCTGTCGATGATGACATCGATTTGGACTTGATCGATCTCAACGACTAAGTGTCATCCCTGACACTGGAAGGCGAGGAGTGCGGCCAACTTCATATGTTTGTGTTGTCCACTTTACTTTTCTGTTCCTCAAAAAGTGCTAGTGTTTTCTCCAAAGACCGCCGTGTCAACTATCAATGAATAATAACTCCCTTAATCGAAACCGTCAGTGTTGTTTTTCAAGGAACCATCACGTAAGTAATCGACATTTACTTACGTTATATTTGTGTTATATTGTGTTTTCGTTGCTTGCATTTTCGTGCAACAACAACCACAACTACACAGGCTTCTCACAAGATTCCGTCTTTGAGAACCTAACGAGTCCACCATCCTGGCAGGATCTCGTTCAGTCACTATGATTCTGCGAAAGTTTTTTAATACAGAAAAATTTAGGTTATTATAAAGAAAAGTCCGAAAATTCGGACAAATTGCAAAAGTCGTAATATTTTATGCACGTTTATGATACTCGGCGTTCCATCCCATTACATATGGAAAATATTTAAAATGTATACTTCACAGCGGATAACACACTACAACAAGTAGATCGACTATCGTCTACAACATCGCATAACGAATTCCAAAGAACCTGATAATTACTTCGCTATATGGAAAATTCGTTTTACACTTTTTATTTATTTTCCACCTTTCTTCATTACATCAAGAAAAGCAAGCGCATTATTTGGTAGGTCGTTTTTCCTTTAAAAAAAAGTACGGAAACCTTTAAATGTAGAATGTTGTCCATATATGGGTAACGGCGTAGCAATATTGGCAGATTCGGCTTATTGCTTGGCACCCATGACAGTATCTCCCCTTTACAACAAATTTTCGTTATAAGGAAATATTCGTTATAAGGAGATCAAAATACACTGAAAATAAAACGAAAACACAGATTTCTTAAGCTTGATTCGTAATAAAGAAACCTTCGTTATATAGGAGAGTGTTATAAAGAGTTTCGATTGTAATGATATAATGATGACTACGTCCAAACGCTGTTCTACACCGCAATGCCTGAATATTACAATTTGCATCAATAAACAGTGAAATCCAGTTCCACGTATTTCATGTATTTTCCACTGACGCATTATATCGACACTCAATGGGATTTTACCATCGAAAATGTTTTGATATAATTATCTCAAAATGTTCCATTCGATTTGTGGACCAGATATAAAGACGACGATCGTCCAGGTTTGAAACAGAAAACAAAAAAAAACTGAAAAACATTCAGGAGCGATGAATGTGTAAATTGACAAAACTCGATCAGTGCTGGACAACGTTTTGATCGATTCGGAGAATAAGAAGAAGATCAAACGGTTACGTTTCGCTGTTAAATTGGCAATAAACGTTCGAAAGTTATGGACGATGGAACTGGAGTGATTTTCATCTTGATCACATAGATTTTGGCATCGATTTTCTTGAAGAATTCAATTCCCAGTGAATTGCAGCTGAAAGACTATTAGCTCATTCAGCTCTCAAGTTGCCGCTCAATATGCAAATTAACGAAATAATGATCAAGTATCTCCCTTTACAGTATCTCCCCTTTACAACAAATTTTCGTTATAAGGAAATATTCGTTATAAGGAGATCAAAATACACTGAAAATAAAACGAAAACACAGTTTTCTTAAAATTTATTCGCAATGAAGAAACCTTCGTTATATAGGAGAGTGTTATAAAGAGTTTCGATTGTAATGATATAATGATGACTACGTCCAAACGCTGTTCTACACCGCAATGCCTGAATATTACAATTTGCATCAATAAACAGTGAAATCCAGTTCCACGTATTTCATGTATTTTCCACTGACGCATTATATCGACACTCAATGGGATTTTACCATCGAAAATGTTTTGATATAATTATCTCAAAATGTTCCATTCGATTTGTGGACCAGATATAAAGACGACGATCGTCCAGGTTTGAAACAGAAAACAAAAAAAACTGAAAAACATTCAGGAGCGATGCATGTGTAAATTGACAAAACTCGATCAGTGCTGGACAACGTTTTGATCGATTCGGAGAAGAAGAAGAAGATCAAACGGTTAGGTGTTCTCAAATATTATTCAAACATGTTTTGATAACGTTTCGCTGTTAAATTGGCAATAAACGTTCGAAAGTTATGGACGATGGAACTGGAGTGATTTTCATCTTGATCACATAGATTTTGGCATCGATTTTCTTGAAGAATTCAATTCCCAGTGAATTGCAGCTGAAAGACTATTAGCTCATTCAGCTCTCAAGTTGCCGCTCAATATGCAAATTAACGAAGTAATGATCAAGCATTTCGATTCGCAGAACGATTATTTTCAAAACAATTGCTGTAAATTGATGATGGAAAATCGATCTTTAAATTCTGCATTATATTCCCCGTAGATTTTTTTCGTTTACCGTATGTTTAACATTGTTTAAAATCAAGTTGAGCGAACGTGCATAGTGACGAAATAATTCATCTTGCATGTTGAATATCCACGGCCGTATTCTTAAATTGAATATCTATGACAGCAATAATGGATACAATGATCACTAGCAAGTAGCATTTATTTAAATTCAGTTTAAACGTTTAAAATAGTTCTTCCATATCCACATAACAATGACAAATAAACTAATTCAAATATGGTCAGGAAAGTTTCTGTTGGGTCAGCTAGTAATAAATAAATAAAAATTTTTTGGTTTACAAATGTGTGAAATACTGCTTCTCGCAATGCTTTCAAATGTGAGTATATTTGACAGTTCGAAGTTGAAACTTCTCGACTGAATATTTTACAGAAACAATTTTTCTCACATTTTTCCAGTAGTGACAGAAATTACTCACAAATCGATGTTACAGACACAGTTGCTTGCAAAAAACAGTTTTTTGTGTCAAATTACAAGGTTTCTGTTTCGTGTGAGAAATTTCTCGATGGGATTATTACAGAACATGAGTACAGGTTTGTCTCGATATTTTACATGTGTCTACGTTATTCTACATGAAATTAGCTCGGTCTAGGTAGTACACCAATATACCACTTTTAGCAGACCCTATCGATGTTGCGAACTACACCGTATTACAAATAATCCAGCCATAAGTAAAATTTAAGTCCATATAACTTCAATACATACGGTTTAGCCGACTGACGTTTTCTTAAATGTTATATTTATATTCGACGCAACTCTGGCCGCAGCAGGAAGGTTCCGTGCGAAACAAAAAATATAACCAACCATTTATTATGTAAAGGTGTAAGTTTAGTTTTTATTCTGTGTTTTTATACCCTCCACCTAAGGATGACAGTATATTCACTTTGTCATTCCGTGTGTAACACCTTAAAATATCCACCTGAGACCCTATAAAGTATATATATTCTGGGTCGTGGTAAAATCTAATCTAAGACGATCTAGCCATGTCCGTCTGTCTGTTGAAAACACGCTAGCCGCCGAACGATATGAGCTAGGAGGTTCAAATCAAATTTTGATTACAGACCAAAAAAAAAAAAAAACAACCAAAAAAAAACTAAAATCATCAAAATGTTATTTTTTGACCACAATAAAAAGGCAAATTAAATTTTATAATGTTTTGAAAAGGAAATGTTAATATGTGATTGAGATTAATTTATAAGGTAGCAGGGTAGAGACAAGGTAGGTAAAGGCATACATTATATAATTATACATTATATCATGGGGGGGGGTACTTGGAAATCCACCAGCCAAGGAAGATATGTTTAAGTGTTCGTAGGTCAATTTCGTGAATATATCCGTCCTTTGTATTTTTTTTTGCTGTTGACTTATTACGGGAAAAGGGGAACCAGAAACAACATCATCCGACGAGCGATAGCCGCGCCAAACGCCAGCATACCGACAACGCTAATGTGTGTCTAGTGTTCCTGGAACTCTTTCACCTCGACATCCCACACAAACGGTTCCCAGATTATGCCTAAGTCTAGATCCTTTTCGGCTAGGAGAATCAACAGGTCCGTTGCAGTACTACATATTAATCTGCAGCACCATCAGCATCATTGCAGTTGTTGGGCCATCGAGTTGATTATTGGTCATGTTACTATCAGAACCGGGAAGGCGAAAGATTTTCTGATTGGCGTAGAAACTTTTGTTATCGAAATTTCCTCATTTTTGTCGTAATAGGTACATTGAGCATTGAGGTCTGTCAGTTTTTTAACAACGTCTACCTTTTGCAAGTCAACATTACTGTGGCAGCGAAATATCTTTACCTTAGTTTCTCTCATATTAAAAAGAGCTTGTGTTCAAGTCCACCAGCGTAGCCTGCCTGTTGTTGAGAGGTTCCTCAAATTTGACAACTGTTTAGTCAGTTCATTGTCCATTGGAACCTCTTTGTTATATATATAAAGACGCTCTAGCACATTTGCACCAGTGCATTCCATCTTCGGTAACCATGTTCTGGCCCGAGGTCACATTTGAATATTCTTAGCTGGAATTACCGTGAGACATAAGTCTGCGCTATCGGCGAGATGCCAGAGAGCCCCTGTTAGTACGTACTCCATAAGATCCGCATAGCACCCCCATTCAGCCACTACAGGTGACATCGCCTTATTGTTTATTTGGAAGGACCACAAGCAAATTATCTTTAATCTTTGAATGGTCTTCTCGCTGTATTATAATGTGAAAAGATAGTTTCATTAAACTTCTTGCTCATCGGTGGTTTTTCATCCTACGCCTGGGAAGCGGTGCTACCTATTACGTTAGATTTGGTTTCTATAAACTTATGATAATCCTCTATCACCGCTTCGTATTTTTTCTTGTCATCTGCATCCCTTTCGTGTTCTATACCATTACCAAAATTATTGGCGATTTTGTCAAGAATGTACTTTGTCTTTCGAAATTCGGCCGGAGTCTTCCTCTTAATATTTTTTCTTTTCTGTTCACCAGTCACGGTTGGCAGTATTGTATTGTTGTTACATTTTTATTTGTAAATGATGCTATCTGACATATGAGTAAATGAGCATAATCCCTTGTGGTTGATGTACTTATGTATACGGCATGTGAGTGAAGAAATTCGGAATTTAAGTAGCAGAGACACAAACCACTGTTAAACTGTCGGCTGTTAATGATTTGAAAGAGCTATGTTAAGTCTTTAACAGAGCTCTTAAATGCCTGAGGAGGGGGATTTTTGCGTCCATTGTGGCCAACTGGAAACTCTTTCGTCGATGGAAGCTAGTGACGCCTGGTTTCACTGTGTAAATGCCAAAATTCTGTAAAAAAATCTCTACAAAATATCAATTATTAGCCAAAAAGCTCCAAAATTTCTTGATAGGATGATTTGTGCGTCCATTGTGGCCAAATGGAAATACGATGGGACTACTACCAAGTGCAAATTAGTGGGTCAGGTTTTGATAGATGATGAGTGCAAAAACTTCTAGCACACCCAATTCTAAATTCATTTCCTAAATAAAAAAAATTATGTAGTTTTTAATATTTTCATTTCTTTCTTTCTTTACATAACGTACATTTAAAATAATGTGGATTATTCGACATGAGATAATGTTTGTAGCATCCAGTACATGTAGGCCGATCACTATCTATGCATGCAATATCTGCAGATTCTAACCTGCAATGTATATCCATATCGTCACATTTTCAAGAAGAATTTCCATAATTTGTTGTGGATAATAATGTTGCGTCTTCAAATTGGCAAATGTAAACTCTGCAGTTGCATCCATCTATTTGTAGATTGTTTGAAATAAAGTCAGACAAGTTTTTTTGTTTGAATGATGCAAATAGATCTTATAGGTTCTCTTGATTTTCTCCTAATGAATCGAAGTACGCAAACGTATTTTCAGTTGTATCGATTACGACGAGGGTGAAATGCATGTAGAATTGGTATAAAAACCTTTTCAAATCTTTTATTGTCCAATTGAATCTGTTATCACGATGGAAATAATAATCCTTCTGCGGAAATCACGATTCGTACTGTAGTTAGACGTTGTGCATTTATTAACGTGGTGATATATATTAATAAATATCGACTATGTAAATGTGAAGCTTGCAAAGTTGTAAACCCGGCTATATCAATTGTCGTGCTAAATTTGATATCCAAGTTTTGTTGGATGTGTATATTAATGAATTTTAAAAGCACGTATCGCTCATTTTTTAATTTTATAGATAATCTGTTATACTTGCGAACACTGTGTTCTTTTTGGAGGTTTGCTTAACTTTTCGTGGTTTTCTCTTCCAATGATCTTCAGGTTTTAATGAATTAGTAGAGATTGTTTCCATTTCAGCAATATTAATTTTATCATTTTGCTATATATTGGTCGACAGATGAAATATGGCATTCATAGATGCAAAGCTCCAATCTATTACAATACGTCGGGCAATAGACCATGATATATTATTTAATACACAAAATGTCCTCATGATGTTAAAAATCTAACGATGTCCTCGCTATAATAGCTGCTATTATTTCTACAAATGACATTCAATTATAATTTACTATCGTTTGTAGACTTTTCTGGCATAGTGTATATAAAAATACCCTCTTCGTCTCAATTTGAATTTTTTAGGATACTACCAGTTGGATCAAAAAATAAGGTTCCTACTTAGCTTTAAAATCTTCTTTTTGTCCAACTCTAATCTCGATATCTGTTTTTGGAAAAAAGATATTCACTCGGATTTAATATTTCTGCTAACTGTCTTTGAAGGTACTCCTTGGTTATTTCCTAATTTTTTGAGAACTTTAGATTGACCTCTAAGTTTTTTATTTCTCCAATTGGAAGGAAATTAATTCATTATTTCTGTTTTTGGCTATGACTCTGTTTACTTTACGAATTTGATATGTCTTTAACATTGTCGGGTGAACTATATCTGATTGGGTACTATGGATGAAGGCCACTATTGAGTTGGAATCAAAATGTATCGTGAATCTATATCGACCGCATCCTTCGGTGTTGTATAAACATTTAGCATATAATATCAATTTAGATTTCGATATGTTCCACCTGAAGCTACAAAAGTTGATTCCACATACATTATTAAGTAATTTAACTTTCTCTCGGATCAAGGCTTCTAAGAAAGGCAAAACTTCATCATACTTTGAATGCTTCAAAAAATTTTCGATGATAAAAAGAATTTCAGATTCTGAAAATTTTCTCTCGTCTATATATACTTTATATTGATTAAGTCCGATTTGCTTCCATTTTGGCGAATTAACTAAATTAACTTCTTTGTTCGGGAATTTGCTAGACTGAACCCATTTCATTAACACATTATATTCTTCTATTATGGGATTGGGAATTTTTGTTATATCAATAGATTCATTGAAAATTAAAAATTCTAATAATTCTATGTTTAAGTATGTGGTTGTATTTTTTATAATTGGCGTTAGTTCATGATTTACTTCAAATAGTGCATGGACGGGTGTATTATTAAAACATGTCACTTATATTTTCAGCGGGTACATTAATGATGTCATTTATCTTGAGATCCGAACTATCCAAGTAGTTTATATCCTCAGAATGATTTTCGATTAATGAACCCTCTTCTGTGACATAGTGTTCTAAAATACAAACAATATTATGTATACAAATTCCTAACACTTAATGACGGTTTTAAAATACATATAGAAAACAGCTTACCATGCATTACTTCCATTTGCGGTTCATTAAGATCGCATAAGATCTTTGATCATAAGATCAAAGTTTAATCCAAGTGCATAGATTGTTTTGTCGAAGAGAGACATTACATTTAGCTGCTTGCTCTTTCCATGAAACTGCTTTAACAAATCGTTTAAACATATTTCATCAGAATCCGAATTGATATTAGTTATTAGATATTTTTTATTTTGACTGGGATATTCTCCAGTGTATATGTATATTCATGAATATAGATGCAAAATGGTTTTGAGCCAAGAGAATATCCCAGATAATAAATCTATATAAATATTCCTAAAGAAAGAGTTTTAAAATGTATTTTCACATCACAAAAAGCTATACGTATGAGTCAAGTTTTTATTGCACCCAATTCAATAACGTCAAAAAATGACCACAGTCTTATGCTCACGAGTCTTATTTCAATATGAAGACACATGATCATGGGGTAACTCACTGTTAACCCATGACACAGCTCTGTGAACAGATTAACTATGTTCTACGAACACGTGCTATTTTTTTGGTTAAAAATTTATATTCTGATGATTTTTTCAGAATGTTGAATATTGTAACTAGACTCTGCCAAATTTCAATTAGAGGTATTTCCATTTGGCCACAATGGAAGCACAAATCATCCTCTACAGAATTTTTGCCTTTACACAGTGAAACTAGTAGTTTTCATTTGGTAGTAGTCCCATCGACTAAAGTATTTCCATTTGGCCACAATGGACGCACAAATCATCCTCTCCAGAAATTTGGAGGTTTTTGGCTAAAAATTGTTATTTTGAAGATTTTTTACCTTTACACAGTGAAACTAGACATTTGACTAAAGCATTTCCATTTGGTCAGAATTGACGCACAAATCATCTTCTCCGGAAATTTATATTTTGTACATTATTTCAGAATTTTGGTCTATAAACGGTTTGTCTTTTTGCAACTTAAATACCGAATTTATCTTCACTAACATGTCTACGGCACATATAGCACTAGGAACGTTGTATTTTCTTTGCCATGTTCAGATCATTTTAGTGACTGTGAATTTTATCCAATCATTGGATTTAAAGGAGCTGAGAATGCTTCACATAGCCTCTCCCACTCAAATTCTAATGTGACCTTCTCATATTAGATTCCGTCTTCCTGGGCAACTCGCGAAAGATTTCGAATCTAACCCAAGTAAAGAGTGATTTTTTTGAGGTTAGGATTTTCATGCATTAGTATTTGACAGATCACGTGGGATTTCAGACATGGTGTCAAAGAGAAAGATGCTCAGTATGCTTTGACATTTCATCATGACGAGCAACGCTTGCAAATCATTGAATTTTATTACCAAAATCAGTGTTCGGTTCGAAATTTTTTATCGACAAATTTTGTTCAGCGATGAGGCTCATTTCTGGTTGAATGGCTACGTAAATAAACAAAATTGCCGCATTTGGAGTGAAGAGCAACCAGAAGCCGTTCAAGAACTGCCCATGCATCCCGAAAAATGCACTGTTTGGTGTGGTTTGTACGCTGGTGGAATCATTGGACCGTATTTTTTCAAAGATGCTGTTGGACGCAACGTTACGGTGAATGGCGATCGCTATCGTTCGATGCTAACAAACTTTTTGTTGCCAAAAATGGAAGAACTGAACTTGGTTGACATGTGGTTTCAACAAGATGGCGCTACATGCCACACAGCTCGCGATTCTATGGCCATTTTGAGGGAAAACTTCGGAGAACAATTCATCTCAAGAAATGGACCGGTAAGTTGGCCACCAAGATCATGCGATTTGACGCCTTTAGACTATTTTTTGTGGGGCTACGTCAAGTCTAAAGTCTACAGAAATAAGCCAGCAACTATTCCAGCTTTGGAAGACAACATTTCCGAAGAAATTCGGGCTATTCCGGCCGAAATGCTCGAAAAAGTTGCCCAAAATTGGACTTTCCGAATGGACCACCTAAGACGCAGCCGCGGTCAACATTTAAATGAAATTATCTTCAAAAAGTAAATGTCATGGACCAATCTAACGTTTCAAATAAAGAACCGATGAGATTTTGCAAATTTTATGCGTTTTTTTTTTTTTTAAAGTTATCAAGCTCTTAAAAAATCACCCTTTAGCATTGTCCCAATTCATATAAAAGGGGTGTAAAAGCGATTGCTTCATTTGTTTTTTAACATATATTTTCATATTCAAATGTCATTTTCCTTAACGGTAATTATTGTATCTCAAACTCCATCTGTACGTGAGAACTACAATTCCCCACGGTGATTTTTTATCAGGTAGTTGACGTTCTACTTCATTTGCTTACTTTTTTTATTGGAAAATAGGGAAGGAAAGTGTTAGTTTGGAGCGTCTACGAGGTATCTTCTGGCCAAAAATTAGCTTTACTCGGCCATTTTGATTCCAACCATCTATATATATAAAAATGAATATGTGTTTGTAAGTTTGTTTGTTTGTTCTTTATAGCAGCCTAAACTACTGAACCGATCTTCTTGAAATTTTCACAGTACTGAACCGGTGGTGAAAATAGGCTATATAAATTTTTGATATTCGTTATTTATAAATTTGCATATTCGGAATACTGTTGCAGCTACAGTCTTGAATTTTTGTGCAAGTTCACTAATTATTAGTCTGCACAGTTGTGCCAAAAAGGGGCGGTATTGGAAAAGTGGGCGTGGCACCTCCCATATGAAGTTAAAGCCTATTATTGAATATTGTCAGTTCTATGACACCTAGAGTGCTGTAATTTTGTGTAAGTGCATCTAGCATCAATGTGCATAGTTGTGCAAAAAATGGGCGGTATTGGAAAAGTAGGCGTGGCACCTCCCATACGAAGTTAAAACCTATTATTGAATATTGTCAGTTCTATGACACCAGTTGTGCCAAAAAGGGGCGGTATTGGAAAAGTGGGCGTGGCACCTCCCATACGAAGTTAAAGCCTATTATTGAATATTGTCAGTTCTATGACACCTAGAGTGCTGTAATTTTGTGTAAGTGCATCTAGCATCAATGTGCATAGTTGTGCCAAAAATGGGCGTGGCACCTCTCATACGAAGTTAAAACCTATTATTGAATATTGTCAGTTCTATGACACATAGAGTGCTGTAATTTTGTGTAAGTGCATCTAGCATCAATGTGCATAGTTGTGCAAAAAATGGGCGGTATTGGAAAAGTAGGCGTGGCACCTCCCATACGAAGTTAAAACCTATTATTGAATATTGTCAGTTCTATGACACCTAGAGTGCTGTAATTTTGTGTAAGAGCATCTAGCATCAACGTCCGTAGTTGTGCCAAAAAGGGCGTAAATGGAAAAATGGGCGTGGCACCTCCCATACGAAGTTAAAACCCATTTTCGAATATATTCCGTTCTATGACAGATACAATACTGAAATTTTGTGTGAGTGCATCTAGCATCAATGTGAGTAACTGTGCCAAAAAATGGGTGGTATTGGAAAAGTGGGCGTGGTACCTCCCTATGACACCTAGGGCGCTGAAATTTTGTGTGAGTTGATCCATTGTAAACAGTTGTGCAAAGATGGGCGGAAAGTGGGCGTGACCCTTCCCATATGAAATTAAGACCGGGTTTAGAGTATATTTGACACCGAGATGGGCGGAAAGTGACCCTTCCCATACGAAATTCAATCCTGTGTTTGAGTATATTCGACACCGAGATTCCTATATTGTTATGTGAGTTAATTTAGTTGTAACCTGCATAGACAATAAACAAATGGGCGGGATTTGAAAGATGGGGCATTTTTGATTTGAATTTTGAAATTACACGTTTTCTGTGTATTTTCTTAGCACAATAGTAAAGAAAGGTTACAAAAATAGAAATATTCATTCGTCAACAGCCGACTTAAGTCAAGAAAGCGGAAATTATATTAATTTTTTAATTTTTGTGTTGTTTGATTAGTGAAACATTTGATTGATTTTCTATGTGTTTTGAATGTAATGTAATGTCATATCTTCTTACTAATGAAGTTTTTTGATTAGGTAATCGAAAGGAGGAGAATCACACTTAACAAAAAATCAATTTGATTTTTAACATTTCTTCCATTATTCGCCGTAAACTAACGTTCACCATGGAACATATCCATTTCTTTATTATCTCAGGCAAGTACCTTGATTATAATTGGTACATATATTACCGATCAGGAGAAAAATCAATATGAAAGCAGATTTTAATTTTACCGTTTGTTTTTTATTTTGCCTGGCGAAGCGGGCGGGTGTTCAGCTAGTACTAAATAAAACACATTGATAGCTGGGTGTACGAAATTATAAGTGATTTTTGTTACTGAATTTATAACACTTTTAATACCAACTCAGTGTTGAAATGCAATAAATACAAAAAAACGAAAGTGTAAGTAGAAAGTGTTCTTAAAATCCACATAGCGATATTTAAATTTTAATTGGGTTTGCATTTAAGAATTGTTTTTGATTTTATATGACAATTGTGGCTTTATGCAGTAGAAGTTTTTTTCTTTGCTTTGTTGGTGCCGGTTTAAAGAAGGTAATATCTCTCCTTTATCCACTTGTCTTATTGTTGTGACTTTAAACCACTTCATATTTTACATGTACCTACATACATACATAAATTTGGCACCTTTTACGACCCAATATCTAATCACAAAGCGACAAACAGCCTAATTACTCTGAAGAACTTTATATCCAGCAACAATTTCTGCATAGCACAACATCCAAGCCTTGTATCATTGTAGTGGAGAAATTGCAGATTAGCTATAAAATCGCTCTCGTCGCTGTAGACTGAAACTCGGGGAAAAAATCATCAATTTCGCTGGTTTCGTGTGTGTAATTGTGTTGTGCAGTGCATGTATGTTCTCAAAGCCAAGAAAAGGCTAAAGAAATACACAAGTAATTTGAGCCAAATTATAAAAAAGGAGAAGTTTCGTGGAAACCACCCCCGCCCCCCAAAAAAGCAAATCTTAACGAACAACATAATTTTTCTAAGTATAAAAGCTGGTAACAAATAACCAAAAGTGCCCTGAAGTGCGAGCACCGTGCTAATAGTGACGTTATTAATGTTAAATTGTGAATATGTGTTTAATGTGATTTCGCTCAATGTCGTTTTCAAATGAAACTAAAAAACCTTGACTCATATTGAAAACAGATTAAATTTTATTCAAACAACATCATCTGAAAATCATGAAAATCGACATATTTTGATAAGTTAATGATCAAAAGGTTTGGAATTACAAACCAAATGCTTTGAAACCCATGTTGTGTGAAATTTCGATTAAACATATCTTTTTTTTTTTTGTAATTAAATTTGATTCTTTGTGTGTTTAAATTTAAGTGAATTCAGTTATGATCATATACTGTTGATCATCTCTTTCATTGCTTATTTCTTTTCAAAACATATTTGATTCCCGTTTTATTTCTAACAAAAGTACAGCTCATACACATCTGCAAATTCATACATACGTTAACATTGGTACCCAACCACGTATAAGCAATTTTTAATGAGGTTTGCTGTTGTTAGTAATGAACATAAAGTCATTAGAATAATCGTTAACATAAGTAGCATGTGTTAATGTTGATACACACATAATACATAAACATCATTTAAGAGAGCAACATCAGCTGGAGCTTCACCGGAAGATCTTCTAAGGCACCTCCTATCTTGCTTCGCAGCAATCATGAAGTAACATCTCAACTCTTTATGGCAGAGGTATCAATAAACTTTTGAGAAATATTTCATGTTGTCATTTTTTGTATCAGTTTTGCATACTCTGAAGCAAAACTATTTGTTTGATGTTTTAGTTAAATTGAACTTATTTTAATTTCACTTTTTTCCTTGTATCAAATAAAATTTTCCTCTGTTTAAGTAAAAATTACTTGTAAGGATAACGTGACCATCTCTTATTGGACAAAAAGCGGGATTTATGAATCCAAAAAGCGCGATTTCGCGGGATTTTGTAGAAAAAAAGCGGTATCGTGAAAATTTAACGAAAACACAAAAAACTAAGCTATATAATGTAATATAAATTAAAATGGCTGTGTTTAGAATATTTATGACAGGCTGATTTTATGGGTGTGCAAAAAAAAGATTTTTTGCAAATTCGTACTTTTAGGGTCACAATGTGAAAATAGGAGGATGGCTCCTCCGATTTTATTAAATTATTTATTATTTTAAATTATTATTTTTGAAATATTTCCAATATTTCACCAATAAAACATTACAATTTATTTAAAACAGTAAACATATGTCGGCGTTTATGTTGGAAGTCAACAGCCTAGCATCGGTAATACTGTGAAATTCACCGCATGAAAGATTAGACGTGACTGAACTTAACAAATTTTTGGATGTGATCTTCAAAACTACTATTAGGCTATAATTTCATAGGTTTATATTTTGTTAATAGTAGAAAAAGCGCTCTACAGGTGCTTTTGCACCTATGAAACAAACGACCATGTAAGTGAGTTTTACACCAGCTAGTATCATTATGGCTTCTTTTCATAAACTGTTTCATATTCTATGTCATGTCTTATAATAATATGTTTTAAATTAATCAATTGAACAATGCAGAATTGAATTACATTTTATCAAAATATACATATATTAAAGTACTTTATTAAATGTTCTCTTAAAACTAGAGCCAAAATTTAGAATAAGGGCAATTAATAAAATATTTTAGAAATTGTGGACTTTTGTCGGTTACCAACATATTTTTAAGTGATAATTTTTAATTGACAATGTACCAAAAATAATTTGAAACAAAACAAGTAAAGTAAATATAACATGATCTGGAAAAATTGATCAAGATCCAAAGACAAATACAAATTATACAGCGGTAATAGGATAAATCGGACGGACATTTGAAGGGGCCCTATATGAGGCCTGTGCCAAAACATGCGCCTATATATTTATCATTCATGGTAGGTATTCCTAGTTGAAACATAGAATGATGTGCAAAATTTGATGAAGATCCGATGTGAGATGTAGTTTCTAGATCTGTAACAGAGCAGAATGGAGCCCCATTTGGGTTATACCAAAGTATGGACATATAGGCATCTCACAAACAAGTAAGGAAAGCCTAAAGTCGGACGGAGCCGACTGTATGATACATCCCACTTTCTATCTCATTACAATTCAATTCGGTAAAAAAGTGAAATCGGGAAGGATTTTTGAATTTTGTAAATGTATGTGTTTGACAAAAAATGTTAAATCGGGAAGGACATTTGTATGCGGGTATATTGAAACCTGTAATGATGTGACCTCCTTTCACCATGTATGTTTATTGGTGAAATATAATATGTAAAGTTTGGCCAAAATCGGTTAAGCATTTGGGAGCAACATTTGTATTGGGGCTATATCTAAATCTGAACCGATCTTACCCACTTTCAGCATAGGTGTTTCTAGTTCGATTATAAAATGATTTAGATATAGCCTCCATACAAATATCGCTCTCGATTTGACTTTTTCCGCTCTAGAAACCACATATTGTACCCAATTTTCTTTAAAATTTTAAATATATGATATGAAATATATGATATTTGTATGGAGGCTATATCTATATCTGAACCGATCTCATCTACTTTCAGCATAGGTGTTTCTAGTTCGATTATAAAATGTTGTGCCAATTTTAAAGAAAATCAGGTACAATATGTGGTTTCTAAAGCGGAAAGAGTGAAATAGGGAGCGACATTTGTATAGGGGCTATATCTAAATCTGAACCGATCTTACCCAAATTCTTCACAGGTGTTTCTAGTTGGATTATAAGATGTTGTACCAAATTTAAAGAAAATCGGGTAAAGTATGTGGTTTCTAAAGCGGAAAAAGTCAAATCGGGAGCGACATTTGTATGGAGGCTATATCTAAATCTGAACCGATCTTACCCAAATTCTGCATAGGTGCTTCTAGTCGGATTATAAGATGTTGTGCCAAATTTAAAGAAAATCGGGTACAACAAGTGGAATTTATAGCGGAAAAAGTCAAATCGGGAGCGACATTTGTATGGGGGCAATATCTAAATGTGAACCGATTTCCTCCAAATTCAATACCGATGGTCCTTCGCTAGAAAAAATAACTTCTGTCAAGTTTCATGACAATCGGACCACAATTGCGACCTGTAGAGTGCGAACAAGCTTAGATGGTCAGCAGACGGACGGACGGACAGACAGACATCGTTAAATCGATTCAGCTGCTGATTCTAAGCCGATCCGTATTCTTGAAGGTGGGTCTAGCTCGATTATTTCTTGGTGTTACAAACATTTGGCGCGAAACTAACTTATAATACCCTAGTCCACGAAGTGGTGTAGGGTATAACTAGAAACACATGTGCAGAATTTGGGTAAGATCGGTTCAGATTTAGATATAGCCTCCATACAAATGTCACTCCCGATTTGACTTTTTCCGCTTTAGAAATTTGGGTAAGATCGGTTCAGATTTAGATATAGCCCCCATACAAATGTCGCCCCGATTTGACTTTTTCCGCTCTAAAACAACATATTTTACCCGATTTTCCTTAAATTTAGCACAACATCTTATAATCCAACTAGAAACACCTATGCAGAATTTGGGTAAGATCGGTTCAGATTTAGATATAGCCCCCATACAAATGTCGCTCCCGATTTGACGTTTTTCGCTCTAAAATCCACATCTTGCACTTATAATCTAACTAGAAGCGCCTGTGCAGAATTTGGGTAAGATCGGTTCAGATTTAGATATAGCCTCCATACAAATGTCGCTCCCGATATGACTCCCGACGCGCCCGATTTGACGTTTTCCGCTATAAAATCCACATCTTGCACTTATAATCTAACTAGAAGCACCTGTGCAGAATTTGGGTAAGATCGGTTCAGATTTAGATATAGCCTCCATACAAATGTCGCTCCCGATATGACTTTTTCCGCTTTAGAAGCCACATACTTTACCCGATTTTCTTTAAATTTGGTACAACATCTTATAATCCAACTAAAAACACCTATGCAGAATTTGGGTAAGATCGGTTCAGATTTAGATATAGCCCCTATACAAATGTCGCACCCTATTTCACTCTTTCCGCTTTAGAAACCACATATAGTACCCGATTTTCTTCAAATTTGGCACAACATCTTATAATCCGACTAGAAACACCTGTGCAGAATTTGGGTAAGATCGGTTCAGATTTAGATATAGCCTCCATACAAATGTCGCTCCCGATTTGACTTTTTCCGCTTTAGAAATCACACACTTTACCCGATTTTCTTTAAATTTGGTACAACATCTTATAATCCAACTAGAAACACCTGTGCAGAATTTGGGTAAGATCGGTTCAGATTTAGATATAGCCCCTATACAAATGTCGCTCCTTATTTCACTCTTTCCGCTTTAGAAACCACATATTGTACCTGATTTTCTTTAAAATTGGCGCAACATTTTATAATCGAACTAGAAACACCTATGGTGAAAGTGGGTAAGATCGGTGCAGATTTAGATATAGCAATCATACAAATGTTGCTCCCTAATGTTTCTCTAATTTTGGCCAAACTTTACATATTATATTTCACCAATAAGCATACATGGTGAGAGCGGGTCACATCGTTCCAGGTTTCAATATACCCCCATATACCCGATTTAAAATTTTTTGTCAAACACATACATTTACAGGATGCAAAAATCCTTCCCGATTTCAGTTTTTTACCGAATTGAATTGTAATGAGATTGAAAGTCCGTCCGTCTTTAGCCTTTCCTTACTTCTTTGGGAGATGCCCATATGTCCATACTTTGGTATAAGCCATTCTGATCTATTACAGCTCTAGAAACTACATATTACATCGTATCTTCATCAAATTTTGCAGATCATGGTAGGAATACCTACCGTGAATGAGAAATATATAGGTCCATGTTTTGGACCAGGCCCAAAATGTTGTTATAGGCCCCCTTTAGAAATGTCGCTCCGATTCATCCTATTACGACTGTATAATTTGTATTTGTTTGTCGGATAATTGGATCAATTCCATATACGTTAAATATGACTAAAGATGAATTTATAGTAACTGTATAATTTATATGAACTACAAAAAATTGTTCCCATGAAGTACCTGGGTTTAGTAATCAAAGCGAGGTACATACGCAGGGAGTGGTGTAGGGTATTATATAGTCGGCCCCGCCCGACTTTAGCCTTTCCTTACTTGTTATGGTTATAGATCTTTGTCGAACAGGCCTTGGTTTAAGCAGCCTTTACATTACGCGATTGGTGAGAGAAATCGGATCATGCTTGTCACGTAAGTTTTTGACAAAACAAAAATCGCAGACTGCCACAATTTGCATGCGATCCTCTCGAAATCGTTTGTTTACACTATGCAGTTCGCGCGACTTAATCACATTATGTAAAGGCTGATTTAACAAGTAAACACGGTCAGTCTTTTTATTTTGTACATGAAAACTGGAGAAGCGACAATCCGAGATGACACCCTAAAAAAAGTCGCCGACCGTACAAATCTTACGCTACCGTTTGGTCTGAACCAGCCTTATGTGTGTGCATACTTTTGTTAGTGCTTCTTCACGGAATTAAATTCTCACAGTGAACATACCTCCGAACAGTGTTACCGCTGAGAAATTTTAAAAAGTATCACAAAAAGGGAATTTCTTCAAAAAAGTGGCACATTTGTTAGAAAAAAGTGGCACACTTTTTTATTTTTTATTTCGAGAAAACAACAGATTACATGAAGTTAACAAAAACAATTTAATTTGTATGCATATATATATATTAGGCTGGGTCGCAGTCCATACAAAATAAAGTTTGGATTGTTTGATGATGATTTGCAAAATATCACGTTGAAAACACCCTAAAAATTCTGTTTTCTCATGCATTACATACAAAATTTTGATTCTTGTCTTAGAGTAACTTATTGGACGTTTATAGTAATTTGTAATTTTTTTGTATTTTGTTAACTGTAAACTTTTTCGTATTTTGTGGTAGTATCTCATAAAAAATAAATAGCTGCCGTCAATACCTTTCGAATAACCTAAATCATGTAGATCGGAAATAAATTGACGCCGCAGCGCTCATTTTTGTAAAAAAAAATTTGGATCTGAAAAACCATCTCCTGTTTCCAAGAAATATGAGTTTTTAGCTGTAACTTTGAAAACCCACAAAAAATCAATAAGCGTCCAATAATATGACAAATGAATGAAAAATTTATATTTTAAGTGCTTCCAAGGGTCTATAAATTCTGGTGTGACCGTAACAGTTCATTTTCGTGACCCATATATATATATCTACTAAACTAAAAAATAAATTAAATCACATTTTGGTATTTATTTTTAGTTACTTTTTGGTAACTTCTTTCCCATACTTTTCAATGAGATCAGTACTGGGAACCCAATCCTCCAACTTCACGTCAAGTTTTTATCTTCAACCTGGTTAACCTATGTTTCATTATTGTCAGCTTAAAAACGGGCTCTGCGCAAGCACTGCTATGAGGCAAAGTAAAAACATATGTGGCAAATTGATATAAATCAATTATTTTTTTAAATTTCCCACTTTATACCAGAAAACTTCGACATTAGTAATTGTTGCAATACTGCTCGTAAGATTTATCATTTGACTTATATTGTAATAATTTTAATTAATTTACAAAAGCCTGTGGTTTCCTAATTACATCACTAAATTCAGCCCGTTGGCAAAATAGTTGATATCATCGTTAGATTTTATATAAAAAGGGTCTAAGAATCTTAAACTATTCACTTTTTTGTCATTTATATAAACTCTTGAAAATATTTTTATAATCGATATCTATGTAAACATTATAAACTCTTTTTTTAAAAAGTTGTTTGTCATCGAAACTATATCTTGTGTGAAGTCTCACTTTGAAAACTTTTGTTTAGTGAGTTCATGATTTTAAGAATATAAATTTTAAATATATCTTATTTTTTGTTGACAGTTCTTGTTGAATAATTTTTTTTCTTTAAGCCGGGATAACAAGCTGCGATAACAAAAACGTTAATAAAAATTTATTTTTTTGATCAAAATAAAAAAATATTTTTTCACATTGTCACCAACTACAATATAAATATATGTATCAAAAGAAAATTTCAAACAAATATTTTGTGTCGACTTTACTGGACTTAGCCTCGACGACGGAGAACGATTGTTCACATTAATAGTGAAATGTTTGCTCGTTGTCATGTCGCTTCGAAAACTTTAAATTCTTTATTTTTGGCTTTCGGATACACGCCCAAAATCTATTTTTCCCGGATTTTAATTTTTTCATATGGAGCTTGACAGGGAAAATTGCCACTTTAGTGGCACAACGGTAACACTGGTTGGCTGGCATCCTCTCGCTTATCTCTCTCACTCCCTATACTCAACTCTGCGCTCTGCTTCTACTCATTTTTAAGCAACTTGCAACTCCTTCCACGTAAAGCTCCCAAAGCCCGCGCCCGTTAAATATGATTGTGATTATAAATTATATTTAATTATGTACAAAAGTTAAAAAAAGTCTGCAGTGAAAGGCTGCAAAGTTCGACGAGGTGATGGAGTACCTATGTACAGATTCACCTTAGCGAACAAGGCAATATCCCCCCAGATTGTGTCCACATGAAGACCAAACGACTGCTGCCAGGATCAAAGCCCACTCTCAATCTGTGCCTAGGGGGTAAGTGGTCTTTATGATGGCTTGAATGGCGTTATCTATATTTATAAAAGAGAATGCCGTCCGTGTGAACACGCAAAACTTTATAACGGATCGTCTGATTTTCACGATTTTGGGCTTGATGAATTCGTGTTGGCCCAAGGAAGGACATAGGATGTAAAATTGGTACATAAATATTACTGACCACGAGAATGATAAATATGATGCCGAAATTTGGATTTTCATTTTATGTGTGTGGCAATAGTGTTTTTTTGAGCCAGAAGGCTGCAAATTGGAACGTATATATTACTGACCACGATAATATCAATATGATAAGATCAATATGAAACCTGATTTTAATTTTACCATTTGTGTTTTTGCCTGGCGAAGCGGGCGGGGTTCAGCTAGTAGGTTATAGTTGGGAGGTACTAGAAGGTGCGTGATGGAAAAAATATTCGAAGAAATATGTAAAATTTTCTACTGAATTCCCGTGATATTCCCGTACGAATTTCCCAGGATACGAGAAATGAAAAAAGTGGCACAAAAAAGCAAAAAGTAGCACATTTAGTACCTCAATGAAAAAGTAAAAAGTGGCACAAAAGTATCTCGGCTCGAAAAAAGTGGCAAAATTGCCACTTAATGCCACAACGGTAACACTGCCTCCGAACAGATGTTTTGCTTTTATTTGCCTGTGACTGTAGAGATCTCTTACCTGTCATTCGTGTGAAATTCTTCTGTTTATTGTTTACTTAATCTAAAACGGCGAAAATCCTGGTGTGGATGCTGGATAGTTCGCTTGATGTAAAGTAGCATATTTCGCAGATATATTTGTTATCAAAACGCTTTCAGTATGAAAATTAATGAGAAAAATTTGTGCGTTTTTGCAACGAGTCCTCCATACGACAAAGAAGGATTCCTCAACAAAAGAGGAGAGGTCAACAAGGCGTTTCAGAAAAGATATTTCGTACTCAAAGGTAATCTACTCTTCTATTTCGAGAAGAAAGGTGACAAGGAACCTTTGGGTCTGATTATTGTTGAAGGTTGCACAATAGGTAAGTTAATTCATTCTAGATATGAATGTACAGTGTATTTTTAAACATATACTCATAATCTATCTTGTACGTAGAGCTTTCTGAAGAAAGTGATCAGTATTGGTTTGAAATCGCGTTTAATGGTAACCGAACGTACATTTTGTCGGCTGAGTCTCAGGAGAGTATGGAAT
The DNA here is from genome assembly GCA_947397865.1 of Polietes domitor. NCBI lineage: Eukaryota > Metazoa > Arthropoda > Insecta > Diptera > Muscidae > Polietes > Polietes domitor. Next base: position 128,141,781 of record OX377619.1, on the reverse strand, counting down.
CCTGGATGAAGGCCTTGACATGTGCTGGGTATGAATATAAGAAGCTGATGGTGGACGAATTACAACGACAGTTAGAAGAAATAGAAGGTTCTCGTAACAGTAAGTACCAGTTTTACAATATCTCCTTCAATGATTCACGAATTTTATGCATGTTTTGTTTCAGAGATATCTACCGACTCGGTGCCTTCGTCAACTGCTGTTTTAACACCTAAACCACCACCTCGCAGAACAAATCCATTTAATCGTCCCGCTCCCCCTATACCTGGTATGAATGGTAATAATGTAGTCGAGACAAATATTCAATTTATTAATGGTCATTTTGGTTCCTCATCGCAACGCAACAGTGCTCAATTGGGTGAGTTACTTTTCAAGTGTCCATTTCTTTGTCTGGATACGCAATAGCTTTCTAATTACATATAATGAATATATTTACATTTTTAATTGAACAGTTTTTGCAAAAAAGATAAATTTAAAGTGAATTTTAAACACACAAAATATTTGAGCAAAAAACCGCTTTGCACAAAATTTTGCATTTGTGGGGTAACACCAGAGTATGCAAAATGTAAATATCAACCAAATTGCATTTGCACAACAAATTAGAACATTTTACTTCATGCACATAAGTATATTTGTTTAGTTGCATTAAAATAATTTGTATAAAAGATAGTGCAGTAGGTATGGATTGACAAATGCATGGCTCGTTAAAATAGGGTACATATGAATATGTGGCATTTTGCATTATCGTATGAACATTCGCCAAAATCCTGAAAAAATTACTATTACAAATAATATAAATCATTTTATTAAAAAAATCTCTAAATCCTAACGATATTTTTCGTTCCTATATATCGTTGTCTTCACTCCACTCCTAAATTTCTCTGAAGCAAAAAACATATATGTACCAATTTTCATTAATGTGTCTCTTAAAAACAGTTTTGCCACGCCGCATCCGCCACAAAAAAAATTGCATATCACTCCTAACAAAGTTTTATCGAAATCTCACTGAACAAATCTCAAACTTAACAGACACTACAAAAAACACGAATATACAGTACCACATCACTGCACACTGAAGTAGTGTACTCAATTCAATATTGAAGTGTTTTTTACTGAGTACATACTTTATCTATCTATATTAATATATATTTATAGACCCGTTCGATTGGGCTAACTACTATTTTTCTATGAAATTTAGCCGCATAACAAGAACGTTGCTTACTACTAGTTTACTGGTAAGCCCAATCGAACATGTCTTATATAAAACTACTAGCAGTGCCAGCTACTTCGCACGAGGTAGAATAAGTTATTGGTTATCAAATTTTGAAACCTCCTTTGGATACCTCAATTGTATATTAATGCATAGGTTTAATATATACTAAAGAAGGGGAGATTTGTCGTCCATCTTTTTTTTTTGATAAATCTAAAATAGTAATTTTGAAACTTCGCATACGCAGTCAGGGGGATGTGCTTGCCGAATTGTACTATTCTAGCTGAACTCCCTTTGACTTACACGATTTTAGCTACAATGTGGTTGAAACCATTTTTATCTCATTCTGTAACGCTTTAAACTATTTTCGCGATTCTGAGTGCAAAATTTTGGTTGGTACCTTCTCTTATCCATTGTTCCCAAGTTTTCCCTTAAAAGTACAAATTCCGAAGAATTAATTGACGTCCTGCGTCTACAGAGTAATGTATATACCGAATTTCATGAATTTATCTGTAATACTTTAGTTCGTACCATTTAAAATTCTTTTTGTCCCGCTCACCCCTTAAAAATAAAAAATTAAAATCCTTTATATTGCTCTTATACGTTGTCAGAGGAATGTACATTCCGAATTTCGCGATTCTAGCTGCAATACTTACCATTTCTATCCTTATTTGTCCCGCTCAACCCTTAAAAGTACGTGGTCAAGGGAATGTACACGCCGAATTTCACGATTCTAGCTGCAATACTTAATATACTTTTTTATCCTTTTTCCCCACTTGAAGTACAAATTTCGAAAAACTTTTTTTGTTTCGTTTCTACATTTGTTAAAAATTTTCAAAATAAGATTTTATGCAGCGAATTTTCTCCTCCGAACCCACTTTTATATAAAAATTTTCATTTCGATTGCTCAAGGTCGGGGGAAGAAGAAAACTTAAATGCAGCGCCTCTAGTGGAGAACCCGGTCTGGTACCCACTGATTGGTCTGGCTGCTTGGTTGGTAACACGTGAGGGTAACAGCTTTCATATATAAAAAGGAAGGAAGTCGAATGAGGATTGAGCTTCAAACAATTCGAGGGAGGGCAAAATTGATTCCACTAACAGCAGGATCCTAGTCATCGTCTTCCATTAACCATGTGAAGACATACGGTACTTGCAACAGATAGTGGTACTTTTAGATTATTTTATTTTGTAGTATCTTGAGGTTAGCCAAGCGTAAAAGAACCACCACCAGCGCAAGGTTTAATCAAACAAGAATACTCATTTCCGAATAGCATCCAATGGATTAATTTCTATTTGCAGATAAATCAATTACAAATAAACGCATGTCTTTCCATAATGTGAGGAACTTGTCCGTGATACTTATAGTGTAATGCAAATGTTACTGGCTCCTGGACTATTTCGAACTAGCAATAACGTATTTAACATTGTCAGAATTCAAACCATTTCTTTTAAACCTCTTTAAATGTCTACTTTTCGAATTCTTTAGAGTGTTCATCACGAATCTTCGTTACAGATTGTAACATGGCGTCATTAAGAATTCGATATAAAAACTGTCCGCAACAACGTCAAGATCTGTTTAGTGACAACAACTATAGAGATGGTTCTTTTGAAACAAAAAACAGTTTTGAAAAATTTGCGAAGTAGCAGGAGATACAGCGAACCTGAGTAAATAGAAACAAAATATACCAATTTGCATTTTTATACCCTCACTATACTGAGAAGGTATATATCATTTGAGACAGACAAAAAGTGAAACGCATTGCAGGAGTGACTAAAGACTTTAAGTATGTTGGGCCAAACACGTTTCATGACCTTTTCTGGCTGGCTGGTGTACACGATAACTCTCGAAAGGAGTTGAGGAATCAATTCTAACTTTGTCGATGTTAATATTTTTCATAAACTTAGTTGCTATGCTGGCTTAGTACCTTCCACACAAATTATTCGGCCCTAAATAAAATGTTAGTCCTTATAACTTCCTACTTAAGTTGGTTTATCCGATTGAAGCTTACATACTTGTTTAAAAACAGATTTGGACGTTATGTAGCCGGTGAAAAAAGCAAACTGAAAACAAATTCAGTTCATATTGTCGACATAACACGTTATGGTTTATTAACGTAAATCAATTGACAACAGACTTACACATGATTTTTCACGACCAACAAAAGTATTGAATTTATGCTGTACTTCATTGCGACCCCATGTATCGCTGATATTGTTTGCGTTTCGAAATACGCCACTCAAATTTCCAATATGTATTTTCATGCATACAGTGGCTCCCAGAAATATTCGCTCATAGACACATTTCGAAAAGAAACGCTCATAAAGATTAATCTTGTTCATTTATGTTAATTGATGCTGGAATCCTCTACTAACAACAGTAAATAAAAATAGTGAAACCACATTTAAAGTTACAAGGATAAGTACAACATTAATTTAAGGTACAAATTATTCGCTTATTTAATACTATATAAACTAGGAAATTAATGCAACTCATTAAACAAATGTTTCAAAAATGAATAGTAGGCTTCAAAAAAAAAATGCAATAACAACCATGATTTAATTTTATATTTATACTTCTAATATTAAATAAGGTTACATTTTTTTATTGTTGTTAATAGAGAACTCCAGCATTAAATAAAATGAATTAACAAAACTTATATCATCTTAAAAGATTAATCTTTATGAGCCATTCTTTTCAAAATGTGTCTATGAGCGAATACTTTTTGGAGCCACTGTACATACTATTGACAAGATGATCCGTTTTATTTTCTAAAATTATCAGTGCAATAAATAAAAGCAAAGGAAAAAACATAAAAAATACTAGCTATTCAAACAAAAAGAAACGAAATAAGTGCAAATATATTCATTACACGCGAGTCAATGCACAGAACAACAATGATGTTTAACTGTTTATTTTTGTAATCTCTTGCTCGAGTTCTCATTAAACTGTCAGCAAGATTATTGTGTATTCGCTTTGATAGAATTTAATCATGGCGAAACGACTACATTTAGAGAATCTTTGTTGTATATTTCCAAGAAGCGGTTATAAAATATTTTCTGTTGCAGGTTACGATACTAGTCCTATAGCACCACCCAGAGGCATACCACCGGCTTCGCAGCCACTTACAAGTAGTACAACTACCGCAAGAAGTGAATTCTATGTTCCAACACAAACGTCCGTTCAACCATTGCGCCAACAACAACAACACCCAGCTTCTCATCATCACCAACATAAGCACAAAAACGTTAACACAACGTCAGCAGCAGTATTCAAACCATCTTTAGTTGATTTACAAAATCATAATAAGTCAGTACAATTTGAAGAAATTCATGAACAGTTTCGTCAGCTTGTTATGAAGGATGTTCTAGCTTACCAGGCCCAGCGGGAAATCAAGAGAAGACCATTAATTGAATTGTAATCCTAATCAGGGAGAATGGAACACATATAAATAAATACCTACATGCGTCTACTTATTTTATGTTCATTCAGAACGTGCTTTTCACTTCGTTTATCCATAATGTATGTATGTATGTACAATGTAGTATATGTTCCAGGTATTATTTGTGTTTTTTCTAATATATTATTTTCGCATATACAGACATTGAAGTTGTTATTAACCTTTAAGCCGGCTATTATACAAAACTACTTGGTACATTTGATTACCTTAATAGATTTCTTACTCTCAATTTTATTTTAATTAACTTTTATTGAAAATCTAATAGAAAAGCAAGCCAGTGCTATTTTTTTCTAATACTGAATAAAGCTAAAAAAACATGTTTTATTTAATACTACTTTGTGATGTTTAAAATGACGTTTGTCATCTAGTAAACAATAAATTTGAATTGATATTTTCATGAATAGCATTTTTATCATGCGGGAATGAAACATTCCATCTTATGAATTGAATTGAAAAGGGCGAATATCGAATTACCAAGATACGTTTTGAGAATCTTGTGTATCACGGCAACTTATGTAATCATGTTAAACTTTGTCGCAATGTTGGTGAGAATTAAAAAAAATTCACATCTACTCAAGGCGTATTTAAAAAGGTGATAGCAGGAGCCTAGCTGACTGAAATTTTTTTCATTCAAAAGTAACCGAAACTGTCAAATCACATATATTTTGCTTTGACAGTATGGCTCACTAGAGACACTTGGCGTCTTAGCAGAGACCCACTTCCCAAATTGTACAGAGGTTGCCGGTGAGGTCACTTTGGCCAAAAGAGATAATCTCTCTCAATTTGATGAAGCCAGCATAGATAACATAGTCAATGAAAATAAGATAAAATGGGCAATTGATACCTTCCAGCCCTTCAAATCCCCGGGTATGGATGGTATCTTTCCAGCCATGCTGCAACAAACGACGGATGTGATTATAAAACATCTCGTGCGTATATTTAAAGCATGTCTACGCCTCAGATTTATACCAAAGAACTGGAGGGAGGTAAGGGTTGTTTTCATACCCAAAGCAGGCAAACCCAGTCACTCGTCCGCTAAGGACTTCAGACCAATCAGCCTGTCATCCTTCCTCCTTAACCCTCTAGTTCCCAAGACCGCCTCTAGGCGGTCTAAGTTCAGTACACGGTCAATCATGGTTCTAATTAGGTTTTGCTTTTTTTTTCGTTTCATCTGTTTTGGGGAATCCCAAATTTTCATATTGGTGCTTTTGCAGCTTGCGCTAGTACGAAAGTCAGTTGTCAATGTCATTTGAATGCAGAAGTTTGTGAAAATCACCAAAAATAATTATTTTGCGCGGAGTGCGAAAATCAAATAACTATTTTTGGTGATTTTCACAAACTTCTGCATTCAAATGACAAGCTGCAAAAGCACCAATATGAAAATTTGGGATTCCCCAAAACAGATGAAACGAAAAAAAAGCAAAACCTAATTAGAACCATGATTGACCGTGTACTGAACTTAGACCGCCTAGAGGCGGTCTTGGGAACTAGAGGGTTAAGACAATGGAACGTATCTTAGATGCATATCTAAGAGATAGCATAGATAACAACCTAATAAGTGACGCACAGCATGCCTATCTAAAAGGCAAATCTACTGAGAGCGCACTTCATGAGGTTGTAAGTTACATAGAAAGAAATCTAGAATTGAAGGAGTATACCCTTGTAGCATTTCTAGACATAGAAGGAGCCTTTAATAACATTGAGTCCGAAACCATCAGTAGCGCTTTAAGGGATCTTCACGTTCCGAACTTCATCGTCGAGTGGATAGACTCGATGCTAAGGCATCGTATTATCAATTCGACTCTGGGGATCGGAATGATTCGGAAACTGGTGACAAGGGGAACACCACAGGGAGGGGTCCTATCCCCACTCCTGTGGCTACTCGCTGTGAACAGTATCCTCAGATCCCTTTCTGATGATGGCAATAAGGTAGTTGCATATGCCGATGATGTAGTTATTTTGGTAGGGGGAAAATTTTTACCAACTATCAGCGACTTAATGCAAGGAGCACTGAGGAAATTATCAGGATGGGCTAGTAGTAGTGGTCTAGGCATTAATCCTAGAAAAATAGAACTAGTTCTTTTTACAAGGAAATACAACATAGATCGATTCAGGAAACCAGTACTGGATGGTACCGAACTCCCACTTTCACAGGAGGCTAAATATCTTGGGGTGTTTTTAGATCGCAGGCTAAACTGAGTCAGGAACACTGAAGAGAGATATAAGAAAGGCCTAAATGCTCCATAGGCAAGAGCTGGGGTCTGAAACCGAAAGTTGTAGATTGGATCTACCGGTCGGTAGTCAGACCCATTACTACCTATGGCTGTTTAGTATAGTGGAGAGCCATGAGAAATGGGAAACTATTAGCGAAACTAACCAAGACACAGAGACTAGCTAGTCTGAGTATCACAGGAGCCCTCAAAAGCACACCGCAGTCAGCATTGGATGTATTGTTACACCAGCTACCTCTGGATCATTTCACGGAGATGGCTGCTGCAAAAAAGCGCTTTTATGCTCAGAGAATCAGGCTACTGGAAGAGTATACCATACGGTCATGCGACCGTTTTTCAAAGAAATGGGGAAAACTTACAGCCAGAACACGTCTTCAACGAAGGTACCGACTACTTGGTACCGGTTCTGGACTTTTCAACAGTACCACAGATACTTATACCAAAAAGAGCAGTTTGGGACAATGGCGAGCCCTTCACAGGCTTGGCTGTCTACACTGACGGCTCTAAGATGGATATAGGCACAGGTGCGGGTTTCTACATTGAATCTCTACAGATACGTAAATCTTTTAGACTCAACGATAACTGTAGCGTTTATCAAGCTGAAATCCTTGCAATAAAAAAGCAGCAGAATTTCTAGTGGAGATAGATATTCCGGCTGAGACAGAGATAAACTTTTACATAGATAGTCAGGCAGCCATTAAATCAATCATGTCGCATAACGTCAAATCAAAGCTTTTGCTGAGTTGCAAGCGCTCGCTAGATGACCTCAGAAACCATGTGGTCCGTCTCTGCTGTGTTCCCGGGCATAGCAATATCAGTGGGAACGAAATAGCAGACGAACTGGCCAGAAATGGTTCATCCATGGAAGTCTCGCAAGCCGAAAACTCAGTAAAACCACCGATAAGCGTTTTCTATAGACTGATTGAGTCACGCAAATGGGCAATGATGAACTCAGCATGGACTAACTTACCAACCTGCAGGATTGCTAGGGCCACCTGGCCAAAGGCAGACAAGCAGAAAACCAGAACTTTATTAAAGTTAGGTAAAGTAGAGTTGCGTACACTAATAGGAATCTACACAGGGCACTGTAACATTAGAAGCAGGCTCAGCAGATGGCACACAGGTACTGTGGATTTTTGCCGACTGTGTGAGGACGAGGATGAGATTGAGACGATAGAGCACATTTTATGCATGTGCCCTTCTCTCTGTGTACGTAGGAAGAAATACCTAGGAGATTATTTAATTAGGAACATTGATGAAATCGCAACCCGCACCATCCAGGACCTGCTGAGATTCTCGAAGGGCTTGGACTGGATTATGGATGGTTTCTGATTTCCGAATCACATTGATGACAACATTGAATCCTGTACCTACCAGTAAAAATGGGAACCATAAGGTATGTTAAAGTCAAGCTAACCAGAGGTATCCCCGTTTTACTCCCCGTTTTTTATCCGATTTGAAAATGCTTCAAAGTCAGTTATTATTTTTATTTGTTCCTTTAAATGAAATAAATAATAAATTTGAAAATGATTTTGCGTTTTGTTGTTTGTTCGGCATGAGATAAGATTTCCGAATAATAATAATATAAAAGACAATTTAATTTTTTATATTTCCCAATATTTCGGACAACTTCGTTAGTCATCTCCAGAGATCCAATCTGATTACTTCGAATCGCCAAAAAATATTTGACAAACTAACGGGTTTCTACGAATTGGAGTACATAACGGACAAAATCCCAGAAAGAACAGTTTCCACGTACTGTAATACTCATGGCGGATCCTGAGAAACTTGGGTGGATGGTTCCCTAGGTAGAGCTAACCAGTGTACACGCTGTCACACAGATGCTGCGATGTTTAATACAAATAAAAGTTAAAAACAAAAGCCCAAGAAAATACTTGTATAATTAAATGTCCCTTATAAAAGCAGTTCTTTGTTCTCTTCGGAAGATAACAGACGTGTTTAGCTAACGCTCTGAAGAAATAAATATATAAAATAAATAACAGTTTTTCAGTTATAGAAACTTCGCGATAAATGCCCTGAGATATAAAGTTTATCAATCCATGCGAATATATTGCTTATATTATGGCTGTTTTTCTTTAAGACTGGATAACTAAGCTGCGATAACAAAAATCTAAATAAAATGTTAAAATTTCACTCAAAATAAAAAATTATTTTTTAAAATTGTCGCCAAAAGCAATATCAATGTGTGTGTGAAAACAAATTTTTATAAAATAATTTTGTGTTAAAAATTTTTGACTTAGCCTGGATAAATTAAACTACCCCACAGCTTAAAGCTGGCCATAGACGAACGATAAATTCGAGCAATTTGTTGGGTTTGTGGTCGCTTTTTTACGTCTGTGGGGTAGTTTGCGAACAAATTGCAAGTTTTTGAAAATTTTCAAAAACTTGCAATTTGTTGGCAAACAAATCATACGTCTGTGGGCTACTGCGCAAATTTTAAGCCATTTCGCCATTTCAGTTGCTCTTCAACCATTGTAACGAAAGGTCGTGTAGTGCACACAAAAAATGGCAAGCAAAGACTTTATGATAGAATTTTTTGATGTGTTAAAAAATGAAAATGCCATTTGGCAAACAAAAAGTGAAAAATTTAAAGACAAATTAGAAAAACAAAAATCATGGGAAAAACTCGTAACAAAATGGAAAGAGGTTGACAGAAATGCTTCGGTGGACGTAGTAAAAAAAATATAATTGCCTACGAACAACGTACAGAAGGGAGCTGCAGAAGATGCGCAAAAGCGAAAGGTCAGGTGCAGGTGCTGAGGATATATACGTGCCGTCGCTGTGGTATTTTGACCATCTTAATTTTTTGCTCGACCAAGAGACACAGTTGGAAGGCATTTCTACGTTTGATGAGACGTTTGACGCAGAAATTGAAAAGGTAAGTAAATTGTGCATGTTTAATAGAATATTTATTTGTGTATGTAATTTATTATTTTCAGTCTCTAAATGCATAATATTTTCATTTTTAGGAACCAAAGAAAAAAATTCGATCCGACAGATTTTCTAGATACGGCTGTCGACCATCTGAAAAAAACTGTCCCAAAAACAAATAAGGACGAGGCGGATATTTATGGTGAAGGGTGGGCAGTAGGGCGTACCTCAAAAAAAAAGTTCGCCGTACACCTTCGAATATGAAGTATTATTGAAAGGTAGTTTCAAAAAAAAAATTTTATTTTTTTATGCCGAACGTAGGGGTCGCGCTTTTACATTTTTCTATATAACTTGTATTTATAAACGGATTTTAAAGTGTGATACATCGATGTTTTTGTCTCGACGAGGCCGATTTTTTTGTCTTTGAAGTCATTGAGCTCAAGCACCCCCTTCTGGTACTTACCCATCATTTCTCAGTTGCTACTACCCTAATGTACCACTCTAATAATCGAAAATTAAAGCTCGCATAAAATCATGAATCATGTTTGAGCTCAATGACTTCAAAGACAAAAAAATCGGACAAAAACATCGATGTATCACACTTTAAAATCCGTTTATAAATGCAGAAGTTATATAGAAAAATGTAAAAGCGCGACCCCTACGTTCGGCATAAAAAAATAAAAAAAATTTTTTTGAAACTACCTTTCAATAATACTTCATATTCGAAGGTGTACGGCGAACTTTTTTTTTTTTACTTGTAACCTGGTACGCTCTAGTGGGCAGTAACATTCCGCAAATTAAGGCCGGAGCAAAAAATATATGCAAAAAAGGTGATGGACGAAGCCCTTGTATACGCGCAACTAGGCAATCTGACGCTACAAAGTTCCGTGAGCCTTGGGCAGCAACAAGTACAACAACAAGTTTACTGGCAAGTGCAACCACGGAAACATATGTCCAATGTTCACCACAACAACCAAAACACATGTTTTTTTAAGTTTCCAATCAACAGAAAAAAAACAATTGTTAAATAAAAAATTTTCTACCACAAAATTCTGACAGAAGCTCAAACCGAAGTTCAAACACAAAATGAACATGCGAGCGCGTCATCCGCTTCGTAGCATATGTTTACTCATCAACGTCGGCCGAATTATGATTTGTTCGAGCGTGTGTGGAGAAACGATATGCAATAAATCGCAGCAATAAATTTGCAAATCACACCAATAAATCGTTCGTCTATGGCCAGCTTAAGAGAGTAGTAAGCTACTTTCTTGTTAAGCGAGTAAATTCCATACAAAATTTAAACTAGTAAGCCCAATCGAACATGCCTATTATTTATATAATGGATAAAAATGTTACCACCTTATCAAGTCTCTTAATTGTAAGCTAATAAGCCAAATCACTCACTATGGCTGTTTTTCTTTAAGACTGAATAACTAGGCTGCCATAACAAAAATCTAAATAAAATGTTATGGTTGTTTTTCTTTAAGACTGGATAAATAAGCTGGGATAAAAAAAAAACTAAATAAAAAATTAAAATTTAATTCAAAATAAAAAAAATATTTTTTAGAATTGTCGCCAACAGCAAACAAATATTGACTAAATAATTTTATGTTAAAAATGTTGGACTTAGCCTGGATAATTAATTTCCAGTGTAAGTCAAATTTATGGTTATCGAGGCTAAGTCCAAAAAAGTCAACACAAAATATTTTTCTTGGAAAATTTTCTTTGATGCAAATATTTATATTGTAATTGGCAACAATGTGAAATAATATTTTTTTTATTTTGGGCAAGAAATTAAATTTGTACTAACGTTTTTGTTATCGCAGCTTGTTATCCCGCAAAATGTAAAATTAATAAATTATAAGTGCAGTGAACGTAAAAAACAAGATGAAGAAATAAAAACTATTCGGATATATAATTCAATTAGGTTTCCAACAAGATATGTATCGATCCGATCGATTATATATCCGAACTTTCAAAGTCCCTATAAATTGCAGAAGCAGGCCCTTAATAGGCCTGTTCGATTGGGCTTACTAGCTTAAAATTAAGAGACTTGATAAGGTGGCAGCGTTGTTATTCATTAATAAAAAATAATTTTTTATTTTAAGCAAAAAATTAAAGGAAAACAGTCCTTTTAGGTAAATTTTTTCTCGGCGGGCCATGGACATTTAAAATGTGTTTTATTCCATCCCACGGTTTTTTCTGCAACTCAAAGTTTTTCAATTCCTAACGACACGGTTATCATTGAATGCAAATAAAAAATAATTAAATGTTCCGCGTTTTTTATATTATTATTTTCCAATTCTTCCACATTTTTATTTCTTATTAGCATTTTTAAGCACTTATGGCTTGAGTGGGTATTTAAGTGATTTATTTAGTTAAATGACTGAAAACATACATATGTAAAGTATTTTTTAAGTGAATGATTAATAATATTCATTATTTTTTGGAACATTTCAAACGTTTTTTTAAACCAATTTTCCTTAAACTGTGATATTATATTCTAAGTTTAAATCGAATTCAATTGTTTTAATTCTTTTAAGTAAAATCTCATAACATTGTACAAATAAATTCGATCTCAAATGAATAAATATATAAATAAAAAAAAACATATTTTTTCATTGATTTCACAATGTTGTCAGTCATTTAAATTCAACTTAAATATAAATAACCTCTCAAAAACTGGACATTAATCGTCGATAAATCTCAGTATTGAAAACCGGAATTCAATTTACCTCTGTCGACGCAATACGGCGTCATTTTATGTCGACGACGACAGCCGGAACAAGGGTGGTTATTTATTAAAATTAAATTTGGCATAAATCTAGTTTAAGTGCGATTCTCAATTTTCACTATAGATAGAACTTTTTGATCTGAACACAACAAAAAAAAAATTAAATTTTTATAAAATTTAAGAAATTTTAGTTTGAGAAATCAAAATGTCCATTTTAAGTACATACAATTTACAAATGTACAAATATGAGCGGATCATACGTAAAAAGTCACCATAGAGTGGCAACAAAAAGCTACATCATGCCAATGCACAAGGAAACACGAATGAACGCCAAAAGAATATTCAAAGAAGGTCGCAGGGTTAAACATAAAAAGATTTTTTGTGATTGAAAAACTGTTCACGAATTAAGACGTATGACACTTTCGTACAGTTTCTTATAACTTGTATAAAATACAACACTGCGTACAAAGTACTGTTGTTTAAAAAGCTGAAAATCGTTTTCACAAAATCGATTTTGGTCGATTTACTAAAATACAGAATCGACTGCAAAAAGTCGTTGTGTGGAGATACAGTCGATTTTCGACTCATATCGAAGTCGACCAACCAAACACTAGCAACAACAACAACGCTTGTGCCGCGGTTCATCGAAAGGGAAGAGGAGTGCGTCTGTTTGCGTCTATTTGTTTCAGTTCTTTGAATTTTTGCCTTTTTGTTTTCAAACAAAATTGAACGCGATATTTTCTAAATAAAAGGTATGTAATTTGTTTAATAAAATAATAGAAAGTGTGTGGAAAATTATTGCAAGTATTTCGTGAATTTGTCTAAATGTGCATTTGCCAAAAAAACATGTCATTTTGCTGCGGCGTCAGTACACCAACGCTGCTTGGATTTCAAAAGAAAAACTTGGCCTGCAGATTTGTTATCACCAAAGTATTATATTGAATATTTATTCCGCATTTTCTGCAAAAAGTTCGGAAATTATAGTTATATTTGTTAACGCTTCCTTTTATAAGCTTATTTGCTTTTGTTTGTACGGTGGTGTAACGTGTACCAACAAGGTATCCTTCATTTTGTTTCTTGTTTAACCACTTACACTAACTACTCTCCCCTACTTGATGTGCATCCATTCATCCATCTACAGTTTGGTCAAAAAACCGACCGCTTTATTACAAAGATATCAATACTCACACACAAACACATGCCGCAAGATGGTGTTCTTTTATTTCACATCTACTCAATGTATTGCGTTTAGTACGAACGCTCTCAAATAATGTTGTCTGGTGGAGGGAGCTTCCGACGACCCCGGTGTGAGCATTTTGCTTGTTTTAATTTACCAAGAATTATATTCGCTGCTTGCTGTGAAGGCGCTAATATATGTATGTTGCTGGTGAGAGGGGCCAATATCATGAATAAAGAGCAGTCTCTTAGTTGTAGTCACAACAAGAATTCAGAAGAACAACAATCATTAAAAGACAAAAGAACGACGTTTTTCTACCTCTGTTTTACGTTTTCCTTTATGTTGTTTTTAATTTTGCAGTCGTTTCTTTTTTACTACAATGTCGGCCAAACGTAAAGCTGGTGGTAATGGTAGTGGCCCAAACAAAAGGCGGCCAAAGAAGAAGGAATCGGATTACGAAGATGAAGTAAGTGAGGAGTCAGAGGATGAAGGCCAGTCTTCTTCGAACCAAGTTGAAGTCCTAATACCGAATGATGATTTGGACCCACCTACTAAGTTGCCAGATGATTTGTTGGCTTCCATGGAAAAGACGCCGGGGCAAATGCTGATTGCCGGTATGGTTACATGGGACTTAACCGGCAAAAGAGATCGCAAGAATGTGGTTAAAGTTCGTCCAAACTTGTACAGTTTTCATCGTTTCACAGACGAAAAGGTAAGAGTTTTTAATATAGTAGTAAATGCATACTTACATGGAGTTCATTCGACTTGTTTAAACAAAAAGAAACTGTCAGTCGGTGACGAATATAAAAATTAAAAATTCGGAACTAAAGCAATGCAATGCCAATCGGTTGTCATACAAGGAAAATGAGTGCTGTAAACTGTACATAATGTTCTATTCATCTGTTCCTAATATTAGTAAACATCCCTTAAAACTTCCAAATTGTAATAAATTTTCTAAGTGGAAATAGTACAATTAGCCGATGCACCTAAACCCGAGGAACACGTATTAAGCTATTCAACTGATTGTTTGTGTCTGGATAACAAGCGGCAATAACACCAAAAAAATATGACCAAGAATCTCTATCATTGACAGCGGGAAATTGTACCTTACCATGTTAATGCATTTGGAGCAGAATTAGATTGATGTTGCTCAAATTTAACATGGTACGAATAAAATTTTCACTTCGTTGTTATTAACTTTATTTACATTAGCAATTTTTGAATCGACTTAGAGTGCCCGTTTTATGATTTGATTTGATTTGATTTATTTATTTCAACTTGTAATTCGAAGCCATCGGGCCAATTTAAAACAAATTACAAAATGCATATATAAAACTTTTTTTAACATGGCTAAAAAAAAACTACTCAACAAATGCTTAAAGTTTAGAAATCAATTAATAAATTAAAAGATATCGATGATCTAGGGTTCTAAAAGTCGAGTTTCAAAAATTAGACTAGTCGACTTTTACAAGGGTAATGCCAAAAAGAAACGAAAAATCATGTTGTAATAAACAAAAATAAGACAAGAACATCTTAGTCATTTTTATTAGTGTCAAGGAACTATTTTCACAAATTTTTGACAGTTATTTGTCATTGACAATTATTTATGATTTGCATTGCTTTTGTCACTGATTGTGGCAGTCAGTTGATGATCAGTTTATGTTGCACGCACATCACTTCGTCAAATATTGTGTTTTTAAAATACCAGGCAAAATATTGTCGTTCTATGTAATTCAGCCGATTTACTATAACCACGAATTGGGAAAAAGTGCAATAGAATTATCAGACATGTTTTCAGTAATACGAAAGAAAATTTATAATATACTAAGCTGAGTTGAAAATCAGGTTAGATTGGAACCAAAGCGTGGAGGAGGTCCTAAGCCTAAAATAACTGAACGTCTTATGATTAGGAAAATTAATCGAAACCCCAAAATTTCGACCAGAACCCTTGCAAGGGAGCTCGAGGAAGAGTGTGGAGTAATTGTTTCCCATGAAACAGTCCGACAGGTCATACTTACGAAGAAATATTCATAAAGAGCAGCAAGAAAAAACCTCTCCTTTTTTCAGTTAATGTAGAAAAGCGCCTTTCTTTCGCTGTGCTGAATGTTTCACGAACCGAGTGACTAATCTGCATCTCAAGCAAAGGATCGGAGATTAATTTATTAATTAGCACTCATTTTGTCATCAACAGCATACGAAGTAGGGGAATAGGGAAAATGAACCCGCGCAACGCAGGGTAAGAAAGCTAGCTATGTATAAAAATGATAGATATTCATTGGCATTTCCCCGGTCACAATATATTTTTATACCCTCCTTTAGGGTTTTATGTCTTTGTGCATTTATCGTTTTTTATAGAGATCGGCTTGGAATCACTTTCTGAGTCGATTTAGCTAAGTCCTGTCTGTCCATCTATTGTTGTAATCAAATTACAGTTCGCCATTATAGTCCGATCTTAACAAAAACGGCACAAGTAACTTTTGTGGTTCAAGGACGAAAGCTATTTAATTTGAAGCAAATCGGTTCAGACTTAGATATCGCACCCACAGAAATGTCGCTCCCGATTTTACTTTCTCCGCCCCATATTGTACCCGATTTTATTTAAATTCTGCATAACATCTTATAATCTAACTAGAAACACACTACATTGAAAGCGGGTAAGATCGGTTCAGATTTAGATATAGCCCCATACAAATCTCTCTCCTGATTTGACGTTTTCCGCTCTAGAAACCACATATAGTACACGATTTTCTTCAAATTTTGCTTAACACATCCCCCCCTTAACATCATCCCCCTAGAAACAGTCCCATACTAATAGATATAGTAGTCCCCATACAAATATTGCTCCCAATTTTTCTTTTTCCAATCTGGAAACAACATATTGTACCCGATGCGAAATCTGTACTAAAGGCTGGAATATTTAACGTGGGAAATGCAAATATTTTAGTTTAACAAAAAAGCTTAATTATACACTCCACGAGAGTGCTATGTCTTTGTGCATTTGTTTGTAACACCCAAAAGGAAACGAGATAGACCCATAGTTAATTATACCGATCGATTTAGAATCACTTTCTGAGTCGATTTAGCAATGTCCGTCCATCTATTCTTGTAATCACGATACAGGTCGCAATTGTAGACATAACTAAATGAAACTTTGCACAATGAAGTTTTTCGGGACGAGGACGAACGCTATTTAATTTGAAGAAAATCGTTTCAGATTTAGATATAGCTCCCATACAAATTTCGCTCCCGATTTGACTTTTTCCACTCTAGAAACCACATATTGTATCAGATTTTCTTCAGATTTGGTAAAACATCTTATATTTCCACTAGAAACACCCATTGTGAATATAGGTCAGATCGGTTCAGATTTAGATATAGCCCCCATATAAATGTCGCTCCCGATTTGACTTTTTCCGCTTTAAATGCCACATATTGTACTCCATTTTCTTTAAATTTGCACAACAACTTATACTCTGACTAGAAACACCTATGCAGAAATTGGGTAAGATCGGTTCAGATTTAGATATAGCCCCCATACAAATGACGCTCCCGATTTGACATTTTCCGCTCTAAAAACCACATATTGTATCCGATTTTCTTTAAAATTGGCACAACATCTTATAGTCCAACTAAACAAACCTATGGTGAAAGTGGGTAAGATCAGTTTAGATTTAAATATAGCCCAAGTACAAATGTAGCTCCCAAAAGTTTAACCGCTTTTGGCCAAACTATACACTTTATATTTCACCTATTTCGTTCCAGGTTTCAATATATCCCCATACAAATGTCCTTTCCGATTTAACATCTTTTGTCAAACACATACATTTACAGGATACAAAAATCCTTCCCGTTTTCACTTTTTCACCGAATTGAATTGCATTCGAATAGAAAGTGGAGTGTATCATAGAGTCGTCCACGCCCGACTTTAGACTTTCTTTACTTGTTTTTTTTTCAATTTGCAGTATTTCTTGAATCACTGTTGAGTCATAAAATACTTTAGTTTTTTAACAAATGGGTGATATTTCTCCGTGAGAATTTCTCAGTTAAATGGATTTTTCTATAAAAATTTTTTAAGAAAAGAGTTCATACACAAACTTTCTAAGCAATTCAAGCTCGTGGTGAGAAAAATTGTACCGTTTATCATGGAATGACTCAAATATATATGTACCATTGCATTTCTCTACGTTTTTATGTATCGTACAAGGTTCACGCCGAAAACCAAATAATTATTTCCCACTTTTCTTTCAGTATCGGTTCGTCGCCAGTAGTTGTTCAGCAGCTCATTCCATAATCATCAATATGGACCGTAAAGCTATGGCATTTGGACGCAATCCTTCCGGCCAACTTGGTTTACCTGATAGTAAACTATGCGAAAAACCAACTATTATTCCAGCATTGGAAAACATTAATATCGTGCAAGCTGCCGTAGGACGTCATCATTCTCTTTTCCTTACAGATACGGGCAGTGTGTATGCATGTGGTGACAATAAGTCTGGACAGTGTGGTATCGGCAATGCAACTGCATCGGTAACAACACCAACTTTAATTAATTATAGGGGTCCACCAATAATACGTGTTGGCTGTGGCGCTGATTTCTCAGTAATTTTGGATATAAAAGGAAATTTGCATACATTCGGTTTGCCAGAGTATGGACAATTGGGACATAATACAGATGCAAAGTACTTTGTAAATGCCAATAAGTTGTCGTTCCATTTTGAGACATCTCCAAAAAAGATTGTGCTTTACATAGAGAAGAGCAAAGAAGGTCATGTAACACCAGTCGACAATGTGCAGATAGTCGATTTCGCCTGTGGCAACAATCATACGGTAAGTAAAAGTCTTGATAAAATAAGCCATAAGAGAATTAAAATAATTCAACGAAATTTTGTTCAATATTTTAGGTCGCAATCGATTCCAAGAAGCGAGTTTATAGCTGGGGATTTGGCGGTTTTGGTCGACTGGGCCATGCTGAGCCAAAAGATGAAATGGTACCACGTCTGATAAAATTCTTCGAAATTCAAGGTCGGGGCGGTCGCAATGTGTTCTGCGGCGCTACCTATAGCTTAATTGTCAATGAGTTGGGCGTTCTATTTCTGTTCGGCCAAAACAAAAAGACTGGTGAAGCCAATATGTATCCTAAACCTGTGCAGGATTTATCTGGCTGGAATATCACTGACGTTGGATGTGCTAATACATCGATTGTAATATCAGCAGATGACACGTTAATTGCTTGGGGTGCTTCGCCCACTTACGGGGAGTTGGGTATCGGTGAATTCCAAAAGTCTTCCACAGTTCCTAAGGAAGTGCCGAAAATGGATAGCATGAAAATACCTCAAGTAACTATGGGTTACTCACATACCATCCTTCTGGTGGACACTGATCACGAAGGTACCAAAACGAAATATGACAAGTTACCAGAATACACCATTGATGATTAGGTTGTTGTCATATGATTCGTTCGTTTGGTTATCATCCATTGCAAAGCAAAACAATCCATCAATATACAATACAACACAAAACTGAACCTCCATGCATTTAGAACAATGCTTCATAATAGTATACTATCAATACATACTGAGGAAATGAATCCATTATAATTACTTTTACCGTGAATTGCGCCTAGCATAAGTGAACAATTCGCATTCTCATTGATTATATTTTAATTTGTACCTATTTCCTTGCGTATCAAAAAAATATTTATGTTTCGATATTGTCCATTCTTCTATTTATGAAATTGATTTATTTATGTAATTTTAAGATCCATACGCATAAAGAGAATTACCCGTCATGTATAATAAGTTCAATGGTCTTCTACTTTATGTCTAAATTTTTTTCAAATTCATGTTCAGTATTCGCGGTACATTGCCACTTACTACTTAATTTCAATTCACACTCTTCTAAATATTTATGTATACATTTTTAATAAAGACCCATCAATAACTTACGAAAGAAGAATAAGAATATAATAAACTGTTAGTATTAGCAAAAAATTGTGTTTTTCTTTGAAATTCTTTGAACATATTCTGTGTGGAAACTAATGGATATAATCTATAATTATTTTTCCAACGAAATCGATTTGGATGACCTTTTTACCCAAGTATCTCAAAAAATAGTCGAGTGTGCAAGTGTGGAGCGAATTTAAATGTTAAATTGATTTGTTTAACCAAACATCCTCTTCATCTGCTCGCCAGGAATGAAAGACAAGTGAACAAAGTTGTTTTAAAGTCAAATGCAAAATATAGAAATCGAAATCGCCAAATAATATCGGGGACGAATTATGGCATTCGTGATCGAGTGAGCTTTGGTATCGTACAAAATTTCGTCACGTATCGAATGAGCTGATTACGGCAGTCGATTGCTCACGTATCGAAATTAATAAAAAAATAAAAGAATTTTCCGGTTGTAATAGAATTAA
The DNA here is from genome assembly GCA_947397865.1 of Polietes domitor. Taxonomy (NCBI): domain Eukaryota; kingdom Metazoa; phylum Arthropoda; class Insecta; order Diptera; family Muscidae; genus Polietes; species Polietes domitor. The sequence goes on along the minus strand of OX377619.1, from coordinate 128,121,667 downwards.
AATATATGTCTTAAGAAGAAGATACAAATAAATAAAAAATCGTATGAAACAGCAATTTTTAACTTTTACAATAAATACAATAATTTAATAAAAAAATGTCTGTTTTGTTGCATTTGGCCTTATCTTCTTCTGAGGAGGAAAATAATAACATTGGTATAAAAAAAACTTCGTGACAAAAGTGATCTATTGACTTTGCTAGTTAAATAAAGCGCAAGTTACAAATAGGCACCTTTGTAATTAATTTATTATATATCTTTAACCAATTTATTTATCGATTTATTGAGCGTTTTAGACTTACTAAGGAGGCATTTAACTACATTTTATCCGAGATAAAATTTGAGGGACATCTCATCATCAGTGCCGCCAAAATTGCACTTAGCCAGTGGAGAAATAATTTTTTGGTGGGAACCTGTCAAAGCGCTGTTAGCAAAACAGCTAATAATGTTGTTAATGAAATGGAAGCTAAGCTTAGTCCAAAATTTATAACATATTACCCAATCAATCATCTGAGTGTATGGAATGGTTTGTAGACAAACTATTTCAATATATGATTCACCTTTTTATGAAAAGATTTGTAGCGATTGGGTGTGTGTGGCACGCATTTCGGACTGCAAAAGGCAACAGCAAATGAACAGTTGTTCTTTAACAGAAAAGGATTTCATAGCCTTAACTCTACGGTTGTAAGTCAAATTTAGGAACAAATCTTGTAGAGTGTTAAAAATTACAAAAAAAATGGCGCTACGGTCCACATTCGGGGCCTTGAAAGTTCTGATATATAATTTGAGCTATAGCCTTAATTCTTAATCCGATCGGGTCGATATATATCTCGTTGGAAAGCTTATTGAAGATAGCTTAAGATAATGAAAATCGGTAACCCATTGCGAGCCAGCGTTAAAAAGTGAATTTTGAACCCGCTTTTTTGGTAAACCCGACATTATCTGGAAATGTGATCGATATTGAGGTATGTGACGATTTATATCAGTTTATATCAGCCTACACTTTAAGCATTCTTTCAATGTGTTTTACAGATTCGTAACCCACCTGGAACAGGAAAATATTCAACTTCAAAATAATATTTTTGGGGAAAGTGCAATAATTGTAAAATTTTTGTTTTCTGTAGGCGTGTTTACATATGTGGATGTATTGTACGTCCTAAAAGTAGTTTATATGTAAACAAGTAGACAGAAACACGAAGTTTTTTTGTGTAGCAGGCCTTCGGCCGGGATTAAAGGTCTTCTCCTCTGGGTTATGTCCAAAACCGGCTACGCAGACTAAAGTTATCCTACGTAGCCGGCCTTCGGCCGGGGTTTAAGATTTTCTCCTCTGGGTATGTCCAAAAACCGGCTATGCAGACTAATGTTTGTTTACGTAGCCGGCCTTCCGCCGGTGGTTTAAGATTTTGTTCTCTGGGATATGTCCAAAATCGGCTACGTATACCATGGTTTTGTTGTGTAACCGTCCTTCGGCCGGGGTTAAAGATTTTCTCCTCTGGGGTATGTTCAAAACCGTCTACGCAGACTAAAGTTGTCTTGCGTAGACGGCCTTTGGCCGGGTTTTAAGATTTTCTCCTCTATGGCATGTCCAAAAGCTTCTACTCAGACTAAAGTTTAAATGGGTAGCCGGCCTTCGGCCGGAGTTTAAGATTTTCTCCTATGTCCAATATTGGCTACGGAGATCAAAGTTCTTTCTATGGTGAACATTTAAAACAATTTTGAGAATCGCTCTTAAACTAGATATATACCTAAATTTATAACAAACCCCTAGTTTTTGACGTAGCTTTCCCGACAGATAATTAGGCAGTGTGGTATTGGATCTCTTCCAGCCAAATGGAAAGACTCAGGAGATGGGAAATCACGATTTTGGTTTCCTGTCTGGGACTTAAGCGAGTCATGGGCTCCGATGGTATCCCTAGGAGACCATCCTGCCGGAAGATTTACGGTTCTATCGATTTCGATAGAATCGATGTCTTTCTTGTCCGGAATGCTCTGAACTTCTATGGAAGGGCTGAGCTTCTGGACAACAGACTGATTAGGCGTTGTCTTGAGATGACCGACAGTGTGGAAATGCAACTCAGTAATGAGTTCCTTCCACCTGCTGGGCTACTGACTCTCGATTCCGAGGGACTTCTTTACCGGGCGGACAGACTCTTGTTCTACCACAGACGGTTTAAGACCTTGACGACACGGTATACAATACCAATCAATAATTTGTATATAATAATTTTTAAGTACTTTGTAAGCATTTAGTGTAGGTGTTAGTATAAGAAACAAAATGTAAATGCTCTTCCTTTTTTATATAATTCTATTTTTTTAAGGAAAAACATGTTAATGTAAAAAAATGAAAGAATGTCATGTTAGCAGCAAGCTGCGACATAACTCTGGTATAAATGACATTGTCCTTGAAAGATACTATAGTATGCTAGGATGTAAATTACCACTGTTAGATTTAAGATATTTTATATTGTGTAAGGCTGAAATTTAATAAAACCCAAAAAATCGTTAAAAAAAATCGACGTAGCTTTCCCTTGGCTGCAATTCGTAATTATATTTTTAAATTCAGCCATATAATTCTTTTTTATTTATTTTATTAATATTTCTATTAAAGAAAAACATTTCAGCCCACTTTTAATTATTAAAGATTCAAAAACTAACATTTTAATTTTTTTGCACAGAAGGAAATCTTTTTCGTTCGCAGTTTACCTCACCTCAGTAACATCTCGATTGCAACAACGCATACTTGTTAGCGTAAGCTAATGTCGAATGCTGTAGTCTCAAAACAAAAACGACGAGCAGTTTCACTCACTCGGGCCTCTGTTAAAAAATTATGGAGGTCAGAATTTGACCGTATATATTTCGATAAAAAATATTTGGTAATTTTGCGATATTCACCCCGAAGCAAACGTTTTCCTAACCCGAATTTTTCTTTTCCCTGGAACAAAAATTTGATCGTGAATTTCCCCCGAAATCACTTCGAAACTGCTGATTTTTTCGATAATGAACAGCCATGAAAAAAAATTGAATGAAGTGTAAACAATAAAATAAATATTTCCATGGTTTTCATCAAAATAAAACTTATAGAGAAAAATTAAAATAATAATAATTGTTTTACTACAAGTTTATGAAAGAAAGAGCTTCAAATTAGAATTTCATTTCATTTCATTTATTTCTTTGTAATTCCAAGCCAAGTGGCCAATTATAATTGAATTACAATATTCTTCAAGAAATTACATTTATTAAATGTCTTAAACTATTTAAACAATTAACTACAAGTAATCATGATCTTAACTACAAACAAATAGTATTTAAAAAAATAATAAAAAATTAAATATGATTTTAAACTGAACATTTTCATAAATAAATTAAAATAAAGAACTAAATAAAAAAGTAATTAAACAAAAATAAATAATTAAACAAAAAATAAATAAATAATAAAGAGCATACAATAACAATTTCTAAGTTCTCAATGAATCGCCGGACAATAATAATAAAAATAAAAACAGACGAAGGTCTTTAAAGAAATGCTGCATCAGACATATTTCCAATATAATGATAATAGAAGAAGTTGTTTTAAGAATGACTACTCGAATTTTATATTAAAAAAAATTTAAAGTAAAAGGAGACAAAACACTGCACAAACACCTGTATTAAGAATATTGTATATTACAATATTCATACAATATTTCTATTACTACTCCTAATAAAATCTATGTAGTTAACTGTAAGTGTTGAAGGATCTTATTGCGCCAGGTCGCACATGACATATTAAAAGTCCTTAAATTAACAGGTAGTTTGTTAAACACACGGGCTACTCTAACTTGGAATGACTTTTCTAGATAATGGTCTAACATAGGGATAATTAGCTGGTTAGATCTAGTGGAGCGCGTTAGAGTAAATGCACTAGCCAGAAATATTGGACAACGATTTTTGTAAACCTTATAGAACATTATTAGAGAACGTAGATTAATAAATTTGTCAAAAGAACAACCCAAAAATTTTTCTACGAAAGGTGTCATGTGAGCAAAACGATTCGTATGGTACAAGTATCGCATTGCACTATTTAAAGCCACACACACCTTGTCAGTATTGCGCTTTAAAGTGCCGAGTGAATTACCGAGTTCCCTGTATGCATGTACAGTGATCTGTAAGTTTGTAAATTTGAATCACAAGGAAAGCAATGATGTTTAAATAAATATTAATACAACATTAAGATTTCAAATGATTAACAAAAATCACATATTCTGTTAAAATTTCTTTGTCACCGGCATTTTTGATGATAATTATAAAAATCTGTGTAGGCAAAACATATGCAACTCATAATTTTTTTTAAATAACGTTATTTTTTAAATTTATTTTGATTTGTCGTTGTTCGTATTGGCAACTAATAATCTAGTTGAAAGAAATTTATAGGAATATTTAATTTTATTTTTTTCTATTGACATTTAATAGAGTTTGTACTGAAATGACATGAGATAAACTCGGATCTTAGCTCAGACAACGAATTGTGACTGCTTATGTTTGTGGTATATAACACAAAGGCATTGTCTATAAATATAATGTTCACAAAAATTCAATATTTCGCATTATTGTTAATTTTTTAAAAGAAATCAAAATTTGCTGTTGTACACCGCAGTGATTGACCGCCCAAGATTAGTGGTCGGACAGACAATTTTATGAGCTGACATGAGCAGTCACAATTCGTTGCCTGAGCTAAGATCCGAATTTTTCATATGCCATTTCAATACAAACTCTATTTTAACTTCAACAGAAAAAATAACTAAATAAAATTAAATATTCGTATAATTTTCTGTACACAGGATTAATATTTACTAATACGAACAACGACAAATTAAAATAAATTTAAAAAATGGCGTTATATAAAACAAAATGTTCGTGTTGCGTATGTTTTGTCCACACCGATTTTTATAATTATCAACAAAAATTGCGATAACAAAAAATGTTTAACAGAATATGTGAATTTTGTTAATTATTTGAAATATTAATACTGTATTAATATTTATTTAAACAACATTGTTTTCTTTGTGATTAAAATGTACATAGTTAGAGAGCCTATTGAAGTAAGTCACCCTTACTTGCATATGTTTTGTCCACCACTGTATGTTATAATTAAAAATTACTGTCAAATGTTTCTTCGCAGGGTGTCTAAGCAATACGAAGTAACAAAGCCTCGTTTGGATATCTTCTTGATATGCTAACGGAATCTCTGCTACCTGTAAAGAAAGTGGTATTTTCCAATTTTAAAATTAAGTGCTTGTTTATGGAGCTATCAGCGTTCATAGAGGTATACTCAGAGTTGCTAAACACTTCAGAAGTTCCAATACAGAGCAGAATCAGTGCCCAGCAGTTCTATAGTGAGTTTGGAATACCAGGTGTTTTTGATGAATTGTTGGCACACATTTTATTTCAATATCCTCCCATCTCGTCATTTTTACATTTGCATATACATATATGTCTCTGGACGTAGAGGCCGTCCAAAAATTTATTAACAAATTACAATCATAATTGAACGTTTTTTACTTATCCTCAAAACTTATGTGGGTTTCGTCATTTTGCATTTCATCTGAACTCTAACAGAACAGGACGATTAAATTTGAATGCGACATTTGTAAATTTAGCATATGTACATATAATGTGATCATACACTATTAGGAGAAAAGATAGTAAACCCTTCTCACATAATGAGTATTACACCGTGCGACAAATGACAAGATCGAAACTATATAGAAAGAATGTTGAGTGTATGTATCGTTGGCCTCTAAATAGCTTTTCAAGCGTACTCTAATAGGTTATTGGGACATCATGGATTTAGTAAAGACGACGCTCACGAAGTTAAACGCTGATAATTATAATTTTTGGAAGTATATATAAGATGGAACTAATATTACGCAGGGAAGGAGCTTGGAAGTGTGTTATTGAAGAACCAAAGGGGCGAGACGTAACATGGACGAAGAGCAACAATTACGCCACGATTCTAATTGGATTATCTGTGGAGGTTAACCAGCTGCTGCTTATCAGGAAGGCAAAGTCTGCTAAAGAAGTCACGTCACGAAAAGGACACTCTCGGTAGTAGTGTGCGGATTATGCGGAATGAAGTTTAATATCGAGAAAACCATGGCTGACCACATCGCCGACATACTTGTCCTGTATTGGGGATGTAGTAGTCCTTGGACAACCGACAAATTTAGGCAGCTCGCTTCCTCGAATTGGATATAGATGCATAGATGTCGTCTTTAATTTTCCTACTTTTATCACCTCTTTTCTTTTGTCTCTTTATTTCTACATACTAACCCTAGGGGCTACAACAACAACAACATCGCCAACATGAAATTCTCTTCGAAAAGCTTGAGGCAATCGGCGAAACACTTTCATAGCGTTGGGTTGTAGCAATTTGGCTTAGCAGTTTGCCGTCGTCGTTAGATACATTGGTAACTGCATTGGAGGCACGCAAAATGGAAGAAATGACTGTGAATGTGGTAGAAAACAGTCAAAGACAGATCAAGGATGCAACTCCAATTGTATTGAAAATCTAGCAAGCAAGATGATCACAATGACAAACGTTTCCACTTTTGCAAGGTTAAAGGTCACTTAAAGAAAAAATGCTGGAAACTGAAGAGAGAAAGGTACACCAGTGACGATAAACAGTCGGCTAACAACGTTGAAGGTAAAGAACATAATATTTTCTCTACGGCTGGTAATAAATCAGGCTGTCTTATTGATTCTAGTGCAACTTGCCACATCATCAAACGGCGGGGTGATTTGAAGTTGGAACGATTTCAGTAGCGAACGGTCAAACTGTGATGTCAAGCGGTAAAGTGGTATGCCAAGTGGTAATGTATGGCATATACATACCATCATTTCATTGTAATTTTATTTGGATATGTTTGCAATGGCCTTATTCATCTCAGGCAATAAACGAATAATCAAGTAATGATAGCCAAATGCAGTTCTCGTAACTTTCAACATTATGACTGTTTTTGTTTATGATTGCACAACTAAACTCTAAATAAAATGTTAAAATTTCACTCAAAACAAAAAATTCTTTTTTAAAATTGTCGCCAAAAGCAATATCAATGTGTATGTTAAAATTTTTTGACATAGCCTGGATAATTATCCAGTGTAAGTCAAAATTACGGTTATCGAGGCTAAGTCCATTAAAGTCAGCACAACATATTTTTTTGAAAATTTCTTTTGATACATATATATATTGTAGTTGGCGACAATGTGAACAATTTGAATTATTTTGAGCAAAAAATTAAATTTTTATTAACGTTTTTGTTATTGCAGCTTGTTATCCCGACTTAAAGAAAAACAGCCCTATTATTAGCAGATGGTTTTTGGACATTGTCGATGCGGTGAGGAAGATGCAGAAGGACAAAGTTGTGAGTAACTTCAAAATTGTTGACTGCGGAGTGAGACAAGCGACGTATGCGTTAACTGCAAAATAGCGAGAACGCATTTCAACAATGTCTCGGATTCAAAATCAAGCGCAGTGCTGGATTTAGTACAATCAGACGTTTGCGGTCCAATGCCGAAGGAAACTCCTGGAAGGAAAAAATACTTTCTCGCGTTCATCGATGACTATAGTCGCTATACCATGGTATATCTATTTAACCCTTTCGCACCAAGTCTTTACTGGGTTTCTTAAAAATCCATTTTTTTGGATTATTACTATTGTAGACCCTGGAAACAAAAATAAATACCTAATTAAAAAAAATTCCTAACTCTGTATATTGAAATGTATCCATATGGATTACATTCCAATAAATTTAGACATAATAACATATAAATCTATATTTAATACCTAAAATACCTGCACTCAAAGGAATTTGTCAGTAAAAGAAAACAGAAAGTAGAGATAGAGATAGAAGAGAGATAGCAGATTACCATCTGCTGAAATACAAAAGAGCTGTTTGCTGTTTTCAGCAATAAAAAACGCTTTCTTGGAACTTTAAGCATATGTACAGAACAATATAGCCAGTTTACAATTTTATTAACAACACTTTTTAGAATAAATGCTATTATAAGGGAATTTATTACACTAGTCAACAGTCAAAATGTACTCGGGATGCGATAATTTTTTCTGTGTAGATAACCTTGACATGAGCTCGAAAAACGCAATAAAAATTTTTTTTTTCGTTTGGTTTTTTTTTATTTTTTTTTTTTAATTTTAAAAATTTTTTTTGGTTAATTTGTTTCGTCCGGCATAACTCGGGAACCACTAGCCCGATTTAATTGAATTAAATTTTAAAAAATTTAAAATTACAATTCCCTTAATCTGTTCATATATTGTTTTCCTATACAAGCAACAGTTTCCAAGTTAAAAATGAATATATAAAGGAAAAAACTTATTTTTTGCCTAAAGATTTAATTTTTTTTTTTTAATCCATAAAAAATCCAAAATGAAAAAAAATGTCAAATCTTATTACTTTTACGTAAAGTCACATAACATATGAGCAAAATGAGACAAAGATCATGAAAATCGATGCACGCGTTTCGCTTTTATGCGCAATTGAGTAAAGGTATGAATTTCAAAAATTTGCTCGACATATGCACAACTTTGTCTATGGTAAGGTTTTTTCTTTTTTTTTTTGATTCTCAGAATTAACAAAACGGAATAAACAAAGGGTTATTTAATTTTAATGATTGCGTAAGCAAAGTAATAAACGCTAATAAATGTGCGTGAACAATTAAAAGGAAAAAAGGAAAGGTGACTTTTTTAATTATTTGGGTTTTCCGTTGGCTACCTGAATGATTTTTTTACAGAAATGCAACCCACATTTAAGGGTGGTCATTATTCGGAAAATTTAAGACTCACACATGTTGAAACAGGTATGTAGACACCGTCAAAAAATATACACCCATTTATAAGTACCTGTCAGTAAAATACTAAACAATACACAGTATAAATAGGTCTTCATTGATCGATTTTACTCATTCAACAAGTGTCGACGAACGCGATAGTTAAAATGAGCAAACGATCGCGAGGATTTGAATGCAATACCAATCCAAGTAATTTTTGTTACATGTGCGGAGAATACGTTTCTGAAAAAAACAAGCGTTGTTTTTCACCTAAATTGAGAGATTCATTTGAAGAGAGCTTCAATTTAAAGGTCTCAAACATAGATGAGCGGTGGACACCAAGTGCTCTATGTCCAAGGTGCTACGTACAGCTAGCTGACTCAAGGTAAGTGTAGATTACGAAATTCAAGAACATATATTTATAACTTATTATTGAAATACTTTCAGACGACAGCCGAGAATCATCATGCCAATGCTTTGGAGAGCTCCGCTTTGCCATGTAACAGATTGCTACTTCTGTCTTAGCAAAAAAACAGGCGTGGGAAAAAATATACGATGTTTCAACAGTGAATTTTCCAGTGCCATTTTCCGAAGAACCAGTGGACCCGCAACCGTCCGTTTCAAGATGGGCATCTAATAATGAGGCGATACATCCAACATCAGATCCGGAGACAGTAGAAACCACATCAGAATGCGAGTCAACATATACATTGCATGGAGGTCAACGCTTATGTTCCCAAGCAGAACTGAACGATTGGGTTAGAGAATTGAAACTCTCCAAGGAAGATGCAGAGTTGCATGCATCGCGCATGCAACAGTTCGGTTTCTTGGCTCCTGGTGTGGTGACAACAATCTACAGGAAGCGTCATGAACCATACGCAAGGTACTACACAAAAAAAGACAACATCTGTTTTTGTAAGGACATTCCCGGATTATTTGGTGAACTCGGGTACTCTTACGATCCAGGAGAGTGGCGTCTTTTCATCGACAGCCTTAAAGCAATTTTACTGCACAACGGCAACGAGAAACCTTCGATTCCAATTGCTCATGCCGTTGACACCAAGGAAACATACGAAGTCATGGACAATCTACTAAAGTGCCTTAACTATGAGAGGCACGATTGGAAAGTTTGTGCCGACCTTAAGGTTATCGGTATCCTTTGTGGATTACAAGGTGGATTCACAAAGTACTGTTGTTTTCTCTGCCTTTGGGACAGCCGCGATCGTCAACATCATTACACCAGGAGGAGTTGGACAGAAAGAGTTAACTTCATCCCCGGCAGCGACAACGTGAAATATACACCACTCATAAAAAAGGAAAATGTTTTTCTCCCACCTCTTCACATAAAGCTCGGACTCATAAAAAACTTCGTGAAAGCTATCAACAAAGATGGCGAAGCGTTCGCCTATTTAAAAACCATTTTTCCTCACCTTTCATCGGCAAAGATTAAGGAAGGCGTTTTCGACGGTCCGCAAATTAAAAAGTTGTTGCAAGACCAACAGTTTGAGCACATTTTATCACCAAATGAAGCTGCAGCTTGGAACTCATTTCGGCAAATTGTTTCCGGATTTCTTGGAAACAACAAAAGCTCAAATTACAGAGAGATCGTCGAACAACTACTCCAAAATTATAAAAAAATTAGAGCAAATATGTCGCTTAAGATACATTTTCTACACTCGCACTTGGACTTCTTTCCGGACAACCTGGGCGATGTGAGTGACGAGCATGGCGCACATGTAACAAAAATTACTTGGATTGGTATTGCATTCAAATCCTCGCGAACGTTTGCTCATTTTAACTATCGCGTTCGTCGACACTTGTTGAATGAGTAAAATCGATCAATGAAGACCTATTTATACTGTGTATTGTTTAGTATTTTACTGACAGGTACTTATAAATGGGTGTATATTTTTTTACGGTGGCTACATACCTGTTTCACCATGTGTGAGTCTTAAATTTTCCGAATAATGACCACCCTTAAATGTGGGTTGCATTTCTGTAAAAAAATCATACAGGTAGCCAACGGAAAACCCAAATAATTAAAAAAGTCCCCTTTCCTTTTTTCCTTTTAATTGTTCACGCACATTTATTAGCGTTTATTACTTTGCTTACGCAGTCATTAAAATTAAATAACCCTTTGTTTATTCCGTTTTGTTAATTCTGAGAATCAAAAAAAAAAAAAGAAAAACCTTACCATAGACAAAGTTGTGCATATGTCGAGCAAATTTTTGAAATTCATACCTTTACTCAATTGCGCATAAAAGCGAAACGCGTGCATCGATTTTCATGATCTTTGTCCCATTTTGCTCATATGTTATGTGACTTTACGTAAAAGTAATAAGATTTGACATTTTTTTTCATTTTGGATTTTTTATGGATTAAAAAAAAAATTAAATCTTTAGGCAAAAAATAAGTTTTTTCCTTTATATATTCATTTTTAACTTGGAAACTGTTGCTTGTATAGGAAAACAATATATGAACAGATTAAGGGAATTGTAATTTTAAATTTTTTAAAATTTAATTCAACTAAATCGGGCTAGTGGTTCCCGAGTTATGCCGGACGAAACAAATTAACCAAAAAAAAATTTTTAAAATTAAAAAAAAAAAAATAAAAAAAAATCCAAACGAAAAAAAAAAATTTTTATTGCGTTTTTCGAGCTCATGTCAAGGTTATCTACACAGAAAAAATTATCGCATCCGGAGTACATGAAATTTTTTTCATTTTGTTGAGTAGTGTTATCAATGATATTGTCTTTTTAATGATACGCATATTGCCCCAAGCTAATAAATTCGTTATAAGCGCTTATTTTTATCTATTTTTATAATTTATTTAACAGCAGCCATTTTTAGCTGACTGCAAACACTTTAGCAGTGTGAATGCTGGCGCAAGATTGCAGAAAAAACTGCTGTTATGGCAGAAAAACTGTTGTAATAGCAGAAAATTGTTTGCTGATAGGCAGCAGACAATCGCTGCTGTTAATAACAGAATTTTTTCCTTAACTGTGCTCATGTAAATGCGAAAGACCATTTTTGTTCTTATTTTATATTGGAAACAAGTAATAAATTTGTTTTTGTTTTCAAAATAAGATAAGAAATAAAGTGTCCTTTCGCACTTACTTAAACAGGCTTCTAATCTGAAAATTTATTTTTATTCATATAATGGAAATCCTTGAAATTGCTTCTCGATCAATTGGGAATACGCAGGAAAACATTGCACTTTGTATCTGGTTTTTCCTTTACATCCTTTGACTTTGCATCTTCTCTTATCCGTCGTGTGTTCCGGCCAATGCTGATTTCCATCATATCGAACAGAGATTGAAGGTGCAGCTTTGCGTTTCTTATCGGAGGTCGATGGGCTGATTGGAAAAACCTCGTTTTGGTATAATGTTGGGCGTCCATGTTTACGAGAGCATGCCTGTTTATTGAACCTAGCTAAAAGACCATTCACAATGAAGTGGTCAAAAATCTTTAGAGTCCACTTCCAAGATCTAATCGAAATTCTTTATAAAGAATGGATAAAATCCATTTTGTCTACTTCTCCCATATTGATGTTGTACTCTGATACAATGTTTGGTTGTGTTATTTCAAAACTTTTCTTTTTTCAGCACAAAATCGCGACACTTTGTTGACGGGATCATGGCAATGGATTGATGACAAAAGTTGCACAATTCCCCCATCAAGCCATCGGAGAAGATAAATATTATCGGCTCTTTCTATACGGAAGTCAAAAGTTCCACGGCCTTCTTTTTTCAAGTCCTTTTCAGATTTAAAATCAACATTGCCGAATCTATTCCGTCTTATAGTGCCTGTAGCCCAAATCCCTTTTTGACGTAAATGTAATTCCAAATTTAGAGTTGTAAAATAATTATCGAAATATATTTTATGATCTTTTTCATCAGGAACAGTTTTTACAAGATGGATCACAATATCAGAGCAAAACCCTAGCTGTGAGTCTGTTATTATTATTCCTTTTCCCTGATATATCATAATCATAAACTATACATTTTGCGCTACAAAGGCCAAATATCTGCATTCTCTCTCTTTTAGCTAGGTTCAATAAACAGCAGAAAAGTCTGCTGTTTTTAGCAGACTTTTTCTGCTGAAAAAGAGAAAGCAGTCTTGCTGAAATAGCAGGTGGATGTTTGCTGTTTTTAGCAGACATTTTTCCTGCTGTTACAGCAGACAATTGTAGCTGTTTCAGCAGCATAATTCTGCTATTGAATAGAATCAAATTATTTCCAAAAACAGCGAATAAAACATTTTTTTTGCGAATTACGCAGCCTATCTCTTTTTCACAAATAAACACATAAACCAAATTTTATTTTCAATTAGTTTTTATTATAGTATAAATTATACTTATTTGACATTAATTAAATGGTACATACCTTCTTCCTCCGCTAAATACAAAAAGTAACGCCAAGTTAGTACTAAACTCACAGTTGAATAGAACTAAATTCAGTTTGTTGTTAACGGCACTTATAAAAAATAAAAATTGATTGAATAAACACTGGCTGCTCTCACGGAATCGTTAAATAGTGCCTTAAGGCACCGTTTTGAAAAAGGTTTATCTAGATTCGTTCAAACACCACAATTTTTACTCGTTTTTATTATCCGCTGTATGTATAACTTTTTGTATCTGGACTAACTTCGTATACGTCTCCGCTAGAAGGTTGATTAACAACGCCTAGTCGTACAGATTGTTTTGAAAATGAAATGTGGAATACTTGCTAAAGACGTTGTAGTATGTATTATTCATTCCGACCCACTAATATTAGGTACATGTAATTTGTTCAATGAAATGTCCCATTTTTAATTGCGGGCTTTTGCTTCACTATAGATAAAATTGTTTGCTTCAGTAAAATAAATATTTACAACAACAACATTGTCTAACACATACAAATACTTACCTTGTTCCATGGAAAGCTTTCGTTTCTTTCGGCAGTAACTTTATGCAATTTCCAAAAACGTATTGCGCAAAATGCGAGATAATGTGTTTTACATACTCTGGTGTAGAACCACAAATGCAAAATTATGTGCAACGCGACGTTTTGCGCAAATATTCTGTGTGTTTAAAATTACCTTTAGAACACCTTTCATAAATTATACGTGCTCCATTACTATTGCAACAAAAACTTTAATTCTAAAAACAATCATTTATCGGCTTAGAATTTTTTGAGTCTGCTAACCATTTTTGTGCGAATGGAGTTGATTTGTGTCCTAAACATACTCTTTCTAATTCCGTAAATAGCTTTTTGATCTCACTATTGAGTGATTTATATTTTATATGCATTTCAACATGGTTCTTCGTCAGTTTTGATAATTTTCACGAAGACTGCTTACTTTTTTTCTGCTAGAGATTTCCCTCCAAACTTATTTGTCATTTCTTTGCCCACCTCACGCAAAGAATTGCAGTCTATTTATTATCTATCTATTTATTACTTTAAGGATGCATTTATATTATTTATATCTTGTGCTGCAGTTTCAGACTGTAAAATGTATGTGTGCCTAATGGAAACATGTATATCTAAATTAGTGACACTAACTGACAGCTAAAACCGATCGTTACCGCTAAATGCAGATTATTTTGTCATTGTAAAGGATTCGGAGTAAAATATTTAGAGGACTATCAGAAATTTCGAAGATATAATCTATCATACTATTGTCCATGTTTTCTAACCTATCGGCTTAATATGGGTGTCATCGGAAATAATTTATGGAATAAATATTAAATGGATTCATCAACCAAATGTGAGCCATGCTTTTTAAAAAAAACTAATGCTTTTCATTAGCATTTTTCTCAGACTAATACAAATATATTACTCTGTGCCATTTTAATCTTTTTTAATTTTATTTAACAGCAACAAACTTTTAAGCAGTGTGGCTGGTGAAGCAAAACTGCAGATAATTTGCTGTTATAGCAGACAAATTGCTGTAATAGCAGAAAAAGTGCCTGCTGATGGCCAGCAAACAATGTCTGCTGTTTATTCTGTAAGTGTATTATTATCAACATTAATATCATGTATGTTGATCTCATATGGACCTTCTCTAGAAAGTTCTTCTAAGAAAATGCTGTTATTATTATCAAAAGCATCATTTAAAATCGTTTATAACTTCAAATTCTTCTACGTCAGAAATATCGGAATCAGCAAAATTGGTTAAAATTTTTTCAATTTCACAGTCTTTAATTTTTCTAAATAAATATAACGGTATCAGAGCTAAAAAGAACGTCTGCATCATAACAGCATCAAACGCAAAATTATTTTATTTTTATTGTGTATACCTATAGTGTTTATAACCACAACTTACGTTTGTATCTATATGGATACATACAATGTTTAAAAATCGGGCCTTTGTTTTTTTAAACAAAAAAACTATAAATGCAAAATATTAAAATAAATATTTCCCTTTATGTTTGAAAAGTTTTTGAAAAAATATGGTTCTAAATACATGTAGTTTATAAAATAAACTATATTTTTACCAAAAAAGTGTTTTTTTAATTGCTATATTTTTCTCAGTTTTGTAAAAATCTAACTTTTTTATCAAAATTATTCAGAAAACCTTAAAAAACAATTATTCGTCGACATTTAAATTTTTTCATTGATTTTGAGATTGCTAGATGCCTTCAAAGTTGAGTGTATCCATATGGATACAATGTAGCGAAAAGGTTAATAACAAAGCTGAGGCCAAGAACAAGTTTGGAAAGAACGCCAAGTAGTCCAGTCCAGTGTAGGTAAAATTTATTGTTGTCGAAGCTAAGCAAAAAAGATAACACTAAATTTTTTTTTTTTGAAAATTTGTTATTTATATTTATATTGTAGTAGGCGACAAAATAAAAATGTATTTTTTGTGTTGATTGAAAAATTAACTCCTTTATTAACGTTAACGTTTTTATCGTGGCAACACTGATATAGTCAGAAATACGGCTGTGACTATGACGAAGTCTTTGCACCAGTAGCTAGGCAAACAACTTTTCGAACATTGCTGTCATTTGCTGGAATTAAAAATCTGTTAGTTGTTCATATCGACGTTAAATCTGCATTTCTCAATGCCGAACTAGAGGAGGCTATATTCATGAAACAGCCACCATGTTTTGAGGAAGGGAGGGTTTGTCTGTAAGCTGCAGAAAGCTTGTACGGACTTAAGCAATCAGACAAGGTATGGAACAAGACTCTACATCACGTTTTAATATCAGGTGGTTTTAAGCAAAGTACGGCAGACCGATGTTTATACACAAAATATACCAATGAGGAATAATTAGCATATGGACAAGTCCCAGAAACTGTCCACCAACCAAAAATTTTTCAAATTAATGCAAATATTTTTTTAATGCAATATTAGATGTAAAATTCTATAAATATATAAAAAATGTTTTTCAATGATCATTAATGCAAAAACGGTTACCAAATCCTACCCTACCTCAGGTCTCTTAATGTAATCCAAAAAAGTAACATTTGTTACGTTAGTGGTAACATTATTTTAGTGTTAACATAGATGGTCAAGTCGAAAGCCATATTGTTATACACTCAATTCTCTTAAATTTTGATTAAAAAAACTGTTTTTACTATTTTGGAAGCACTAAAATTTGGTATGAAATGCCAGGTCCATGCGCTGTAGCGTGCGTCACGGAAAATAAGGTTTTTTTATATATTGTGAGCAGAAAAAAAGTATTTTTTACAATTCGCCTATAATTTTAAATTAAATTAATATCCTGCTCTTAAGTAAAGAAAGAATTACAATTCTACAATTAAAGAAAAAAATTTAATATATTATTTTGTAGCGTGCGACACGATGAGTTCTTGAGTTCTCCGAAGAATTACAATAAAAACCTTTGCAATTTTTATTGTTTTCTTATCTCTTCGCTCCTTTAATCTATTCTTCGATTATAATAATGAGCAGAGCAACAACAATTTCATATTCTTTGTTGGTACCATAGGCTTAGCAAGGGGGTTCTGGAGGGCTGACGAATTTTTAGCCCCCTCGATTTTTTGTATTACATTGATGAATACCGTTTGGTTGGAGGGGTATTGCTCCCCTCCCCCAAGGAAATCAATTACTCCGCACAATTGGTACAATTTGGCGATCCTTTTTCTCAAACGGAAAATTTCACGTTATCTTGCCTTTGGTTTCGTTTGAATCATCTGCAATTTTCTTTCAGAGTCAGTTTGTATTATCGGTGTTTGGAAAGTTGTTACCACACAAAATTGTTTGCTTACAGTATAATAAACCTGTAAAAAATGAAGACGTGTGCAGAGCGTGCTCGAAATTATCGCAAAAAATAAAATCAAGTGAAAGCTTAACACTAGAAAATAACGCTTAAAAAATGCGAAAAGAATCTTAAAGAAAAAATTAAAAATGAAAAAAATAAAGGTTAAATAAAAATAAAGGTTGACCAAAGAAACCGTATGGAAAGTTATAGAAAGAAAATAAAGCAACAAATAATATCGTTGGATGGTGCATAAAAGAGTAAAAATACCTTATAAAGGGTGTCCCAAGAAGAGCGCAATTTTTTAATTTTAAATAAAACACAGATATTTAAGAAAAAATAGTGAAACTTTATTATATCGTAAAGTAGACAGAATGAGGTTATGTATGGAACAATATATCGTGCAGATGGCCGCCGCGGCTTTGCTGGCATGCACGCGATCTTTTAATGAAATTTTCAATGACCGTTTTGCTTGAATGCTGCCGTATTTCATTGATGCAGCGTCCAATTTCGTCTTTTAAGGCTTGAGTCGTCGTCGGCTTATTCGCGTAAACCATCGACTTCAAAAAACCCCAAAGAAAAAAATCTAATGGTGTTAAATCGCACGATCTAGGCGGCCAATTCTGATCTCCAAAACGTGAAATAACACGACCGGGAAATGACTGATGCAGCAATTGAATTGTTTCTCTGGCTGTATGACATGTGGCGCCGTCTTGTTGGAACCACATGCCCTCCACATTCATTTCTTCAATTCTAGGCAAGAAAAAACTGGTTATCATTTCACGATACCGAACACCATAGACTGTTTGCGCTTGACCTGCCTCATTTTCATAAAAAAAGGTCCAATGATTCCTCCAGCCCAAAAACCACACCACACAGTGAAAATGGGCCTCGTCACTGAAGATGATTTTATCGGCAAAATCAGCATTTTCATGTTGTCTCTCCAATACCCAATTAACGAACTCCCTTCGCTGTCCATGGTCAGTTGGCTTCAGTTCCTGAGTCAATTGAACTTTGTATGCATGAAGATGCAAATCTTTCGTCAAAATTCGCTGCAAAGAGGATTTGGAGACACCAATTTGCTGAGCTCGGTGTCGAATTGAGGTGGATGGAGTTTGAGCGACATCATCACGTACAGCTGCGACATTTTCGGTCGATCGACCTGGTCGATGGCGCGTTGTTGTCTTTACATCACTAACAGACCCAGTTTCGGCAAATTTATCCATTAATCTCTTTACAGTTGACTCTTTTGGAGCATTATTGTTACCCCAAATTGATCGCAATTTGCGAACTGTAGCCGCAAAACTTTCACCATTTTGGTAAAACAATTTCACAATGAGAATGCGTTGTTCATTCGTGTAGCGCTCCATTTTTACTAACCTCGTACCTTCTACTAACAAACAATAACAATTGTTCAAATGTCAAACAATGACACTTCGAATGTTGCCAGATTTAAAAATTGCGTTCTTCTTGGGACACCCTTTACAAGGCCTTAAACAAGTGGAATTAGCGTTACCAAAAGACATTAAAAAGAAAATTCTTAGAATTCTTACAGAAAAATACTTGAAAGAGGAAGAAGAAGTTAAAAAAATGAGGTTAACGAAGATGTTAAAATGATTTCTGAGTTTTATAATAATGATGACATCTCTACGGAAACTGCCGGAAAAAATCCACTTTTATAACAAAATCAAATAACCTTCCCATATCTAAAAGGTTCATGGTTATGACAGTTACAGAGGCATATGAATTGTATAAAACAACGTTTCCAGAAAAAAATATTTCACGTACTAAATTTCATAACTACCGACCAAAACACGCGGTATTATCTACTAAGCTTTCACATAACATGTGTGTTTACCAACATCACGCAAATTTTTCATTTTTATTGGAAGCAATGTTTGGAATTTTTCCTATCGGCAAGTTTTTAAAAAAGTGTGTTGTGATGAAACGAATGAAGTTTTTATGAGTCTACATACGACATAGCATCCCATACTTTACGTCATTTTTTATAATGTACTTTATAGGAGAATTGACGAAATTTGTATTGTCATTTGTCTTGTGCTTGCTCTTCTTTAAATAAATATAATTCAAGAAACATTAGTCCGCGAAAATGGCTTCTCGTAAAGAAATTGCAACTGATATTCGAAATTTAGTAATAAAATGCAGAAACGAAAGGAAATCTTTAGGCGAAATAGCTAAAATGGTTAATTTAAGTAAATCAACTGTCCAAACTATATGCAAAAACTTCGAAAATACGGGTACTGTTGAAAATAAGCCCAGAAGTGGGCGTCCAAAAAAACTTAGTCGACGAGATGAAAGCTTTATTTTAAAAGAAGTTAATGAAAACCCGAAAGTGAATGCTACAATGTTGTCCAAACAACTCGCAGAAAGGTCGGATACAATTGTACATCCAAGAACAATTCAAAGAAGTCTGAATAATAATGGTTTCCGAAGCAGAACGCCACGCAAAAAACCTCTTATAAGTGAAAAGAATCGTAAGCTTCGCCTTGAATTCGCCCAGCAACACTTGGACAAGGGATTAGACTTCTGAAAGCAGGTTTTATTTACGGACGAGTCGAAGCATAATATATTTGGAAGTGACGGGAGAGCCAAAGTATGGAGAAAAGCGAATACGGCAATGAATCCGAAGAATTTACTTGCTACGATAAAGCATGGTGGTGGCAACGTAATGGTTTGGGGTGCCGTCGCGGCGTCTGGAGTTGGAAATCTTGCGTTTATTGAGGCATCTGAAGCCATCGGTCGATAATTTAAACCTCGGAGAGCGCTGGATTTTCCAACAAGATAACGATCCGAAGCACACAGCCCAATTTGTTAAAGATTGGCTGATTTACCATGCTCCAAGACAACTTTATTCGCCGCCACAACGCCCCGACCTGAATATTATTGAACATGTGTGGGAGATTCTGCAACGCAGGATCCGAAAACATCACATAACTAGCGCCCAAACGCTAAAAACAAGCTGGAAGAGGAATGGCGACAAATATCACCTGCGGAATGGGAAAACTTAGTTGCATCAATGCCAAGACGATTGCTGGCTGTTGTAGATGCTCATGGTGGACCAACAAAATATTAAATTATATAATAGTATCATTTTGTCACGTTAAATTGCATTTTTTATGTCTCATCTCAAACCGTATGTAGACTTTTGTCAAGGTTTTTTCTGCGTATTCTGTTAATATTTTTTGTGTTTATATTGAAGTAATGCATTTTGTTATTGTTATATGAATAAAACACGATTTCAAACAAAACCGCATCATTACTTTTTTCAAATATGTTTTGGAAAAATGTGGGTCGTATGTTGACTTTTGTCGGCCACTGTACATTAAGCAGCTCGAAGACCTTACCGAATGGAAGCATTGGAGAATCGTTGATAAACGCGTGGTCATTAGACATACGAAAGGACCAATTACTGATTTGATAAATGAATTGGAATCTCAGTTACCTTCCTTTAAACTGCATTCTTATGTTAAAAGGACTCAACAAAAATACATTCATGATGAAGCTATTCTACAAGTCGATTTTGTGGAAAACTATAGGCTCCTCACTCAAAATGAATTTCAGTCTGCTCATTTTAGTTACTCTCAAGTAACCATATTTACTTCCCCTACCGGAGGTAACAATCTTGTCCCGATGTAGGGGCTTAAGTGCAGTCGAACTAATTGGGGTGGTAGTCCGATTGTCCGTCTGCATGACTAAAGGTTGCCTCTTTCCTTCCTATGCAACTGGAATAGCCGTAATTTCCTTAGCTATACCAGTAAGACGGAAGGTATAATAAATAACTTCCCTCTGTTCGATCCTCTGGTGAAGACCGTATAAGCCCACGAGGGTACCCCTATAGCCGGTGTTTGTTCCTTTGTGCACACCGGCTGTATTTTGAATCTATCTGGTCCTAGTCACCTAGGACCTACTTACATAGTTCAAATACGCAAAATAAAAGCATACAACGGGACAAGAAATGGGATGAACGGAAAAGAAAGAAGAAAAGTCGGAGGTGGTAATATACACCCCAACGTCGGAAGGAGCAAAGGCGGCGACTTCCGGCGGGCACGGCGGAGACGTCGGGTCTCCTCTACGTGTCGCCAGCGGCCTTACTGGTTTAGGTAAATTGACTACGGAATGCCCACGGATCACTCTTGACAACGAACGCAACATGACTTCCATTGAGGGATCGGACGAACGGACGACTCTAGCTTTCGAACAGGTAGCAGGTGCCATTTTGGAGCAGCAGTCTGAACTCCAGCACTAACTAGAGGCTGAACGGGAGTCCTCTCTGGGATCGCTCAGTGACACCACCATAGGGGGTTTCGACCAGCTCTGGATACTCTCGGAGGAGCTTGATGTCACGCTGACACAATCTCCAAAAGAGTTCCAGGAAATGCCGGAACCTTCTGGCGGAGTCGTTGAGGCCAGTGAGATCCAACAGACGACTCTCATTCTACCGGAGGTCAATGAGTCGGCACGAGCCGACCCGCCACGGACAGAAGCAGTGGCCACTCTGCTAAGACAAGACGCCATGGACCTAGGATCAGATGGAAAGGATCTTAGCGTAACCACCGGAGGTTCCTCTAAAGAGCCAAAAGCTCTACTACAGTTGGAACCACGGGCAAGTCCGAGCAGAGCGAAACTGCAGAGCAGAAGGCCAGAAGCGGCTTAAGGCGCTCCTGCGGTATTTTACGTAAATTCGTAGGACGTGACTTTGCTCTGCTCACAGACAGGGAAAAAGCGGTACTCAGGAGACATCGTCAGTGTGTGGCTAAGATCGAAAGAAGTTATCCACACATCACTGTTGATCGTCTCTTGATTAGCAGCCTTCCCTCGCACGCGACGGACAAGACCTCGACCCAATCCAGGGTTGGGGTGGACCCAACAAAAAACGCACATGGAAACGACACAAACGGCAACGAAACTGACAAAACAGCACAAATACACGAAACGACGGCAAAGAACCTGCCTCTACTCCTTCCTCCACTGGAGTGATCAAGGCCTGCAGCTCAGTTGTGGGACCCTCCACCAGCCAAGCGGCTCTCAAGTCCTCGGATGCTGGAGTGGCTCTCAAAAGAGCTAGATCAGGGGATGAACCTCAAGTGAAGGAAAAGAAGAGGCAGAAGAACACGGGCAGCTTCCAAGTTCCGTCGGAACTACAAGTAGCAGTCATCGACAGATCGGATCCTGATGGCAGGATTAACGCTGAGAGATGGCTGCTGCTGGAAAGGCTGCTTCTGATGGAGATGCTAGCGGAGAAGTGGTGTGATGACGAGATATCCTTCAAGGGAGCCGAATGGATCAAGGGAACCAAGATTGTGAATTGCGGAAATGAAAAGTCTCTGACATTTCTAAAATCTGTGATTCACAGTCTTGTCTCCCCATGGCCGAACGCCGCCCTCGAAGTGGTACCAACGTCAGCACTGCCACTCCGTACAATAGTCGTAGTATGGTTTCCCCCGCCAGTACTGGAGGATGAGATGATACTGCGACTATTAGCCAAACAAAACAGAGGTCTCGATACTGGGTCCTGGGAGGTTCTGCCTTCCACCAGTAAAAGAGACTTCGGCAAAGATCTCCGCCTGGTGATTAGCAAAGAATCGGCGAATTATATTAAGGAAAAGAAAGGCAACATCAATTTCGGGCTTGGCTCCGTCAGATTCCGTATACCTGACGCTGAGGGCAAAAAAGCCGAAAAGGAAGAGGATCAGCGTGGTGCAGATTAATCTGCATCACTGCCAAGCCGCTGCTGCCGATCTTTTAATTAATATAGCCGAACACGACACAGACATAGCCCTAGTCCAGGAACCGTGGATCGTTCACAATAAAGTGAGGGGACTAGCGGCTAACACCAACTACACGGTCATAACACCAAGCACGGATGAAAAGGTAAGAACATGCATAGTAGCTAAGAAAAGTCTTGGTCTAATCTTATCTACGAGCTTTAGTTCTGGTGATGCGACAGTGGCGTGTCTGGAGACAACCATCGGGGAAACCTTGACTTTTGCCTCCATATACATGCCCTATGAACGACAAAACCCGCCGGGAATCAACACGGAAGAACTCATAGCATACGCATCAAGCAACAAATGGAAGCTGATTCTGGGTTGTGATGCCAATGCTCACCACACACAATGGGGCAGCTAAGATATAAACGACAGAGGTGAGTCAGTTTTTGAATTTATTACATTATCCTGCCTTAGAATATGTAACGTAGGTAATACCCCAACCTGCAGTACTAAGGTCAGTTCAGAAGTTTTAGATTTGACTCTGACAAACATGGATAGTACCTTCATTACAGATTGGCGAGTATCTAGTGATCACTCCTTTTCTGATCACAAAAGAATACTCCTCACAGTTAATGTAGAACACAGTAATACAAAACCATATATGAACCCAAAGAGAACAAACTGGTCAGCTTTCCACCATCAAGTGGAAACAGATCTTACTGATCTACAAACTAGTACGTTCACAGGCAAAGATATTGACAAGTACGTCAACAACCTAACATCAGCACTGTCAAACAGTTTCACTAAGTCTTGTCCGAAAACCTTTCCAGGAAAAAGAACACAACCGTCCTGGTGGACAAATGAGCTAAGGGAACTCAGAAAGGTTACTAGGAAACTGTACAATAGGGCTCATTGTACTAGGAGCAATGATGATTGGGAAAACTATAAGATTAGTTTTAACAAATACAAAGCAGATGTAAAAAAGACAAAGAGAACGTCATGGGTTGCCTATTGCGAGACAATAGATAACGTAAATGATTGCGCCAGATTTAGAAGAGTCTTGTCGATGGATCCGAAACCTCTAGGACACATCCAGAAAACGGATGGCACCTGGACGGCATCGGGCCTAGAGACACTTAGCCTCTTAGCAGAGACCCACTTCCCAAATTGTGAGGATATTGAAGGCGAGGTCAACATGACCACAGCATCCAATTCTTCCCTTTTTGATGAAGTTAGCATAGATAACATAGTCAGTGAAGATAAAGTTAAATGGACAATTGATACATTCCAACCCTACAAATCTCCGGGAATGGACGGTGTATTCCCAGCCATGCTACAACATACAAAAGATGTAATTGCTTCCCATCTAGTCCGTGTGTTCAAAGCATGTCTGCGCCTAAAATTTATACCAACGAGCTGGAGGGAGGTGCGGGTAGTCTTCATACCCAAAGCAGGCAAACCAAGTCATTCATACACCAAGGATTTTAGACCAATCAGTCTGTCATCCTTCCTCCTTAAGACAATGGAACGAATCTTAGACATTTATCTAAGAGGAAGCATAGACAACAATCTCATAAGCGACGCTCAGCATGCCTATCTCAAAGGCAAATCTACTGAGAGCGCTCTTCATGAGGTCGTTGGTTACATAGAGAGAAACCTAGAAAGTAAAGACTACACTCTTGCAGCGTTTCTAGACATAGAAGGAGCATTCAATAACATTGAGGCCAACACAATAACTAATTCATTAAAGGATCTACATGTTCCTAACTTCCTGACTGACTGGATTGACTCGATGCTACGACATCGAGTAATAAATTCAACCTTGGGAGCTGGAACTATAAGGAAATTGGTGACCAGGGGAACGCCACAGGGGGGAGTTTTATCTCCTCTTCTGTGGCTTCTTGCTGTCAATAATATCCTCAGATCCCTTTCTGATGAGGGTAACAAAGTAGTTGCATATGCAGATGACGTTGTTATATTGGTAGGTGGAAAATTCCTACCAACAATCAGCGATCTGTTGCAAGGAGCACTGAAGAAATTATCTGATTGGGCCAGAGACAGTGGCCTGGGCATCAGGGCCGTGCCCAAGGGGGGGGTTTTGGGGGTTCAAACCCCCCCCAGACAGGTTTCGAACATATACTTTTTAAAACCTTCTAGACTTTCTGAAGCAATAAAATATAGAAATTTTAAGGTCTTTTTAAAATAACTCGTCTGAAATGGTAATTTACTATAAAATATCATGAAAACACGAAAATTACATAAAAAATCGTGAACACTTTTTTGAATTTCGGACAAAGGTTATGAAAAATACAAACAAACTAAACGAATTGTGCCAATTTCAAGATAGTGTAATGCTAATTTCGCTAATGGACACGAAATTGTGCGGAAAAGTTTCATTTTAATTAACCGATACCACTTCTTGACATTCGACTAGAGCAATGTCTTGTGAACTTTTAATTGTGTACTATAGTAAAAGTTTGGAAATTTAATAATAAAATCGTTTAGTAATTTTTAAAAAGTGTAGATTAGAATCACTATGATATCATAATAAAATCTAAAATATTTTTAATTAAAGCAAATAATTTGCTTGATGCTTGTAGTGCGCTAAGATGTAGCATTTGCGATTGCACATTTGTATGGAGCTGTATCTAAATCTGAACCGATGTGTCCTATTTTCATCACAAATGCAACAACAAGGGTTTCTGTTACTTCTAATGTTTTGGGAGTTTGAAACATTTACAACAACTGATGACATGTTTACCGCAAACAAACTATTTTTTCCCACAAAAGAAACTCAAAAACGATGTTCACGTGTCTAAAATTTCGTTTCTACGAAATGCATTTTTCTCTATTTTAAAATCTACTTTAAAGTTGCGAAACAATAAGAAATGAGTTTTAACTTACTAAAATTTTTGTTATGTTTATCACTTATGTCAACTATTTTTCAGAGTTAGTATTTTTTTGACATATGTAACAAGTATTATTCAAGAGAGAAACAACAAATTCAGTAACATGGATCTACGTAGGAAAACGAAACTCTGAAATACCAATTATTTGTTTTTTGGAATTAAAATTTCTAGTTGTTTCTTCTTGCATTTCATCGAATACAAAAAACTGTATTTGTTATTCTAATTTATACATATTTAAGATTATAAAAATGAAGAAACATTTCCAAATATTTTTTATTTAATCGGAATATACGTATAAAGATTTTGAGTGAACATCCTGTTATATAACATCCTGTTCCTATATAAATTACAAACTCCAAAACACTTTAGACATCGTATTTAGACCCATACTTCGTCAAGAAGCATATCCAATTTTCTGCATTTATCATAGAAAAATGAGGGACTGAAGGGTTTATCGCCGAGGAATTTGATCGTTTTTTGGCTATGAACCATTTTCTCGAAAATGAGTTTTTGATGCCAAACTATTCTCAGATTTGGATGTCATCTGTCATATAAATTTGGAAAAGATTTTTTTCTAAAGCCATTTTTTTAATTTTCTGATTTGGATATCCTCTTACACGTTAGTTTGTGACTGCATAAGTGGCTATGAACATAAAAATAATAGAAATAAAATAGTTCAACAATGGAGCAGCATAAAACCGAAGGTTATAATTCGCTACAACGATTTTGTTTAAAACATTTTTCTAGATTTAGGGCATATCGTACTATCAAATTCAATCATTTCGCGTTAATAGCATTTTGATTCCCCAGTTATGAAGCTAAAATAGGAAAAATGGTGGCTGTAAAGTCAAAAATTTTCGATTTTCGTGACTGGCTACATATATGTTACAAGCGACCAATCTGATGGAAGAAACTGGAATCTTTTCACAGAAAATGCTTTTTCTATATAACATTTTTTCGCTCTCCTGAAAAGTTATGTTTTTGTTCATAGCCA
This sequence comes from Polietes domitor, assembly GCA_947397865.1. NCBI lineage: Eukaryota > Metazoa > Arthropoda > Insecta > Diptera > Muscidae > Polietes > Polietes domitor. The sequence continues at coordinate 128,095,013 of OX377619.1, read as the reverse complement.
CTTATGAATATAAGCCCTCGATATGTATGTATGTAATTTCAAGCAACTATTTAAAAAAGTTCTACACTTAGGGAACAAGTCTGTTAATAAAAGCAGCGATTGTCTGTTGCCTATCAGCAGACACTTTTCTGCTATTACAGCTATTTTTTGGCATAACAGCAGTTTTCTGCAATCTTACATCAACATTCACACTACTAAAGACTTTGCAGTCTGCTAAAATTGACTGTTGTTAATTAAAATATAAAAGTAGAAAAATAGCTCGAATTTCCTTTTATAAAGAGTGATTTTTTTGAGGTTAGGATTTTCATGCATTAGTATTTGACAGATCACGTGGGATTTCAGACATGGTGTCAAAGAGAAAGATGCTCAGTATGCTTTGACATTTCATCATGAATCGTCTTACAAACGAACAACGCTTGCAAATTATTGAATTTTATTATCAAAATGCGTGCTCTGTTAAGAAAGTTCATTGCGCGCTTCCATTTTATGGTCAGTTTAATCGACCCACTGAAGCGGCTATTCGGGCTATTGTGACTAAATTTCGCACCAAATTTACATTGTTGGACATTAAACCACCAACACGCTTACGTAGAGTGCGAACTGAAGAAAATATCGCAGCTGTATCGGCCAGTGTTAATGATGACCACCAATTTTCGATTCGTCGCCGTTCGCACCAATTGGGTCTCTGTTACTCAAAAACGTGGAAATGCCAAAATTGGACTAAGCGGATGGACCACCTAAGACGCAGCCGCGGTCAACATTTAAATGAAATTATCTTCAAAAAGTAAATGTCATGGACGAATCTAACGTTTCAAATAAAGAACCGATGAGATTTTGCAAATTTTATGCGTTTTTTTTTTAAAAAAAGTTATCAAACTCTTAAAAAATCACCCTTTATTAGCTTGGGACAATATCCGTATCATATATATTACTGAAAACAGCAAACAACTGTTTACCATCTCAGCATATACAAATCTGCTGTCTCTTTTTTAACAGCAGAAAATCTGCTCTTTCGGTAGACTTTCTGCTTTCCTTTACTGACATATTCCTTTGAGTGTACTGATAGATGGATTACTGAAATACAATTTTGCCGACAATGGCTGTCGGACGAATGTATCAAAATATTTTTCGAATATCTTGGTGGTTTCCAAACGCTCCAGTAAAAATTTCCTAAAAAGTTGGAAAATTAACTATTTTTGAGTAAAGTTTCCATCTTTCAAAGCCATAGTAAATAGTTCATTTACTAGAAAAAAGGGTAGTAGATTTAATTAAAATCATTTCTTTGGATCTATTAAAAAATTCTTACAATTGAGTAAAATTTAAAGAATATTTCCAAGGTTTTAAGCGAGAAAAAAATCTGAAATTTTTTGTATGGAAAAAATTCCATTTAGGAAATTTTAACTTAAAAATGTGTTTTTTTCCTAAAAGTAAGTTAATATGTTTACAGAAATTTATACCGAGCTCTTCATACATTTAGGTATTAATGAACTTATAAAAAACATTTGAAATTGTTTAAAAAATTCTTGAATATTAATCTAAGAAGCAATTCTCGTTCGTTTGCAGAGACTTATTTCTCAATACCTATCTTGCCTTCGCAACAATCATGGAGTAATTGCTCAACTCCTTATGGCAGAGGTAACATGAAACTCTTGAGAAATATATCATGTTGTCATTTTTTGTATCAGTTTTGCATACTCTGAAGCAAAACTATTTGTTTGATTTTTTTAGTTAAATTGCATTTATTTTAAATTCACTTTTTTCCTTGTATAAAATAAAATTTTCCTCAGTTTAAGTAAAAATTTCCTCGTTTTGAGGAAAAAAATCAGCAAAATTGTCCTGAGTTTGAATAAATATTAACTTGTTTTGAGTAAACATTTAATTAGTTTTAGGAAATTTTCAGTAAAATTTTTCTAAGATTTAGTAAAAATTTACTTAGTTTTAGGAAAATTTCAGCAAAATGTTACTTACATTTGGTAAAAATGGTTTCCTAAATTTTAGTTAATTTTAACTCATTATAGGGTTAATTTTTTTATGAGTGTAGATGAAAACCCCCCCCAGGAGAAAATCCTGCGCACGGGCCTGCTGGGCATTAATCCTAGGAAAACTGAGCTAGTCCTATATACAAGGAGATATAACATAGAACCATTTAGGAAGCCAATCCTTGATGGAACGGAGCTCAACCTCTCTCAGGAGGCCAAATACCTTGGTGTCATCCTAGACTGGAATAGGAACACAGAGGAAAGGTATAAAAAGGGTCTAAATGCACTCTACATGTGCAGGAACTCCATTGGTAAGAGCTGGGGTCTGAAACCAAAAGTTGTAGACTGGATCTACCGATCGGTTGTTAGACCCATTACTACTTATGGTTGTCTGGTATGGTGGAGCGCAATGAGAGTGAGTAAACTCCGGGCAAAATTAATGAAAACGCAAAGGCTAGCAGGACTGAGCATTACGGGAGCCATAAAAAGCACTCCACAAGCAGCGATGGATGTAATTCTACATCACCCATCTCTGGACCACTTCACAGAGATGATTGCTGCCAGGAGTGCTATAAGACTCAAAGAATCAGGATGCTGGAAAAATAGACCTTATGGTCACGCAAGGATAGTTCAAGGAGGAATACTGGGTGTTCACGAATCGGTCATCAATGGAGGTACAGACTACATGGTGCCGGTTCTGGACTTCCCACCCTTACCACAGATGTTTATACCAAAGAGATCAGATTGGGACAATGGTGAGCCCTTCACAGGCTTTCGGTCTACACTGATGGTTCAAAGATGGAACAGGGCACAGGAGCGGGATTCTACATTGAATCACTACAGATACGCAAGTCTCTCCGACTCGACGACAACTGTAGTGTTTTCCAAGCAGAATTACTGGCAATAGAAAGGGCAGCAAGATTTCTATCAAGCGAGAACATTCCGGTAACCACGGATATAAATTTCTAAGTAGATAGTCAGGCAGCAATGAAATCAATCATGTCACACACTGTCAAATCAAGGCTTGTACTGAGTTGTAAACGCTCACTAGATAACCTCAACGACCATACCGTCCGTCTCAGCTGGGTTCCCGGACATAGCAATGTCAAAGGAAACGAGATAGCAGATGAACTGGCTAGAAATGGTTCGTCCTTGGAAATCAATAGAGCTGACAACCTAGTAAAACCACCGATTGGCACGTTTTACAGACTGATTGAATCAAGAAAATGGTCACAGACGAACGCAGCATGGAATAGTTTGTCAACCTGTAGGATCGCCAGGGCCACATGGCCAAAGATCGATAGGGGCAAAACTAGAACTCTACTTGAGCTAAACAAGGCAGAAATTCGAATTTTGATAGGTATCTACACAGGGCATTACTGCACTAGGAGTAGGATCTCAAGATGGCAGTTGGACATTGAGGATCACTGTCGATTATGTGAGGATGAGGAGGAGTTAGAATCTATCGAGCACATAATCTGCAGATGTCCAGCGCTTTGTGTACGTAGAAACAAATACCTAGGAAGTTATTTTATTAACAACATAGAGGATATTGCAACCCGCACCGTTTATGACCTTTTGGAATTCTCAAAAGGACTAAATCGGATCAGGGGTGGCTAGTAAGGAACATGGATGTAACCGCATAGACAGTTGGCGACTAACAAAGAAAGAGAGCCATAAAGGCTTACCACCACCATAGGTATACCGGATGACTCTCAACAAATTTTCTTACCTAGTCGTCAACCATTAGAAAAAACTAATAACACAACTTCATATTCTCCTACCCCCATATCCCTTTCCAAAATCCTCTTATTTCCCTCACACTCCATATATCATCTATCACCCCTTCCTAAATCCTATCACTCCCTACCCCTCTCCTATAAACTACAACCTTATTTTTCAGATAACGAAAGGATTTGCACAATGGACCCGACTGGGTCTCCGAGTGTTCAGAGTGCAAGAGCATTCTGGTCCTTTAAACCAAACCAACCATATTTACTTGTGTTGACTGGTTGCACAAGATCATTTGCTATCACGAGCGATCAACTGTCACACAATAAATATGATGTTTATTGCTTTCTGAAGTTAATTGTAAAGAAACTTAAAAAACAAAATCCTATTTCAAAATTATTTTTTTCTGATGGCTGGCAAGTCAATTTAAAAACAAGTTTATTTTGAGTAATATATCGTTTTTTAAAGAACAATTTGATGTGAGCCACTTTGAGTGGAATTTTTTTGCAACTGCTCATGGAAAGGGTGCTTTTGACGGAATTGGAGCTGTTGTAAAGTGAAAAATCTGGCAAATGGTGAAAGCTCAGAATATTGTTCTTAATAACGCCCATGATTTTTTTAAATTGGCAAAAATTAATATAAATGGTGTTTTTATTTTATATGTAATCAGTACATTTATAAAAAATACAACTGGATTTCTTTCGGAGAGATGAGCTAACGTAAAGAGCATTCCCGGAATCAAAAGCAATCATTATTTTTCATCAGTTAATGCAAATGTGCTCAAAATAGCACTAACGGCAGATTCATCAAAACAGAAAATTAATTTATAAACATAAAATATGGATTAAATAGTGTTATTAAAAAAGAATATTCATTGTTTCGTTAAAATAAATACAATGGTTTTTATTTATTTATTTTTAGAATTATTTTATATTCATCATTCTTATAGGTTTTTCATTTTGTGTGCTTCATTATGCAAAATTTGCTAAAAAATTACGAATAATAATCACAATTATTTGTGATAAATTTTTTCGCAACTTATACCTGTTACAAAAATTTTTTATGGCATTCGAAAGAGCACTCATATCCGACTAAACACTATCTCTTTTGAAAGACCAAAAATTGTTATATTTTAATCCGAAAACAAGACGCAAGAATGTATCAATGAAGTAGAGAATCTACTAAAGGCAAAATTTGACATCAATTTGTTGGATCATTTGGTTGGAAGTTATGAAGGACAAAACTACAAATTACTGAATTCGACAAAAACCATTTATTGAGAATATGTGTTTGTGAATGTGTTTCAGTATTTTGATTGTCAAATTCAAGTGACAAATAAATGTGTCAAGTGAAGAATAATATTTTGTTGTGCCATGAAATACAGAAAGAAAACTTAGGCCTGCCTTTGTCAAACCTCACGGATCGATTACTGCGGCAAACGCTTCATTCCTCGTAAGTTGGAAAATGCATAAAGCACGACAGTAATTCCACGTTATCAATTTTACTTTTTAGACCGATGGTTCCACAGCTTGTCTTGTCATGACTGAAAAAAAAACAACAATTGATGGTTTTACTTTTAAGGATGTTGATTCCTGGGAAGTTCATGAAGCATTTGCCGGTCAAATTGTGGCAAATATTAAAGCCATGTATTCTGATTGGAGGTGCATGACATACTTGGGACTAAGCGAGAAGTACGGGGCTCCTTTCGCTGCCGTACTTTTGTGTATGCATACAGCCAATCGTTTGTTACGAGAAGATGGTAAACTAGGAATAGTTGCTGCTTGTGCCGCAAGCGGTAAAAGTGTTGCTATGCTCATTGAGAGATATCCAGGGGCAACCGCAAATTAATTAAAATCTGACCTACATGCATTTAATATTACTATACAATAATTTATTCGAAACGAGTATATTTTACAGCATTTTTTATCGAAAAGTCTTTGTCATATCATTGAATTCTCGAACATATTCACATCTATGTATTTTTTATTTGAAAACTTAACCATTTAAATAAATAAATTAATCTTTCTAATCTGCTGTGGGACATAGTGTTCGTCCACAACACGAGGCTTCTTCTTCCTTCCAAACCGTTTCTTGGGATAGAAGACTCTTTTATTGTACAGGGTTTTCCAACAAGAGGTGTTATTTTGGTAGTCAAAGAAAAATGCCATTTTTTTAGATAAATGTTCGGATGTTTATTTCATCATAAAGAGGAAGGTATGCCGTTAATAATCACCCTCATCGCGTAAGTCGTAGTCGAATTACGACAATCGTCGTAGTCGTAGTCGAATTTAAAATTTTTTGGTATCATGTAACACTTTCGACGTGACAGTTTTTTGTAATAGATTTGTTTTGCATTTTTTTTAGTTTTGAGTAACCCTGTAACAAAAACTGATCAGCTGTTTCTAAATAAAAAAACAAATAGACAATTGTTGAATTATAAAATAATAACGAAATGTTAAGTGTGGCAAATTTTTCATCTTCTGAAGAAGAAGATGAAATTACCAAAATAGATCTAATTCATTTTCGAAGACTGCTTAGGCACCGCTCTAATATATTTTCCCTTCCCAATTCCATGTAAGTTTAAAGTGCATTCATCGTATTAAAAATCTAACAATTTCTTCCTCAGATTTATAGGTAACTTCAGATTGAATAAGGCAGCATTTCGTTACATTCTAAGAACGATATCACCGAAACTACAAGATGCGTCTAGGTCAACGTGTGTGCCCAAGGCATTGCGGCTTGCTGCGACAATGCGGATTCTTGCTGAAGGAACCTATCAACGGAGTGCTGGAAACGACTTTAATGTAGGTCTTGGACAATCTACGGTGAGCGGAGTGTTCAATGAGTGCATAGATGCAATGATGGCAGAACTTTGTCCCAAATGGATCTCCTTCAAAATGGATGAATCGGAAAAGGCGGAAATAAAAGAATATTTTTATGAAAAGAATGGATTTCCTGGTATAATAGGCTGTGTAGATGGGACACATATAAAAATTTTGGTGCCTCCTCTATCACAGCGATGGAAATACTACAACAGGAAAGGTTTTTATAGCTTAAATGCTATGGTGGTGAGTAAAAAACTAAACACAAACATGTTGAAATGTTTTATTGTAAAATATAACAGGTTTGTGATCATCAATTGAGGATTCGTTACATTTCACCATATCATCCGGGGTCAGCGCACGATTCCCTGGTATGGAACGCTAGTGATCTTAAGTCGTATATGAGGCAGATGTTTGCGAACGGGGAAAGGAATACATGGTTGCTAGGTAAACTTAACATTCATACTATTCTCTAAATCAGTGATTTTTTTAATCAAAAGGTGATGCTGGATACCCGCTTGAGCCGTATTTGATTAGTGTCGTTTTAACACAATCCATTCAAAAACATGAAATGTAGTTGAAAGAAGTATCGGTGTACTCAAAAATCGTTTCCGCTGCTTGCTTGGTGCTAGGCAACTCCACTACTCCCCTCAACTGTCTGGGAAGATTACTTCAGTGTGTGCAGCTTTACACAACATATGTATTTACTACAAAATTGATTCAACTGAATTTGAGGCCCAAGTGGATAACGAGGATTCAGATACTGAAGAAGAAGGCGAAGGAGAAACAAACGCTGCCAGTATTAGACTAAATATAATGAATTCATTAAGCATATAATTTTATTTTATTTTTATTACAAATGTATTACACATTTACATTTAATTAGTATTTAATTCATTGTATGTGTTGAAATAGAGATGTCAATTGACATATAAAGACTTATAGTATATTTATATAATAAAGGTTTAATAACTATAAAAAAACTATTGATATAAATTCCTATTTTCTTCTATTTCAATCTTGCGTCTTTTAAGTTAAGAATGGACGAAATATTCTTAGCTTTAGCATAGCTGAACTTTGTTTTTGTTTATTTTTTATTTCTTCTTTAAAACATTTCAACTTTTCTTCTTTTAGCTCATAGGTTTTCCGGCTATATCTTTCAATCTCAGATAAACATTTCTTTACATCGGTATACAAATCAGTTTGGACTTTGAGCTGTTCCTCAAGAAGTGTTTTTTTTCCTTGGCTTTGGATGTTCTTTTCGGTTTCCCACCTTGTAAATCGGATTGACCGTTTGGATTCTGATTCTCTAAATCATCGTCGCTATTTCCACCATCACTATTCACATCAATATGGATTTCTTCGGCGGCCATGCTTTGGACTCCGAATGTTGGTCCTTCCGGATTTATTACAGAATCCATTTGCAATAAGCTGGCCACTGATTCTTCTAATGATGACAACATCATTTGTTTAAAGGGGCCACCTCCAGTGGCACGACTTTCTGTTTTATTGTGCATTAGCTTCTGTTTTAACTTTGGTTTTCATGTCAGCCCAAACTTTCATCCAACCATCGAATTCGCGTGAGGGAGGGCCACAACTATTTAACTTTATAGTAATATAATGTAATTTGAGGCCGATTTGGTTTTTGTATAAGAGATAAGTTTATTTAATATGTATTCAGTTTAAAGGTTTTTCACAAACTGTCAATATCCAGGAAATATTTATGAAAAATACAAGTATTAAAATCAAAGCATTCTTAATTCTATACATAACTATTCAGCAAGTATTTCCTAGATACAGTATTACAACACCCCCTCTCAATTCGACAATTTAAGCAAATTTCTAATTGTAATAAAACTAGTTGCATCCAATGATTTTGTAAAAATGTCAGCAATTTGATTTTTCGTTGATACAGGCTTTATGACCAAATTTCCTTTCATAATATGATCCCTTATAAAGTGGTGTCGAATATCAATGTGTTTTGACCGCTTACATTCAATATTTTTAGCCATTGCAATACAACCCGCATTGTCTTCAAATATGGTAACCGGATAATTTTCATCAACGACATTAAGATCCTGTAGGATTCCACGTATCCACAACCCTTCGGACGCACCATGACTGAGAGCCACATACTCTGCCTCACTTGATGACGTAGCCACAGTTGCTTGTTTCTTGCTTGACCACGATACTGGATTACCGAAAATATAAAATACAATTACAATTACAGACAATTTAGTTTTCACTTCTTCGATTTCTTCTTCACTACTTCCGATCATTAACAGATCATCCACATATAGCAATAGAAACAACATGCCATTGCATTTGTGACGTGTGTATAAACAGTAGTCATGTTGAGAACGTTTGAATCCCAAATTTTCCAGGTTGATATTGATTTTTTCATTCCAGCACCTTGGTGCTTGTTTCAAACCATATAGTGATTTATCCAATTTTAAAATTGTGCCAGGTTCGTTTTTCATACCTTCTGGAACATTTATATAAACATCTTCCTTAAGTTCACCATGTAGGAACGCCGTTTTTATATCCAATTGGTGAAAGTATAAATTGTACTTTACACCAACCGCCAAAGCAATTCTTATTGTTGACAATTTTGCTACTGGAGAGTAGATATCCTCGTAATCTACACCAAATTTTTGTGAGTAGCCTTTAGCTACAAGTCTAGCCTTGTACCGTATTGGATTTCCATCCGCATCTTTCTTTATTGTAAACACCCATTTGGATTTTAGGGGTGTTAAATTAGGTGGACATTTGACTGACCTCCACACTTTGTTTCTGTCCATCGATTTAAGTTCCTCTTCAACAGCAGATAGCCACTGTAACCGATCATGACATTTCTCAATTTCAGAATACGTAGTTGGTATTCTTGATTCTGTAGTTACAGCCTCGAACAGAGATAAGTAGTATTCGGAAAACTTGGAACTTGGTTTCCGAATTCTTTCACTTCGTCTAGGTTTTTCGGCGACTTGCTCTTCCACTTGAGACACTTCATTCACATCACTAGGCTCTTGATAATGAAAAACTTCCACGTCATTTGTATTTTCATTTATTTCTGTTCTATCTTGCTGTTCATTTTCCGTGGAAACCGATACAACATCGTAATCATCACGTTCTTCAGTATTTGAAACATCATCATATTCTTCCCCCTCTTGATTGTTTCTTACTACAACCAAGTTATCATTATTAGAATGCGGTTTATTTTTAAACGGAAATGAAGTTTCGTCAAACTTTACATCTCTAGCTAAGACCACTTTACGCTTTTCTGTGTCCCATAAACGATAACCATTAGGACAATAACCAATCATCATGTAGGACTTGCTTTTAGCGTCTAACTTATAACGTTTTTGATCAGGCACCCAAGCATATGCATGACATCCGAAAATTCTCAATTTCGATAAATCTGGTTTTTGATTGAACCACAATTCCGCAGGTGTTTTCATAGTAGGTATTGCTCTAGACGGACTTCTATTAATAAGATAAACACTAGTATATACCGCTTCACACCACAGGAATTTTGGATCACCAGCTTCCATTAACAAAGCTCTAACACGTTCAACAATCGTACGATTAAGCCTTTCAGCAACTCCATTTTGTTGCGGAGTGTAAGCAATGGTTTCACAAATCTGAATTCCTTTCTTTCTACAAAATGATAACATACCTTCTGATTTGTATTCTCTTCCTTGATCAATAGTAAGTTGACTTATTTTAGTATTAAACTTTGATGTGGCAACAGCTTCATACTCCTTGAATTTCTCGAATACTTCTGATTTCTTCTTTATTAGATACACCATTACGAAATGTGTGTAATCGTCAATGAATGTTAGAAAGTATCTGGAACCATCCCAAGCAGTAGGACTTATGGGACCACATACATCGGAATGAATATGTTCAAGAGGTCTAGTTGACTTGTTTCGCGTTCCATTGAATGGTTCTCGACAGTGCTTACTTTGAACGCAAATTTCACAAAAATCATTTTTAATTGCCTTTGGTAATCCAGAAACCATATCTTTGCAGACTAATTCATTGTGACTTTGACTGCTGATGTGACCCAAACGTTTATGCCAAAGTTTACTTTCTTCAACTTTGCTCAAATTTGCCGCTGACGCAAGTTCACACCTCATCCTAACTTCAAATAAATTCCCACAACGTTTAGCTCTTGCAACAACTTCATTATTTCGCATAATAACAGCATCTCGTCTTTGGAATTCGACCTTTAAACCCGCTTCCACGATTTTGCTTACAGACAATAAATTCTCCCGGAATTCTGGGCTATAAAGCACGTTTTTCAACTGCACATCAATCCCAGTATCGCTGACCAAATCAATTTCGCCAATCATTGAAACACAAATTTCCTCCTTGTCTTTAGCAATTTTTATGTATTTAGCGACTGACAACTTCTTTAAGGTTTTGAAGACATTTTTATTGTTGACAAAATGGTCCGTCGCACCAGAGTCCAACGCAAAAACAAGTACGTCTTCAGCGATGTATGCCGATGCCAATGTGTTTGCATCTGCCATAAAACTCACCCCGTTCTCATTATTAGTGGCAATCTTCGCTTCCTTACTTCTGCAGTCCTTTTTCATGTGGCCATACTTTCCACATCGATGACATCTTCCATTAAATCTGAATTTTGTTTTATTCTTGGACTGGAAAGCTGTTACCTTTTGAGCACATTCATCCTCATTTCGATTCTTTTTCTTAGATTCTTCAACCAATAATCTCGGTTTCACCACTGCCAATGTTAGATCGCCAATACTAAGGTTTTCCAATGCCGTAACAATTGGATCGAACGACTCCGGCAACGTCAAGAACAATTGAGATACAAGATCAGCCTCTTCTGACTTTGCACCGGAACTTTTAAGTTGTCTTACGAGGGAATCAAATTTCAAAAAATGCTGGCTGAGACATTCGCCTTCCCTCAATCTTAAGTTGGCTAGTTCCTTGCGTATAATGGTTTGATTTTGCGCTGACTTACATGAAAAAGACTCGTTTAAACCATCCCACATTTGCTTGGCTGTTGCTTTATCTCTTATGTACTCCAAATAATCATCATGGATTAAACTTGTGATGATATCGTGTGCTTTCGTATCTTGTTTCCGGAACATTTCTGCACCAGCACCTTCTTGAGTTGTCGTTTTTACAGCTTCAAGGCATCCTGCTGCAGCCAAATGTTTTTCAACACGGAATTTCCAATTCTCAAAATTGGTTCCACAAAATTGCACAATACCATTCTTATCCGAGGGACCCATAACCTAATGTAATTTGAGGCCGATTTGGTTTTTGTATAAGAGATAAGTTTATTTAATATGTATTCAGTTTAAAGGTTTTTCACAAACTGTCAATATCCAGGAAATATTTATGAAAAATACAAGTATTAAAATCAAAGCATTCTTAATTCTATACATAACTATTCAGCAAGTATTTCCTAGATACAGTATTACAACATAATAGCGTTCCATTCTTCCTTTATGCATGATCTTTCCGTGTTTTTATGCTATCCTTTGGCCAAGTTTGGATTTTTTATCATCAAACCAACAAGAACATCAAATTGTTTGGGTGTTGTAATTTTCATGCTTAAATATTTAAGTTTATGTTATTTAAAAGAAACAGTGTTTATTTTTGTTTTATAAATTTGTTAAAAGTAATAAAATACACTTACGTTTTATTTTTAATCATTTTTTCCACAAATTAGTTTATTTTTGACCGTTGTCACTTGCAAAATACTCAACGACTGTTTTTGTCGAATTTCACAGTCAAATACGACATACATGATACCAATATTGTAATAGATTTGTGACAGAGTCGTATTTCTGTCGTACTGTGACATAGATGATACCGATTTATTAAAATGACACAAATTCGACACATATTCGACACGACTACGACTTACGCGATGAGGGTGAATGAAAAACAACATCAGGGGGGTTACTATGTAACTCGATTCAAAAGTTAAATATTACGAAAACGGATTTTCCCTACCAACTAACTCGAATTTCGATTTGCCACATCCGATTATCGGATACTCATACTCTACTTTCGTATGTGCATCACTATGTATTTCGAATTTAGATGTCAAAGTCGCTCAAAAGTAAACATTTGTACTCGTTTGATATTATGCTAACGGAAAGAATTAAAATATTAAATTATTGACACCAAACGCATAAAAATGTAAGTATTTATTAAATTTATATATATATCAGTAGATTAATATTTATAAAAAAGTTTTTTAATAGGGAAAATCCAACAAAAAATGTAAACACCAAACAAATACAGTTTGAGATCATGCTAAATTTTATGAAGGATCATCCGCATTTGGCTAAGGTTTATGTCAAAGCTCCGGAAGCCAAACAAGCCACCAATAATTTATGGTCTTGATTGACAGAAGAGCTAAATGCAGCCGGTCCACCAATGCGGGAAGTGGACGGTTGGCAAAAAGTATGCAAGTGATAGTTTGCCCATAAATGGAAATTAATTATTTCTTTTTAGGTTTGGGCAGATCACAAGACCCATCTTAAGGCCAAACTGCGAAAGAACCGGCAAAATTGTGTTCATTCACGGCGCTAGAAGGTGTCATATGCAGAAGGCGGTGGACGGTATGAGTGGTGTCCGAAAATTTGGGATTACCAGCGACGACACTAGTACGGCCACAAGCAGTAAGGACACCGAGGAAGTCGTCGCAAATATGCTCAACTACATCATAAATAATCCGAGTGAGACGGATGTGTTAGTGTCTGCACCGTCCCCACCGCGTTGTTCATCAGCTTCTTTTCCATCTTTTCCATCATCATCTTCATTTTCCATCCAAAGGGCAACCGAATACATTTTTGTAACACACAAATATTATTTACTTTTTATTTTGTTTTGACATTTCATGTAATAAATGTTGCCAACTCTGAATAATACATTCGAAAGTACTGCCAAAAATGTTAAGAAATAGTGGCAGCACTTTTAACTCGATTCAAAACTCTTGCATGGTAAGAGTATAAATTCGGATCGAATACAACTTTCGGGCTGTTCGAACTTTCGAATCGAGTTACATAGTAACCCCCCAGCCTTTTCATGAAATTTTCCATAACCAAGGGCAGCCACTATGTCCTCGAACGAATCACGAATTCTGTCTTTGAGGCTGGGCTGTTGACGTAGACCTTCTCTTTCACTTGGCCCCAAAGGAAGAAGTCGCAAGGTGTTACATCACAAGATCTCGGTGGCCAATTGTGATCACCTCTTCTAGAGATAACACGGTCCGGAAACTTTTCCCGTAAAAGAGCAATGCCTTCGTTGCTTGTGTGGCACGTAGCGCCGTCTTGTTGAAGGTAAATGTTGTCCATCCAACTCCGACCATAAAACATCATTAATCATCTCTCGATAGCGCAATCCATTCACCGTAACTGTTGATCCAACCTCATTTTCGAAAAAGTAAGGTGCAATGACCCCACCGAACCATAAACCGCACCAAACAGTCACACGATGAGGATGGACAGGGTTTTCCGAGCCCCAGATGCGACAATTTTGCTTGTTGACCTAGCCACCGAGGTGGAAATGGGCCTCATCAGTCAAGATGATTTTTCGATGGAATTCCGGATCATTTTCATTCATGAATTTTAATAATTTCAATGCGTTGTTGAAGCGTGTATCGTTCCATTTTTAGTAATAGCGTAGTTTCTACTTGTCAAATGTCAAAGAATAAAAGCTTCAAAAGTCACAGCTACCGAAATACCGGGTTATTCAAAATAACACCATATTACCATTTTATCCCTTTTGTCCCGTTCACCCCATCTAAGTATAAATTTCGAAAAAATCCATTTAGATTTGCGCTTCTACGTTCTCAGAGGAATTTACACACCAATTTTCACGACTATAGCTGCAATACTTAAATTGGTACCATTATTATCCCTTTTTGTCTCTTTCCTCCCTTAAAAGTACAAATTTCGAAAAATCCCTATTTGTAGCTCGTCTACATGGTCATTGCAAGGAACACACCGAATTTCATGTTTCCATTTACTGCCGTTTAGTCAGGACGAAGGTTCGATGTTTATCCCTTTTTGTCCCATTTTATCCCCTAAAAGTACGAATTTTGTAAAACCTTAGTCGACGTCTACGTCATATTTGGAAACTACCCTGAAAATTTCATGACCCTGGCATCAGCCGTTTGGTCTGGGGGCTGGTCAATGATAAGTCAGTCAGTCAGTAACGCAACTCTTTAATCTATATATATTAACAGAAGTCCGAGTTGTTGTACGTGATTTCGTCAACTGAAAAAATCTTATACAGAACAAAAATTCTACACCATCTCTGAAAACCAAAGCAACGGAACTCAACGTAAAAATCACTTAAGCCAAGTGGGGTAAATACCTTAGAAAGATCACCTGAAAGATGATCTGAATCACCTAAAATGGACATTATAAATAACACACATCAAAATTAGTGTATATAGTGTGCCATAGAACACTTTCAAACTAACGTTAAAGACAATTTTGGTGAGCATTAAATGAGAAATGTAAGGGAACATTTTTTTATAAATATCTTAAATAAAACGTCTTAAATTAGAGATGTGAACAAACTAAAGAGAAAAATTTGGATAACTAAATTTTTTGGATTTTTGACTTAGACCACTATCATTCTAACTGACACATATATTGTCAAAGATATTGGCATACGGATTACTTAAGATGTCCTCTTTATCATCGTTCTCGTAGGTGCTATAATCTTCATCAGCTCTGGAATTAAAATTTGATTTATGTTCTGGACTATATTTGCCAGCAAATAACTCTTTTAATTCCTTTGCCATATCGAAGAAATCGGTGGATCTGATGTATCCAAGGTTCTGTTAAATACATCTAGTCAATTATTTGTACGTGGAGTAATCTGTCAGTCTTATATACTTTATGACGACAATCTGCGACAATCCAAAAAAATCTACAGAAGTCAAAGACAAATTGTCTTTTTAACTTGTAATTTTTAATTACAAGTTAATTTGTCAAATAAATAAATCTACAGAAAGTGAGGAATTTTTCATAATATATTTAGACATTGGATCCTTTTTGGTGCAATGTTGTCTTCATTTTCGATTGTCTTGTGGTCTTTATATGGTTTCTTTAAGTACTTTTGCCAGTGCTACTGGTCCTCGCTTACGGGCTGATGTTGCTGCTGTACATATCAATTGATCAGTATCATTGTAATTTTGTTGTGATATCTTCTATACTTCTCTTCTCTTTCCGTCAGTTTTGTCACAAAATTGAATCCAAGGCCTTTCGAAAGACGCAGTAAATTCTTTCAACCAATCTCCGTTATGCCGACAAAATCTCGTTGGCTTCCTTTGACAATTTTTCCATTTTAAATATAACGACCGATAAAAATTTCTTATACTTCCCTTTAACTGGCCTTATTTTCGTTCTGAAAATTTACAAAGGACATAATCATAAACTGTAACTTGTTGCTGTTGTTCGGTGCAATGTTTGATCCAGACGGCAAACAATTCGACATTTTTGATAATGAGTGTATCTGAAAAGAGTGATATTTTCACCGAGTGGCAAACATGTGCTAAACCAGATATTAATTAATATGTTCACAACTCATCAAGCTTTAATTCTATGTTTAGCTTTACCGTCCCAAACCGTCCCGAAATACCCTATATAACATCACATTTTAAAGATTTCGGCAACCGACACGATTAAAGATTTCGGCAACCGAACTTGAAATTTATTGTCCACCAAATTTGAGAAAACGCTTACTTAAAAATTGGACAGAAAGCAGGCTCTGTGAACACTTTTGCAACTAAATACTTATTTAACAGCTTGCTGATTTAAAGGTACCCAAAGACATTTTCTGTTACTCTGATTTATTCTTTATCAAATTTTGCTATCAAATATGTAGAGAAACAGAGTGTAAAATTTGACTTTTGGCCAGTGAAATGGGTCATTTGTCCTATAGTGCGATGTTACGCTACTCATTCAGATTTTCTCACTTGGTCCCCAGCAGCTGATCACATTTATTAAGATTTAATATGACATCTTTCCATGTGTTAAGTTGCGACTAAATTCATAATAATTTATCAATGATTTATAAAGCAAATAATTTCATCAAAAAAAAAAACTATAAATTATTATGAATTTAGCAGTCAGTATGTGTTTAATAAAACAAATATGTATTTTAGTTTCGTAAGGAAAAGTTTTTTATTTGTATTATATGTATATGTTTTTTTTTTGATATATGTATATCATATTTAATATTTAAATAGTAGTTAAACCAACATAAAGACTCTTGTCTTCACAATGATTTTATGCTACTCAAACAGAAGGGAAGTCGTATCAAGAGAATAAATAGAACATATTCCACAAATGAAGTGTATATAGTACATAAATAGTTCATATCCTAATGCAATACAGTCAATAATTAATTAATATGTGTTTGTTTATTTTCTTCAGTTTCCGTTAATACAATACTACACAAATAAAACTAAAACAAAAACATATGCATTTTATTTTAGTTTATCAAGTGGGACACTCTTGTTTTGTTTAATTGTAGAATATAATCTTGTTTTGTTTAGGTTCCATTAAAATTGTTTTCGAGACTCTCTAAAAACACTTTTTTTAAATTGTACTTAATAGCCTTTAACATTTTGTTAGTTTTTCATATATTTAAGTATATTATTTTAAATATCGTCTAGTTAGTTTATGTTTTGTTTGATGTTCTCTATGTAAGGAAACCTTATATTGAGTTATTTTATTGCTTTTTAAGTCCTTGTAAGGTAAAGAAGAGTTGTTGTTGTTCTTGGTTGCTGATTGATTACCTGTATTTCAAAACATTTTTCAATATCAAAAAGGTGGGGGATCGTAGTAGATGTGAAGTAATATAAATCAGGTGGTTTAATTATACAAATAAAATAGATGAAAAGCATAGCTGAAGGTCGATTTTTATTTCATAATTATGTATGTATGACAATATAGTAAGTTGGGTATTCCTGCCAACTCCAGAATTTAACATAGGTTTGGTTTACGTCGTTTTCCCTTGTAGACGCAGATATAAAGAACAAAATTACCCAAATATAAAGATACTTGCCTGCAAACCAAATACGTTAACACACAAGAAATTAATATATAATGATATATTCTTATATAGATAATGATGTAACGTTTTTTCAAAAATAAAGAAATGTTCTTCTTTTCAAATCAACCGTTGCCGGTAGTTCTGAATATTTTGAGAATAATCATAAATGCATCTCCGCAACGCAGTTCGGGCTAAAAGGGTGATAATGATACAATTTTTAGGATGTAACAGCGACAACATATTTAATGGAACCCCACTAATATATGTTTTCAGCAAATACTTTAGGAATTGTTCTCTTGTCTTCTACTACCCGTGTATTACGTCCGGTTATTGATAGTTTGAATTCAATTAAGATCATGATACCGATATTTCGAGTTGTGCTTGTAATAAAATAATGCGTTTTCCAAAACGAGAAAGTCAAGATGGAAATTCAGCAAACAAACGAAAATCAATGGCAAAATGGGATTTTCGCAAAAAAAATATCAAAGAGATATTCCTTAAGGTTCATCTTCTCATTTTGTAAAACACTATGCTACTGATCGAGTTTTTTTTTTTCATATGTAAATTATTAATTAAATTATTAATATTAACAGCATTAAAACGAACACAGAAATAATAAAATTTGGATTCAAAATTCTCTCATTTAAATGAAATATTGAGAAAGAAATTCAAAGAATTAATGAACAAAGCCTCGAAAATAGGAATTATAAAATTTTGGCCGTTGTTTCCAAACGCTCTTTCTTACAATCTACTTTACACTCGGTATACGAAGAATGAAGTTAAATTGAAGATAAGACGATGACGTGTCGGAAAGTTGTAAATTGCACGAAGAGCTAGAAATTAATTTCCAACTAAATATGCATTTAGAAAACGCTGAGAAATGTTTTTTTCCAACATTTCAATTTTCGCTAAACTCTTCAATCTGGTTTCGATCCGATTTTATAATTGTTTTGAGTTTCAAGAATGATGCAATACAATTTGTCATAAAAAAGTCATATATTCGCCCTAATTCCGGTTGTACAACGGGAATATCAATTTACAATCGTCAACGCAATACGGCGTCATTTTGTGTCGACGACGATAACCGAAATAAGGGTGATTATCAACATAAAAAATGTTGGCAGCCTAAAACAATCTAATGGGTCGATTGTTCAATACAATTAAAAAAATAACTAAATGAAATGAGATATCAAGTGAAATAATTAATTAATTGTGCTTCTTTACAGGCTTAAAATCAATTAAATTTTAAGCTGGTTTGATTAATTCTTTTTCTTACTTTTTCTTACCAAACATTACCCACACTCTACGAGGCGAATGCGATTATCTATCATTTGATATGGGAGAACTGTGTACTACATAAAAGGAGTATGTTTATAATAACCTATTTTGTTTGAGAAGTGAGAGCATACGAAGAACAGTTTTTCACCTTAGAATGGATATACAATTTTATTAATTCGTTTGCAACACCTTGAAATCAAATAATCCTTGTGAAAAACGCCAAAATAGCATAAAAAATTAAACAACAATTAAAACCACTTTTTATTATATACGTACATAATATATAGTACTATTTGCAAAACAAAGCAAAAACAAAATACTTTAATCATTTAATATTTTAACTGATGAATTTGAAATGGAATTTCTGAAAATCAGTTGACGAGTTTTGAATTTCTAAAGGAATTTCTGAATATTGATGAGTACTGCATTTCAAATGCAATTTCTGAATTATAATTGACCTTTTTTGAAGTACATTTGGAAACGGTTTAGTAATATTTCAAATAGTTGTGGGTGAATTCTGCTTTATATTCAGTATTTGAATAGATAAAACCGAAGGGAAGAGCCTTATATAACATTTTTTGTGTCCCGCCCTATTAGTGATCGTGGGTATTAAGAGTAATTAAATTTTACCAATATTTGACTAATGAAGCATAACCTCAACTTAAAGCAGAATTAAAAAAAAATTAGTCACGCGCCTTTATGTTGGTATGGTATATGAACGTGGGTGTCTAATTTTAGAGTAACAAAAATGTTCTCTTTTTTGATAAAAATAATCGGCTGAACTTGTCACGGAATTGTTTTAATAGTAGAAAAATAAACTCCTTTGAATCAAAAAAATTCAAAAAATAAAAGAAGTTTGCAGCTGCGGGAAGAAAAGACAAATGTACAAACGAATTAATGTTGTCGTCATTCTGGGGAAAGTCGATAAAAATAAATTGAGAAGTCGAATTCAAAGAGTAAAATTTGGAAAAGCTCTTCCACGCAATATAGTTGTGTCATCCGGTGTACCACAAGGAAGTCATCTTGGTCCGGTCCTATTTACTATATTTATTAATGATCTTCCTTCTGTAGTTTGTCACTCTAATTATTATTTTTTTTTTTTTTTTGATCATGAACACGGGACTGTAGTTTCCTTTGTGGATCTTGGAATTCTGTTGGATCAACGTCTGAACTTTTGTACTTCTCAATTACATGATAGTAAACAAATCTTATAGTAATCTTGGTTTTATGAATCGAGTTTTCCGATTCTTTTGTTCGCTACATACTTGAGTATGGTTCATTGATATGACACCAATCTTATACTATTCATAGCAACCTTATGGAATCTGCCCAAAAACAATTCTTCTTATTTTGTCTGCGTAGACGAGGGTGAAACCCATGTAACCCTCATAACCAATAGGGATCCAAAATTTTGCAAATCATGTGGAAAGAACTTCTGTAAGTGCAATTTCATCAAGATTTAATTTTCGTTCAAAAGTTAGAGAATTATTATCTAAAGATCGGCTTAGAACCACTGTGAATAGGGCATAGAAATTGATTCTACAATTTCGACATGGAGCTTATCTGCTCAGTCATACCTTCATTAAATTCAAGAAAACTGAATGCTACAGACATGCCCAATCGAAAATCAAATTAATAATAGTATATATAATAAAATTTTAAATGATTTAAAATATCTAATTTATAATTACCTTCAAGTACATTAAAATCGGTATAGTATTTCAGGAGTTACATACGATTGGATGAACACACCTTTTTGAAATCGAAATTTCACCATTATTAAATTGGTCATAACTCGGGAATATAGTTTTTATTTTTTTCCAAAAATACGTATAAAATATTTTTATGAGTATAATGCGTACACAAAAGAGAAATCTCACTGTTTGTCTGTTATTACCGGCGCACCGTTGGTCAATAACAGCGAATGTTGTTGTTAAAGCCATGTTAGCTTTTTACAGGAAAATATTAAAATAAGAAAAACGATGGATACATACACAAATATACACGAAAATGAAATGTATATATTAATTTTTTAAATATATTTGAATTTCATAGCAAAAACTTATAAAAACAGTAAAGTAACGACAAAAAATTGTACTTTGCAGAAGCAAAGTTCGGTGGTATTGCTCGGTCTCTCTACAAGTTAACAGACAAAGAGCGAGATTTCCCCTCTTGCATATTTACGCTCCTTGATCTACTCTCTCTCTCTCTCTTCTAGTGGGAAGTAAGTGTATAAAACGACAACGGTTGACACTGTCATTAAAAAGGAAACGTTCTTAGCACCTTGATCGTTGGTTGATTTCCTGATCAATACCTCAATCGAATTCAAACTTTTTGATAACGGTTGTCGCATGTGAACAGTTCGGGTCTGTGTATATTACTATCCGGAAGAGTTCTCGCACTACTTCCTCCATAGTTAGCACTTGGTATGTTGATTTTAAGTACAGACATGCTTCTTATATTTATTAACATTTAGGCTTTTTAATTTAACATTATACATAAGTAAATAAAACTTCTGTTATATATATATGTATATATTTTAAAATGCGTTCAATAAAACAGCATCTATGAGTCGTTATGAAATAGTTTTAATTTTTGGTTTGTTTTTTTTTTGTATTTTTTGGTTCATATACCATCGATTATCGTTCATTTTCTAGTGTTGGAAAATTAACATTGATTTTGGTTTTTAAATATTGTTAAAGCGTAATTATTGCTTGTTTTACATTTGAAAAAAGGAACCTGATTTTTTGCGTGTATTTGTGTTTGTTATTTTTGTTGGTTATAAAAAAGCCTTAGTCGCTTGTATCCTTTAGTTTTTGATTTTTGTATTATTGCAAACAGTTTCATAGTTAAAGTAAATCATATGTAGAGTGAGTCCATAGGCATAGTCCTGCTATATATGTAGGGTGTTGGGTGTAAGTTTTCAAAATTTTAATTGAATAGTTTTTGTGTTTAGTTAAGATACGAGTATTTGTTTATTTGAGTATTAGTTTAAGGCGTTTTCTTCTCAACTTGTTTATTTTGCTAATTTACAATATATGTATGTATGTGTTAAATATGAATGTATGCATGTAGTATGTGTGTTAGTATGTGTAGAATAAGGCTATCCAAGTTAAATGGTTGCTTTTTTGCACTCCTGCGCTTTTGCAATATCATGATTTATCTGTTAACTCAAAAGTTTCTGTAAATTTTCATTTTAACAATTTCGTAAACACATCTTAGTATTAGTCTTAGCATTTCGAAAGGACTTTCGTAATTTTTACACACACACATACACATAACATAACAGCTTTTATACAACTTGATTTTGGCTACAAACAACACTCATTTGAAATACAATACGTTATACTTATTACTTAATAGTAAGCAGTATTATATATTAGTACATGTATGATGTAGTATGTTGAGTTTGTTAACGGTTTGCTTTGCATTTGAAATGCCATTTCTTAAGAATCACAATAGTTAAAGTTCAAAGGATAGTCGAATAAATTGAGATAGAAATATTATGTACAAATGTCTGTATGGATGTACATATGTATGAACTGTGTTTATATGAACTTTGGATTCAAATTGCATGTTTACCGGAAGTTAAATCTTTTTCTAAAGGAAATTCGGAATATCAAGATCATATCCTAAAATTTCATATTGTCCCCATGAGGTAGGTACTTAATTAAGTTGTTGGAAATCGAAATCGTTGTGAACGAACGGCAATGTCGTGCGAAATATGTCACCCCCTATGCCGTAGCTTTTTTTATTCGATTCGTATTTCGATTTTTATGGCGTCATCATTGGCTAGGGACATTACTCTTTCGCTGCATAGCCAACACATCCAGAATATGTCCATAATTCGGCAAAGAGGCGTTTTCTAAGTACTTATAGCGCTTTCATATGTCTTTCCTGGCTGCGCAAGACTCGGAAACGTCGATACCATGCATGTATTGCAAATTTCATTTTGATTTGCCTGGAGATCTTTTCCGAGCTGTTAGTTAGCATTTCTGTGTAATGTTTGATTCATATATCCATTTCGAACTTTTTAAAGGTGATTTTTCTGGATGTGTATTTTTTGATATTTTGTCTATATACAGTCCTATTGGTTACCGCAGCAGGTTAAATTGGAGATCCATTTCCATTATCAAGTTAGTATTTAGGCACTTTCGACGAAGAGTTCGCCATGTTCGCATTCCTAGCCCGCGGAAATCGATTTCCGTAGATTTAGTTTTTGCCTGACGCTTTGTTAACTTTTTTCCATACATACAAATTGACCCAACCTTCTGGCTTTCAATTGATTTGATTAATGTTAAAAAGAAGTATTCATAACATAATAGCAAACATTCATATAATAGCAAAGAAATATTTTTCAACAATGAAGTTATTTTAACATTAATATGTACTTCGTATCCAAATACTTGTATATCCTCTAATAAGTATTTGTAAACTAAATACATATGTATATGTTCTTATGTATTTTCAAATTACGGAACCCAATAACTTATAAACAACATTTTCTATTTGACGATTTGCTTGTAGCGTATGATAATCTATATATATAAAAGAGTTGCGTTACTGACTGACTGACTTATCATTGACCAGCCCCCAGACCAAACGGCTGAAGCCAGGCTCATGAAATTTTCAGGGTAGTTGCCAAATATGACGTAGACGTCGACTAAGAAAGAGTTTCACGAAATTCGTACCTTTAAGGGATAAAATGGGACAAAAAGGGATAAACATCGAACCTTCGTCCCGACTAAACTGCAGTAGCTAGAAACATGAAATTCGGTGTGTTCCTTGCACTGACCATGCAGAAAAGCTACAAATAGGGATTTTACGAAATTTGTACTTTTAACAATGGAAAGAGACAAAAAGGGATAAAAATGGTACCAATTTAGGAATTGCAGCTATATTCGTGAAAATCGATATTTACATTTCTATGACATCGTAGACTTGCAACAAAAATGGATTTTTCGAAATTTGTACTTTTAGGGGTTGAGCGGGACATAAAGGGGTACAAATTGTACCAATTGAAGTATTGCAGCAGATATTTGGTTTGTAAATTCCTCTCACAACGTAGACTTGCAACATAAACGGATTTTTGGACATTTGTACTTTTAACACATTGAGTGCCAAGCGGAAAAAGCAATCACTGTCGTACGGAAACGTACGACTTGGCACTCCACGACGGGTTAGGTATCGTACGGAAACGTACGACGTCGCACGCAATGTGTTAAAGGGCGAGAGGGACATGTGATGTAGTGATTTTTCGAAAAGTTACAAAGTGGTCGGCTGCATCTAGAAACAGGTCGAGGATATAAAAGGCTCTCCGGTTGTAATTTTTTGTTCAAAACTGGGTAGAAAATGATAACAATTATACAAACGAAGGGAATTCTGCTAAAATAGTGCACATCGACAAGCACATTCATTTGACTGTGTATGAGTGCTATCTAATAAGAGGTCTCCAAATTACTATTTTAGATAGATATTTAAATAGAGACGGATAAAATTAGTAACAAATAACTGGCTTTTTCGCGTGCGAAGCAGCGGGTATTGCTGGTTATTTTTAATAGTAGTCATACGCCACAGTAGCATACGTATTGATCCTCAGAGGCGTAAAGCAACCATGCAAGCCAGCAAATTCACTCAGTAGGAATAAAAATCTCGATTAAGACTATACCATACGAAGGGTAGCCTGTCATTCTCCACTCCCGAAGCAGGCCACATAGTATGCCTGGTTGTAGAGCTGTTATAGCAGGCTTATACTTGTGAAATAGGCAACTACCTAGTATCCCATGAAATTGTCCAAAGATCGGAAAGTGAACTTTCGCACTCGCATAATGCGAGAAGTAGAATGATTTTTGCCTCAATAAGCACATAACCTTCGAAAATTCAAATGTATTTATTATGAATTATAATACAATGTAAATTTATATTCTAATTTTAGGTCCAGGGATTGATCCGTGGTGACTAAGACCATTGTAGCTAGTAATTGCAGCGACAGACCAGAGCCTCTGGTATGAATCGAACCCACAACCCCCAGGCTGATAGCCGAGCACGCTACCAACTCGACTACCGGGGCGCTTAAGAAAATGCAAATATTTGAAATATAGACCCCAGTCATAGAATACGTTCGGAATGATAAGAATTTCGGAGTTTCATTTCGATCAATTTTTTTTTTTTGACTGAACTAACACCCTGAGGATGTCCCCTATAAATGCAGTGCATTGCGTTTCAACGTTGGCGTTGGAAGATCAGGTGCTGGTAGGAGGAAAGAGGGAGTAGTGTCTGTTGACATCTGTTTTGAATCTCTGAATGTCGTAACTGGAGGGAAAGATAATTGCCGGAAGTCGATTCCACATACGAACAGTACGGGCGAAGAACGAATTTATTCTGTAATGTGTATTGCGGCCGGTTGTCCAATCGACAACAAATGGGTGAGCGTTCCTGGAGAGTCGCGTATCTCTACCGAACGTTCTCACGGGCGGTATAAGGTCACGAATTTCCGAAGAACAGACACAATGAAAGTATCGATAGAACAATGACACACAACCAACATTACGGCGGTGTTCAATAGAATTGGATATCCTACTGTCACCTATCGCCCTCCTCTGGACACGGTCAAGTAGCTTCAGTGATGAAGCTGGAGCAGCCAACCATATATGGGAGTTGTGTTCCATCTTTGGTCTGATGTAGGTAGTGTAGATATTGAGAAGATCAGAGGGTGTGAAATCTTTCGACACATCAAATACGTGTTTTGTCCAACGAACATCACGTTGTATTTTCATGCCTAGAACATCGAGAGTATCTGATTCTTCAATATCTACACCGTTCATTAAAATCGACGACACCGTTGGATCAGTGAATCGCTTGTGAGACAAAAAAAAGAGCACTTACGTGCATTAAAATCTACTCTTATGCATATCAAAACAAAAAGCTTAAGTTTTAAACAAAGTAAAAAACTAAACTAAACTGGCAACACGTTGTTTAGGAAGTTTTTTTATTTAGAACCACTAGGCGGATATACAACAAACAGTTCACATACATATAATACACATTCGTACATTACGAGCGTATAAACAATCCCCTGTTTGTTGGACGTCTGCATAGTACGGAAAAACTAAATTGGTTTTCTCTGTAATGTTTTCAAATTAAAACAATATTATTCATTTATCCTTTTTTGTGTTTAAGTAACTAAATGTCATGAAATCCAAAATTGGTTTCATTCCAAAATTATTGTGCGATTTTAGTTTTCTGTGGAAACAAAATGCGGAATTAATTCCACTTTCGATTAGAACTGAGTTCTGTGACAAGCCTGATGCAAATGAGTACAAACTTCGTTTAATAGTTTCAGAAAGTATATTCATGTCGTATGGACAGAATTCTCTTTCAAATATATTTTTCCGGCTAAACGTTTTCCATTTTAATTGTCACAAACGCTTTTCCGGCTCAGCTGTAATTGTTAGATTAAATGATTCCTGCCATTTAGCACAGCTAACATCAAGAGTCACTTTGTTCTACAAAATACCGAAATTAAATTTCTTGCAATATTCTAACATCTCGAGTCCGTTTAAATCACAATTTGGTTCTCAGACTATTTAAATTTTTTAAATAAGTTAGTTCGAGTGCAAAACGACTCGAAACTGAATCCACGAGTCCAAACATTCAATCATACATACATCCTTACATACATATGTAA
This sequence comes from Polietes domitor, assembly GCA_947397865.1. Lineage (NCBI taxonomy): Eukaryota > Metazoa > Arthropoda > Insecta > Diptera > Muscidae > Polietes > Polietes domitor. The sequence goes on along the minus strand of OX377619.1, from coordinate 128,068,452 downwards.
GTGACAACAGACATACATAGTACAGGCGCCAAATATGTATTTGTATATATATTTATAAATATTTACCTAATATATAGTAACAATGATAATTCAGTTTTATTATTATTTTTTTCTTTGATTTATAGAAGAGAATCGAAATTTTGATTTCTTTTTTTTTTGATTTACATACATACAGATTTTGGCGGAAAGCCGGGAAAATTGGAATTTACAGATGTAAAGATAAAAAAGATATTGTTTTTAATACTCGTATATGCAGTGGTTATAATATGTATGTATGTATGTTCTTACTTACTTACTTAGATAATTAGTTAGTTTATATTATGTATATGTACATTTCAAGACACTTTTACTGAACCATTTTTCGTTTTGAGGGAGGATGGGGGAAATTCCACGATAGACTTGATACTTATAAAGTGATAGAGTGATAAAGACACATTCAACATACATTTATGGAAGTTGGAGAAAATGTGGGAAAGACAAGAAGGGAAGTTGGTTCAGAGATAGATTTCAAAGAAGATGAGCGAAGTTTTTGAAAGGAAATATTAGAGTGTGCTTTGCGCAAAAATTCGGTTTGTTCCGTCTCTACTTAGTACAGATAATGCGATGAAGCCTGAGCGCGGTATTGTTTCGGCGTGAGTTTGATTAATTTCGGATTGAAGGCCCCCAGTTGGGCCTCGTTGGTGGACGATGGCGGTGGCGGCACTGGATTTGACCGAAAGCGCGTTCGCAGGAACTTCTGCATGGAACGCAAACGTATGAGGGGAGCACAGGGCGATTGTCGCAGGCTATTATGATTGAGTGCCCAATAGATGATGGGGCTTAGAGCGGAGTACATATAGCCTACAATCGAAAATGACATGGACGTAATTAAATGATTTCACACTAGATTGTATTGCGAATAACTTACCCAATAGCAAATTAAAATATCTGGATGACTTTGTACAGTATTGATTGTAGCCTATGATTCTGTAGATGACACAGAAGACGTGAGGTGCCCAGCACACTATAAAAATTAATGCGGAACCGATTAACATGTTCGCTAAGTGTCTCCTTGAGCGCAGAGTGGACGTTTGTGGCAATGGTATGCCCGGCGCGGCGACTCGTCTGCCTCGCGTAGAAGCGCGTTGCATACGTTGACGCTGGGAATGTTCTCGAATTTCACGCATAGCTCTGAAAATAGGGAAACACGTGTGAATTAATACATGACAATACATATGAAAATAACAATAAGCATTCAAATCTTAAACTACGATTATTATTCTAAAGGTTATTTACAATCCATAACCAACAACAGTTTGCAAAACGATGTAATAATTATATCCAAAAATTAAATTAGTTTTAATTATGGATCGACTTTCTAAGTCGATTCAACTATGTCCGCCTGTTCATATAGAGGCGTTACCTCTTCTTCTGTAAAGATATAGGGACAATATTTCTTTACTGGTGGTTTTTTGGCGCAATTTTTTTTTTGAATCTAAAAAATAATGATAAATATTTTTGGTAAAAGATATATCGAGGGCTTACGTTAAAAAGTGCCTATGAACAAAAACACAAACTTTCAGGAGAGAAAAACTGATTTTATCCTTAATTTGAAGAATAATTATTAATCATTCTTCTACAGTTTAATCTAAAGAGAGTTACTAATTGCTACCGTTAAAAGGTTTTCAAAACTTCCTATTATTCGCGGTTATATGGTTCATAGCCACTTTAGCATGTTGTAAAATTAAGCACTATGAATGTTGAAATAAGCACATAGCCATTTATGCCCAAATTTATAAATAAGATTTATTGTAAATTTGATTTGAACTGGGATATTGTCCTGGCTCAAGACCATTTTGCTTCCATATTTAATAAAGAGTGATTTTTTTGAGGTTAGGATTTTCATGCATTAGTATTTGACAGATCACGTGGGATTTCAGACATGGTGTCAAAGAGAAAGATGCTCAGTATGCTTTGACATTTCATCATGAATCGTCTTACAAACGAACAACGCTTGCAAATTATTGAATTTTATTATCAAAATGCGTGCTCTGTTAAGAAAGTTCATTGCGCGCTTCCATTTTATGGTCAGTTTAATCGACCCACTGAAGCGGCTATTCGGGCTATTGTGACTAAATTTCGCACCAAATTTACATTGTTGGACATTAAACCACCAACACGCTTACGTAGAGTGCGAACTGAAGAAAATATCGCAGCTGTATCGGCCAGTGTTAATGATGACCACCAATTTTCGATTCGTCGCCGTTCGCACCAATTGGGTCTCTGTTACTCAAAAACGTGGAAATGCCAAAATTGGACTAAGCGGATGGACCACCTAAGACGCAGCCGCGGTCAATGATGTCATGGACCAATCTAACGTTTCAAATAAAGAACCGATGAGATTTTGCAAATTTTATGCGTTTTTTTTAAAAAAAAAGTTATCAAGCTCTTAAAAAATCACCCTTTAGAATGCAAATTTATTTACAAATGACATGGTGACATTTATTACTTGGCTGCAGACTACCACGATCATGATTTCGACCATGTCAAAAGTCTTTTCAAGTGGCTTCGCAGCGACTTTTCAACATCAAACCCGGCCTCTATAAGGAGATGATTCTCACAAACGAACGAGAATCACAACTCACTTGCCGAATTTGCGTTTAAAAAATCGCACCAAGTAATAAAGCACACATGCCATCTTACAAGCATCTCATTGAGTTGCATATGTAAGTATGTGTATATGCAGGTATAGTTACCCAGCAATACTTCGCCGTGCCAACCAACGCTCATTTGTTTTAGTTTTTTCGTTTGCATTTTTTTGGTCTGTAATCAATATTTGATTTGAACTGGGATATTGTCCTGGCTCAAGGCCATTTTGCTTCTATATTTAATAGAATGCAAATTTATTTACAAATGGCATGGTGACATTTATTACTTGGCTGCAGACTACCACGATCATGATTTCGACCATGTCAAAAGTCTTTGTAAATAAATTTGCATTCTATTAAATATAGAAGCAAAATGGTCTTGAGCCAGGACAATATCCCAGTTCAAATCAAATATTGATTACAGACCAAAAAAATGCAAACGAAAAAACTAAAACAAATTTATTGTAAATTTGATAAGGTTCTTCATGAAATCTTGGCAATGTTGTTAAGAAAACGCATTTTTTGGGATGTACACACCGAATTTAAAGATTCCAGCTGCATCCGTTAAATTGGTACCATTTTTATCCATTTTCCCAAATTTTTTACTAGAAGTGAATATTGCGGTAGGGCACCACAAACAAAAAATACAAATTGGATATTTTTGAAAAATTTTCATTTTCGCGGCAAATATGGCTAAAATGATTTTCACATATGACATTTTTATTTTATGATTTTCTCGTGATATAACCAAACAAATATGATATTAATAAATATGATAAAAAGTTACGCGGGCTTTTCTAAAGATACTTTTCACAATTTTTGACTTTACAGCCAACCTTTATCCTACTTCAGCCTGATAACTTATGAGGCAAAATGTTATTAACCGCGAAATGATGGAATTTGATAGTACGATTACATAAATCTAGAAAAATGTTTTAAACATAATCGTTGTAGAGAATTACAACCTTCGGTTTTATGCTGCCCCATTTTTGAACTATTTTATTTATATCATTTTTATGTTCATAGCAACTTTTGCAGTCACAGACTAACGTGTATTAGAAATATTTGAAAAACAGTTTTCGTTAAATATTTGTAATATAGTCAAACCAAAACAAATAAAAATATTGAAAAAATATAATTTTATAAATAAATATAAAATTGTAAGTATTTTAAATCACGGGAGGGTAACAATATGTTTCAATACAAAAAGTATATATCAGACAGCAAAGCTTACATAACCTAAATATTGGTTATGTATTTTAACTCCAAAAGTACGTACATAGGTTTTTCCCACCTTTTCCGTAAAAATAAAAAAGAACGAATTTGGAAAATATTTTTATTTTGCGAGTCTATGCGCTCAGACGTACATGCGTAGCAGACGTACATGCTTGAATTGGAAACATTACAAATTATTTCAATACAAAAAGTATATATCAGACAGCAAAGCTTACATAACCTAAATATTGGTTATGTATTTTAACTCCAAAAGTACGTACATAGGTTTTTCCCACCTTTTCCGTAAAAATAAAAAAGAACGAATTTGGAAAATATTTTTATTTTGCGAGTCTATGCGCTCAGATGAATGTATAAACCGAATTCCATGATTCTAGCTGCGTCCATTTGGTTGGTACCATTTTTATTCCCCACTTTATCACCTTAAAAGTACGAATTTCAAAAATGTACTTGTCTACGCAATTGGCTCACCAAATTTCGTTATCTATCTGTAGCCGTTTGATAGGTACCATTTTTATCCCTTTTTGCCCCATTTCACCCCTACAAATAAAAATCAAACTTAGTATACCCCCATCCTGGAGGTGGAGGGTATAAAAAAATAATTACAATTTGAGAAGCGATTATGTAATTGAGGAGATAGGATGGATTAATTTCATCAAATCGCTTCTGAGCTTTATGTGAAACTTCGATGGAGTTTATATTCTGCGATGGTTGATTAGTTTTTATGAGTTTATATCAGGCTGCTGCCCTGATCCATTCAGTTCTAACAATATCGGGATTAATAACGAATTGACCGTAAAAGAGAAATAAGTATATTTCAATAAACAAATATAATAATATTTGAATTCTGGCTGCATCGCTGGATCAGGCATAATGCAAATTATAATAATCCATTATGAAACATTTTGATAAAATATAAGCATTACATTACTATTTAGTACTAGTGGCATCCAATAGAATGCTGCAAACAAAGTGCACAATATTTTGGTCATTTTATACAGATGATTTAAGTCGAATTTTCCAAATGAAACATAAAACATTAAATAAATATATACCTTACGTTTTAATATTATGTTGTTTTATTAATAAACTCAAGAAGCATTTTCTATTACTAGCGAAAAAAATATATTTTTTTTTGTGTTTCCAGCTACAGTAAGTACCGGATACAAGAACATCTCTTAAAAGAAAAAATCGGATTTATAAAAGTTCATCAAAACACCTTTCTTTTAAAATTTTCTCAGTACTAAAATTATTCTATATAAAAAACTCTTTCATGAAAAAAACTAAATGTTGTTTTTTCTTAATACATAAGATGGCTTAATAAAGAAAGGGCGTAGCTCGTTTCTTAGCAAAATAATTAAATTTATTGTCCGTCCGTTTATTTTAAAAATGCGTTGCAGTTTATTTGATGCCTGTTGTTCAGGTTTCATTAAGTTTTTCCTTCCCCTGCAAAGTAACGTTTTTTTACGTTCATTGTTATTTTTAAATTTGTTTATTGGTTTGTGCGACCCTAAATTCATTTAATTTTGCAAATGTAAACATTTTACTCTAAATCTGTAAAGTATAGAGCAGCTTCCATTAACTAATCCAATCATAAAACAAAAACTCAATATGACATCTTCATAGAAACATATTTGCATCATCCCTGGCACTAATGTAACAACAACAGGTAAATACCCCAACGTTACATAGGCCCCACAATCGATTCATGATTATAATCAGAACATATAAATTTATATTGAGAAATGTAAATAAGGAACATATAAATTCATAATGGGTAATGTAATTTATAATTATTTATTTATTTATAATAGGAACATGTTAATTCATAATGAAAAACATAAATGCATAATGAGAATTATTAATTTATTTTGAGAACTATTAATTCATTATAGATTCTCATTATGAATTGGTATGTTCCTATTGCCAATTCATAATGAGAAATACAAGTTCGTAATCAGAAAATCCAAATTCATAATCCGAAAATGTTTTCATATTCAGAAAATATGAATTTATAATGAGAAAATGTAAAATCATATTGAGAAAATATAAATATACATTGAGAACACTGATAAGATATATGTTTCAACTTTTTACTGTTTCTGATTATGAATTTATATTTTCTCATTATCAATTTGGATTTTCTCATTTTGTATTTATAATTCTCATTATGAATTTGTATGTTCTTATTATGAATTTATATTTCTCAATAAGATTTTACATTTTTCATTATGAATTTACAGTGCTGATTATGAAGTAACATGTTCCAATTATGAATTTACATATTCTGATTTTCAATTACATTATCGCATTATAAACATGTAATTCCATGTGAAACGGAACATATATTTTCCTTAGGTTCATCAATTTTAATGAAAGCTTGCAAGTTTGTTCTGCTGAAAGAGGAAAATAAAACTGAATTTTGGAATAAAGCATTAAACAAACCAAAGATTAATTTTAGACGGGAAGACCCACAACTTCTTTGCAGCCAGCTGAACATAAGCTGGTTTCATTATTTCTATTAATTGTTCTGTAATTGTTGCAGAGTAAGTACCAAGAACTTCTTCAAGCATCTTATGGTGCGTCTAACTGACACTATTACCTATTAAAAAAAATATTTTAAAATTATTATTAAAAAATTACAGGGAATTCAAGATTTGATAATTTTATATTAAACTAGAAGCAATATGCTTGAAATTCGCCAACAAAATATATTTCTGTCTCCTACCAGAAAATAGCTACGATTTTTTAAAAATTATGTCAAAATTCCTGATTTTCGATCCACCCTAGTATATATATTTTTTAAATCGGGAAATGCAGTTCTATTTGCCTTATTTAGAAGTAAAAATTTGCAAATTTTCATTAAATTTGGAGAACGTAACGGGGTGTCTGTTGGACAAATATTTTGAATTTGTGTTAAAGTGCAAAATTTTGAATAAAAATCAGAATTTTTTATTTTTGCTGAATTTGTACAAATGTTTTGTATATGTAGCTGACTTTTGTCACTTCAACAAGAATTTCAACGTAGCAGACGTACATGATTGAATTGGAAACATTACAAATTAAATTTTTTCGGACAAACGTAAAGAAACTACTGAAATTGCCATACACGAAAAGGGAGAAAGTTGAAATTAGACAAAACAAATGAAAGAGAACAATTAATTTCTTCTTACTAATTTATTGTAATATGTGAAAATGAAATAAATAAAGCTTTTCTTAAAAAAAATTGATGTCGTTCCACATTTCTTGAACCAAATTCTTGTTTTTTGGTTTATTTTTTCATTTTTTTTTTTATAATAGTCGCCATTATTGGTGCGTCACCACAGCAATATAAAGGGTGATTTTTTAGCTATTATCTTTTTGGTTTAAACAGCTGACACACGTTTCGTGTTTTGTTCCACTGTCAAACATCTGCAGTTTGGTCTATAATTTAACCATGAAGTATTTTTACAAACGAACAACGCTTGCAAATTATTGAATTTTATTATCAAAATGCGTGCTCTGTTAAGAAAGTTCATCGCGCGCTTCCATTTTATGTGTAGTGGGCGACAAAGTGAAAAAACAATTTTTTTATTTTGAACAACTATTTGAAACATTAGCGGTGTTTACGCATGATATGCTTTGTATTTATTTATTCACACTCAGCTAGATGTTTGACAATTTAATTCTTAATAAAATTTTGGTAAATAAACAACAATGCAGCGGCTGTAGCTCTTATTTCGGAAATATAAAAAAACTGTTGAAGCAACTTTAATTAAATCCAACCCTTTTTTCACGTTCAATTTTAAAACTCTTATTTTCCATTTTGTATTGACAATGATTTTTACTTTTTCCAACACTGATAAAATTAAGTACTTAAAAAATAAGATTTTTGTGTGACGCAGACAAATAGTACAAATTTAAGGTTCTGGGGTGGCTTAGCCCCCAGGAACACTCGTCCTACACCAATGACACATGCATTTCCAACATTTTGCGAACAATTAGTATCATAGAATTCGAAAAAAAATAATTCTTCTTCCGAATCCTGACTGCACCGCGTTTAAAAGCTAGTACATGCACACAACATACATCACGTACACATAACTTGTAGTCTTACCTGGGCGATATGGGATTTTTTGATTTGATGATACTGCGACTTGACACAGCACCTCTGGGATTCAAGTTTTGCATTTGGATGTCACCGCCATTTGATGTGTCATCCGTTGTTCCGCCACAACCCGCTTGGTGGGCATTCGCTATACCCGTAACAATCACCATGTGAGTTTGACGTCTTAATATTGGCATCGGAAGAGGTAGTTCACCATGTGCCGCTCGAGCTGTCAACGACAGTGCGCATAATTTCCGCCGAACACCATAGTGATTTAGGAGTACACCCACACCCGGTAGTATGAAAACGATAAAGGTATGAATTAAAATGAATATAACAAACACGGGATTGGCACCAGGATCTGAATGGCAACTTATGCTGACGTTCGGAAACTCTCCAGCAGCAATGGCAGGTGTGAGTGGCGTTGTCATACCAGACGTCAACAACGATGATGATGGCGATGGCGGCGGCAATGGCAATGGCGAAGGTGATGGTCGATGTGCTGCATTTTTTATAACAACTGTTTTTGCAACAATTTTATAGATAAACAAGAACGGCACACTAACAATGGCTGAGGTCATCCATGAGAAGAGAGCAAGGGAAACGTGTAAATAACGACGCTGACGTAGTTGGGCAAGACGTGGATGTTTAACTGTTGCATAACGATCCAAGGAAAGCAGAAAGAATGACAGAGTACTGGCAGCAACTGGTGTAGCCTGTAAAAGGAAATTAGAAAAATAATATATTTCAATGAAAATACATACACTCAGAAAAAAGTGAACCCTCTACAATGAGTTAAAATGAACTTAAATTTAGGAAAATTTAACTTCGTATAGGGTTAAAGCAATATTGAAATTGATTCTAGTTCAATTTTCCTCAAACCAAGTAAATATTTACTCAATCTGAGTAAAATTGCAGAAAATTTTTCCTTAAACCATGTAGATTTTAACTAAATCTAAAATTTTGCTGAAATTTTCCTTAATCTAAGAAATTTTTCCTCAAATAAAGTACATATTTACTCAAACTTAGGAACATTTTGTTGATTTTTTTTCCTCAAACCAAGTAAAGTTTTACTAAAACTTAGCAAAATTTTATAATTTTTCCTAAAATCAAGTAAAATGTTTTCCTCAAACTCTTGAAAGCAACCCTTAATGAGCGACGAGGATCGTACTCATGTACTCGGGCAACACGAGTACATCGCACAAGGAAAAAGTGAATTTAAAATTAATTCAATTGAACTGAATTTGGGAAATTATTCCCCAATACTTCAGAGTATAGTTTTACATACACATATACAAAAATTAGAATATGAAATATTCTCAAAAGTGAAGGCAGTGATTGTTTATAATAATACAGGGTTTTCCAACAAGGGGTGTTATTTTGAATCACCCGGTATTTCGGTAGCTGTCACTTTTGAAGCTTTTATTCTTTGAAATTTGGCAAGTAGAAACTACGCCATTACTAAAAATGAGACGATACACGCTTCAACAACACATTGAAATTATTAAAATTCACTACAAAAATTTTGAAAATCTTGCAGTCACTGTTCGCAAAACTAAAGCGTTTTTGGGTCGTCGTGAAGCACGTTGTCGGACCGCAATACAGAAATTGGTGGAAAAATTCAAGCTGTTGGGACAAGTTAGTGATGCGAAGAATACAACTCCTGCACGTCGCTCAAGAACAACTGAGAATATTGCTGCTGTAGCCCAAAGTGTTGGAGAAAACCCAGGTTTGTCCATTCCTCGTCGTTCTTTGGAATTGGACATTCCACAAACGTCATTACACTGTATTTTGCATAAAGACTTGGTTCTTAAGGCTTATAAAGTTTAGTTAACACAAGCCGGCCTTTGCTGATTGAGTCCCTTGAAATGAATGAAAATGATCCAGAATTGTGGACAACGTTTACTTTCGACAAGACGGCGCTACGTGCCACACAAGCAACGAAACCATTGCTCTTTCATGGGAAAATTTTCCGGACCGTGTTATCTCTCGAAGAGGTGATCACAATTGGCCACCGAGATCTTGTGATTTAACACCTTGCGACTTCTTCCTTTGGGGCCACGTGAAAGATAAGGTCTACGCCAACAGCCCAGCGTCGATTCAAGACCTCAAAGATAGAATTCGTGAGGCTATCGACGACATAGGGCAGCCACTTCGCGATTTGGTTATGGAAAATTTCATTAAAAGGATATGGTCCTGTAAGCGTGGTCGTGGTGGCCATTTGGCTGATGTTGTTTTTCATTATTAACAGCATACCTTCCTCTTTATTATGAAATAAACATCCGATCATTTATCTCAAAAAATGAAATTTTTCTTTGAATGCCAAAATAACACCCCTTGTTGGAATATAAGTATTTAGGAAACAAGATCGAAAAACAAACAAGAATTGCTTCTTAGATTACTATTCAAGAATAATCTTAACACATTGAAGTGACCTTTTATAAGTTCATTAATACTTAAATATATGAAGAACTCGGCATAAATTTCAGTAAGCACATTAACTTAATTTTAGTTTAACTTTCCCAAATAGAATTTAAGAAAAAAGTGAACTCTATAATGAGTTAAAATTAAAGCAATATATGTTCATATCTAGTTCAAATTTTTCCTTGAAAGTACGAGATGCTTTGAACTTGATTCTAGTTCGATTTTCCTCAAGCCAAATAAATATTTACACAAACTGAAGAAAATTGCAGCAAACTTTTCCTCAAGCCAAGTAAATTCTTACTAAATCGAAATATTTTTTTGTTGGAATATCCCTCAAACCAAAGTATTTCTTCCCTTAAATCACTAAACCCCAGTAAATTTTTACAAAACCTGAATACATTTTTTCCAAAAAATACATCTGGAATCACCTGTGGTGAAAGCGGATAAGATCGGATCAGATTTAGCTAGAGTCCTCATACATATGGCGCTTCCGATTTGACTTTTCCAGAGTACACATACTTTACCCGATTTTCTTCAAATTTGGCACAACACGTTATGATCCAACTAGAAACACTTGTAGTTAAAGCGTGTAAGATCGGTTCAGATTTAGATATAGTCCCCATAAAAATGTCACTTCCGATTTGACTTTTTCCGAAATAGAAACTACAAACTTTAACCGATGTTGGCCAAACTATACACATCTTATTTCTTCTATTCATCTTATTTCATATATATGAAAGTGTGTCACATCATTCCAGGTTTTAATATACGTCCATCCTTTGAAAGCCTTGTAAGAATAAAATACACGTTTAGAAAGGATCTAGGGTTCCCCGTTTGTGAAGGGTAAATTTTGCCCGCAAGGAATTGCACCCTTGGAAGATAGGATACATTTAGCGTAAAAAATCATATTTTTGGTTTCAAAACGCGAATTACTCTTTTTCTCATTAACTTTTGAAAGATAATAAGGAGCTAAAAAGATGAGCAAATTTCCTTTAACCGCAAGTTAAATTGTATGCCAATCGGAATTCATTTGCAGGAATTATGTCCAATAACTGATTTTGCAGACAAACATGATATCGATTGGTTATAAAGAAATTAGCTCATCTTTTAATGAGAAAAAATGAGCAATTCTTAAAAGGCTTCCAAATAAAAAAAAATATGTTGGTCCAAAGGCATAAATAATAAAGCCACAATAAAGCTAAGAAACCGCAGTTTCCAATAAAACAAATTCGAGTGCAAAAAGAATGTGAGAGAAACAGTTCGACAAAGTCGAAAAATGAAATTACGCTTTTCAAAATAATAAAAATTTTTTTGTGCATTATGAACAAATACGTAAAATCATGTTAAAAATCATAAAAACAGCAAAAAGGCAAAGTGCGACCTTTATTGTTGCAGCTAAAAGTTGACTGCGCTGCGAGCACATGCACAACATTGAATTGGCAAAGTGAGATTTTTAGTGTGTCGACTTAGTTCGGTGGAATATTTTGTTTATCAGCGTTTCTCATTTGAAATATGTGACCGCTGGTACTAATATGAACCCTGATTTAAGTCAAAGACATACATTCGTTGCGAAAGTTCTGATGAGATGGGGTAGCGCCCATCGAAACTGCGCAGTCAACTTTTAGCTGTAACAATAAAGGTCTCACTTTGCCTTTTTTGCTAATTTTTGGGTTCTGCTGAAGACTTCAGCACAACCTATGGTCTTAAACCAAAATAAATGACAAGACATACAACATAACAGACCAACTATACATACAAACAACAACAATACACACGAGGTACAGTACATATAAAATATAATATAAAAATATATAATATAATATAATATAAAAATAAACATTTTTATATTAACGTAACGATTTTTAAAAAAGGGACGTGACACCCTATGCACAAGATTTTTATGTACATATTAGAAGTAAATATATATATACTACAACCTCTGTCATTCATGCTCATACGATCATAAATCAACTCGTCAAGAGGTTGAAGATTTATGGGCGAGTCACTCCGCCAACGCAATGTACTGCTTTATAGGGGACATCCCTGAGTGTTGGTTCTGTGAAAAATAAAATAAAATTGTGTACACTTCTTAATAGAAAAAGTCATATTAATTTATCATTCCATTTGAAGCTTATTACATTTATTTATTTTAAACATCTTGATCATCCATTCCAATAAAACATAAATAGTTCAAAAGCTGAAATAAGTCTATATATAGTATTGATAAGGGATAATTAAGTTATGAGGAATCATAAGTCTCGCTGAGCAGGCCGACGAATTGCTTCATATTAATAAATATGAAAGTTTTATTTATTATGATATAAAACGCTCCTAAGTGAGCAGTAATGCAGGAGAGATGACGTCAGTTTTGAACAATTTTCTCCGTCAGATTTTACTTTCAGATTTTTGGTACCGTCCGATTTTCTGCGTAGAATGTACTATACATATGTATATACATACATTGATACATTAACTCTGCAATAAATTAGGATATTTAAGTAGTCTAAAATGCATTCCCAGCTCATAAGGAGTCATTAAATTGCACAAATTACTTAAACTGAATGTTCTTTTTTTCTTCACCATCTTCTACAAAATAAATAATATTATATTACAATATTTTGTCTGAATTGAACTTTGTATAAACTTACAAACTATTCCGAATGGATAGAAATGTTGCCAATTTATAACTGTTGCTTACTTGGGATAAAAATGTTGTATATAACCGTATATACGTGTTCGTTTATATAGCTAAGCATGTTTCGTTTTTTTTTAACCGGTTAACCCACAGTTTCCCCGGTTTATCAAAACCTGCATTTAAATCGGTTAACCGATTTCGGTTTTGACATCCCTGCTTGCAATCGTACCAAAGCTATTGGACACTTTCTTTAATATGCTTACAGCGGGAGAATATCATTATTTGGTATCAAATTTTATATTTCATTTGAAGTTAAAATGTCACGTGGGCAGTTCTATCGAACGAATATAAATGTAATTTATATGGACCAGATGGATTCCTATGTTACTGGCGTTATTTTGGAAAAGAGCCACTCATATTTGCAAATTAAACTTTGGCGGAAGTTCTGTCATGATATTAGGTGGAATTCAAAATCGTGCATGCTCGAATTACAATTTGTCAGATCAAGGATGCCATTTGAGAGGAAAACAGGGAAAGATCAAACGTAATGCACATATTCATTCAAGTCGAAAAACAATCACGTGCTCCTTTGAGGTTCTGATCTGGTCAGCTTGGCTCACCTGACCCCAATCCCATCGAGAACATGTGCGGAATACTGGCTAGACGCATTATTTCGAAATGTCCCAACGCCTCTAATTTACAATAGGAATATTGATAAAATATTATATATTCTCCCAGATTCTGATATCATTTAAAGACTGAAATGCGCTTGCATGTTACACTGCTCTTGCGCAGTCTCCTCCAGTTATAGTTATATTATACTCATCCACAATGCTCTCGAGGTACTGCATTCACTGTTTGCAAAATGCCGAACCACGAACGGTGGTAACGGAGTTTCATGAGATGCCGTTATTCTTCTCGAACGCATCTTACAAATGATTGTTCTACTGAAAATTCCAAGAGCTGTTTCAACGCTCCGCGATAATATTTATATTTCTCAATGTGAATTTACATTTCTCATTATGAATATTTGAAAAATTGGTTGCGGAGGTGGTATCTCATACTGAGTCCCTATCAACATGGATTTCGTAAGGACTTTTCTACTATAACAAATTTTGTTCAGTTTACTTGGTATTCTAATCGATTCCAAACTGAATTTCAACAATCATGTTGTTACTATGGATAACAATGTATATGGTGTTCTTGGCTTCATTAACTTGACTTGACGAAGCAGCATAAGGTCCCGTAGTGTGGGATCCTCAGTATGGTATCTATATTGACAGGATTAAGTCAGTTCAGAAACAATTTATATTGTTTTCGATAAGACACTTACATTGGAATAGTGATTTTGTTCTTCCCCCTTCAAATTTATTTTTTGTAAATACTTGATAGGACATATAAATTGAAATTTGAATTTCAATTCATAATAGGAACATGCACTCAGAAAATATCATTCTTAAATCTGAGTAAAATCCATACTCCAATTTAGTTTAACAATTTTACTTCAGATTAGGTAAAATTTCCTTACGAGAAGGAAAATTAAATAGATATGAGTACACTTTCCTTATTTCAAAGCCAGAAAAAATAGTACATATACTCAAAATAGTGTAGTAAATTTACTTAAAAACATTTTTTATCTAGTAAAAACATCTTACAATTAAGTAAATTCATACTTGTGCGGAAGAAAATTTACTAGCGTTCAAGATAGAAAATAATGCAGATTTTTTTGTATAGAAAAATTCCATTTAAAAAGTTTTTACTTTAAAATGTGTTTATTACTTCAAATAAAGTAAATGAATGTAATTAAATTGATGCCATGTTCCTCCTACATTCAGGAATAAATGAACTTATTAAAAATACTCCTGTGTGTTTAGAAAAATACATGAATAGTAGTCTAAGAAGCAATTCTCGTTCCTTAGCCGAGACTTTCTTCATAAGTACTTCAAATATTACTCAAAACAATTACTGCGAAGGCGCCTACCTAGCCTCCGCAGCAGTCACGGTGAAATATCTAAACTCTTTATGGTATGAGTAAGATGAAACGTTTGAGAACTATACCATGTTGTCATCTATATATATAAAAGAGTTGCGTTACTGACTGACTGACTGACTGACTTATCATTGACCAGCCCCCAGACCAAACGGATCAAGCTAGGGTCATGAAATTTGCAGGGTAGTTCCCAAATTTGACATAGACGTCGACTAAGAAAGGGTTTTACGAAATTCGTACTTTTAGGGCGTAAAATGGCCCAAAACGGGATAATCATCGAACCTTCGTCCTGACTAAACGGCAGTAGCTAGACACGTGTAATTCGGTGTGCTCCTTGCACTGACCATGCAGAAGAGCTACAAATAGGGATTTTTCGAAATTTGTACTTTTAAGGGGAGAGCGGGACAAAAAGGGATTAAAATGGTACCAACTAAAGTATTTCAGCTAGAATCGTGAAATTTGGTATGTAAATTCCTCTGACCATATAGAAACGCAGTAAAATTGGATTTTTCGAAATTTGTACTTTTAAGGGGCGAGCGGGACAAAAAGGGATAAAAATGGTACCAACTAAAGTATTACAGCTAGAAACGTGAAATTTGGTATGTAAATTCCTCTCACCATATAGAAACAAAGTAAAATTAGATTTTTTCGAAATTTTTGCTTTTAAGGGGGGAGCGGGACAAAAGGGATACAAATGGTACCAACTAATGTATTACAGCTAGAATCGTGAAATTTGGTATGTAAATTCCTCTGGCAACGGATAAAAGTAGTATCAAGTAAAGTATTGACAATTTAGAAACGCTAATCTAAAATAATTTTTCGAAATTTGTACTTATAAACGGTGAGCGGGAAAAAAATAGTAGCAACTAAAATAGTGCAGCTAGAGTTGCGAAATTTGCAGTGTAAATTCCCTGACAACGTAGAAGCGCAATCTAAATGGATTTTTTTTTAAATTTGTACTTATAGGAGGTGAGCGGGACAAAAAGGGGATAAAAATGGTATCAACTAAAGTATTGCAACTATAGTCGAGAAATTTGGAGTGTAAATTCCTCTGACAACGTAGACTTGCAACAGAAATTGATTTCTTGATTTAGTATGTAAATTCCTCTAACCACGTAGAAGCGCAGTAAAATTGGACTTCCGAAATTTGTACTTTTAAAGGATGCGCGGGACGAAAAGGGATAAAAATTGTGTACAGTCCTTTAATTACTTAAACGCGGAACATGAATGGATATTTCAAAATTTGTACTTAGACAACGATACGTCCCGACAAGAAATAAATGTGTTACCAAATAAATTACATATTATTAGGGGAAGCAAAAAGACATGTTAACTATAGTGGTTTTTCAAAATGTGTACTTTTTGGGAAAGAGGTGCAAAAGTTATAAAGTAGCTGGCTGCATCTACAAACATGAGATCGAGGATATAAATGGTGGTAATTTTTTGTTCAAAACTTGGTAGAAAATGATAAAAATTATACATACGAAGGAGTTCAGCTAAAATAGTGCTTATCGACAAGCACATTACTTTGACTGTGTGTGAGTGCTGTATATTAGGATGTTTCCAAATTACTATTTTAGATTTATCTATATCCACCAAAAGAAAATTAAATAAATAGATAAATAAATAAATAACAAAGACGGATAAAATTAACAAATAACTGGCTTTCTCGCTTGCGAAGCAGCAGGTACTGCCAGTTTTTCATATGAGTGTTGCATCTGAAGCGAAATAATTTATTTCAATTATCAGTATAGTCGTAGTCGGGCTGAATACAAATTTACTTGGTTTAAGGAAAATTTTCCGAAAATTTTCCTCAGATTGAGTATACATTTACTTGGCATGACTGCAAATTTACTTAGTTTGAGGAAAAAAATCGGAATATTTTCCTCAGTGTGAATATAAATTTACATGATTTGAGTAAAATTTCTTAAAAATTTTCCTCATATTAAGTATAGATTTACTTGATTTGAAGAACAATTTTCCTCAGTTTGAGTAAATTTTACTGGCTTTGAGGAAAAGTTGAACTGGAATCAAGCTCAAAGCATGTCATATTTTCAAGGAAAAGTTTGTACTTGATGTGAGAATTTATTGCCTTAGCGCTATACGAAGTTCAATTTTCCTCTGTTTTTGTACATATTTACTTAATCCGTGGCATTCTTTTTTCGGAGTGTGTTAATTTAATTTTCGCGGGATTATCCCGCTTTTTGATGCCCAGTCGCGCTTACATTTTTCATCCAGCATAATGCCGTTTTTAATAAATGTCCCATGTTTCGTTCTACATTATTTTTTGGTAATCGTCAAAATGTTGTAAACTTTGGCTTTATATTTTAATGAAACATGCACGATTATCAATAGTAGTTTAAATTGTATGTAATGAAGAACATCGGTTAAAATATATGTTTTCTTGAGCGGAAAATGTAAAATCGGGAGCAACATTTTTATGAGGGCTATATCTAAATATGAACCGATCTTACCCACTTTTACCATAATGTTTCCAGTTAAAATAAAAGTTTCAATGTCAAATTTAAATCAGTTAAAAAATGTGTTTTTTAGAGCGGTGCTATATCTAAATCTGAACCGATCTGACTCACTTTCACAACTGAAGTTTCTAGTTCAAATATAAGGTTTGGTGCCAAGTTTGAAGAAAATCCTTGAAAATGTGTGGTTTCTAGAGAGGGGAAAAATCAAAGCAGGAGCGAAATTTGTATGGGAGGGAACCCGATCTGAATCACTTTCACCCCAGATGTTTCTAGTTGAACCGACTCACATTCCGTATGCCAAAAGGCGAACAATTTATATATACGAAAAGGCACGTTGGGACGAGCTCAACAACTTTTTGCAGCATTTCGCGTTGAAACAGCTCTTGGAATATTCAGTAGAACAATCATTTGTAAGATGCCGTTATTCTTCTCGATCGAATCTTACAAATGATTGTTCTACTGAACATTCCAAGAGCTGTTTCAACGCTCCGCGATAATATTTATATTTCTCAATATGAATTTACATTTCTCATTATGAATTAACATAACGTGACCATCTATATTTGGGCAAAAAGCGGGATATATGAAATCAAAAAACGAGACTTGCCGGGATTTTTTAGTAAAAAAGCGGGATAGAGAAAATCTAATCAAAAACGTAAAATAGAAAAGATTCTGGTACTTTAATGTATTAGCTGTGTTTATAATATTTTTTCTTTTCCTTTGTTGGTACGGTGATTTCGCACACCATTTAACTTTTTCCGCTCTAAAAATCACATATTTAACTGATTTACTTCAAATTTGCTATAGAAACTTTAATTTTAACTGGAAACATTATGGTAAAAGTGGGTCAGATCGGTTCATATTTTGATATAGCCCTCATAAAAACGTTGCTCCCGATTTGACTTTTTCCGCTCAAGAAAACATATTTTAACCGATGTTCTTCAAATTTTACCAAACACATTATATTTGAACTAGAAAAACGAATAGTGAATGGGGCCACATCTTCTCAGGTTTTAATACAACCCTCGTACAGAACACGTTACGGGGGTATCAATTTTCGGAAAATTTTCCTTAAACCAAGTAAATTTGTATTCAGCCTGGCTACGACTATATTGATAATTGAAATAAATTATTTCGCTTCAGAGTATGCAACACTCATATGAAAAATGACAACATGGTATAGTTCTCAAACGTTTCATCTTACTCATACCATAAAGAGTTGAGATATTTCACCGTGACTGCTGCGGAGGCTAGGTTTTGAGTAATATTTGAAGTACTTATGAAGAAAGTCTCGGCTAAGGAACGAGAATTGCTTCTTAGACTACTGTTCATGTATTTTTCTAAACTGGATTAAAACTGGAGTATGGATTTTACTCAGATTTAAGAATGATATTTTCCTATTATGAATTGAAATTCAAATTTCAATTTATATGTTCTGTTAAGCATTTACAAAAAATTAATTTGAAGGGGAAGAACAAAATCACTATTCCAATGTAAGTGTCTTATCGAAAACAATAAAAAATTGTTTCTGAACTGACTCAATCCTGTCAATATAGATACCATACTGAGGATCCCACACTACGTGGCCTTATGCTGCTTCGTCAAGTCAAGTTAATGAAGCCAAGAACACCATATACATTGTTATCCATAGTAACAACATGATTGTTGAAATTCAGTTTGGAATCCATTAGAATACCAAGGTCTGCAAAAGAATTAACTCATTCTAACTCAGCCCCTTTAATAGTATACCTGACAAACCTTGGATTCGATCTAAAGAAGGGCATATGTCTGTATTTCCTTAGCTTTAGCTTCATGTAAAGTATGTCTCATCCAAAACTATCAAAGTCATTCTGCAACGAATGACAAAATTTCTGACCAATACAATAGAAGTCTAGAGTTATTAACGGTCATTTATGAGTAATAAGACTACCTGACCTAGATGACTACCTGACTTGAAGAACCCCTGATGGAATTAGAATTGGCTTAGAATAATAATTACCGATTTCGACAATCTGAGAGCGATTCGAACGATATGAAGATATCCACTTCAAGAAGTTAGTAATAAAACCTATACGATCTAATTTATATAACAAAAGTTCAGGTTCACTTAATAAAATGCCTTACTAAAATCTAATAAATATAGATGACATCAGTCTGATTACACCGAACAAATTCATCAATAACGTGAGAAGTAAACTGAACAAAATGTGTTATAGTAGAAAAGTCCTTACGAAATCCATGTTGATATGGACACAGTATAGAATAAATCCTATGAGATACCACCCCCGCAACCTCTATAGCTTGACATGCCAATAAGACTGACAGACTTATGTAGGGGATCAATAAAAAGACCTAGTGTTCTTCCTAAAATTGCCTTTATCCCTTTGAAGTAGATCCTATAACATCTGCTATATTTCGAGTATTTGATATAATCGGAGTTCTTAAATTTCATAAAAAGTCTTTTCCAATTCTTCATACTAAACATCTCACGTTAAACCGAGGTAGTCTTCCAGAAGACATTTAGAATTTGATAAAAATCTATCCAAAACAATTTCAAGATCCGTATAGTTACAATAACTACAGATAGAATTCCAATCAACATCCTGGATAATTGAAGTCCAATCAACATCCTGGAAATGAAATAAGTAAAAAAAGAAAATTGGTTCTCTTAAAAAACGGTGCGATTATCTGGCGAGGTAGAGGGACAAGATTCACTAGAGTACAACAAGGTAGGATTATAATCGTCCTCCGGGAGAGATATGGGAGGAACCCTACTGATCTCGAAGTAATAGGGATCATTTACAAATACGAAGTCATGTTGCCTATCATTTACATTTCCCACATAATTCATCTGAAACAAGCTAAATCTCTAGGTTAGTACGTGAGATATACTGTATCTATCCCTTGCTAACGGAACAGGAGTTTTTGCTGGGATATTTTTATGCGAAGTGCAATGGTTGGTGTGCGAAGGGATTTCATCAAGAAACTATTTTTTATTTACATATGTATGTATGTCTCTGCATGTATTTAGTTACCTGCACAAAATCAATCACTTTACACAGCTGCAATGGTAGTGATTTGGTTTTCCGATTCATTGCTAAATTCAATAGGGTCACTGGTGCCGAAATTCCCGTTACGAGCAAATCAGCTATGCACACCGCTAATAACAGCGGATTACGTAGTCTCACCGATGACGCTGAACACAGCGTGAGTAAGAGCGTAGCATTTCCCAGCACTCCGCCAAATACGACAAGTCCATATGAGATTGCCATAAAGAGTAGAGTAAGTGCTGGTATCGTGTGCTCGTCGCGATCTCCATCATAGGGACTTATGAACGTTATATTCTCATAGCTGTCATAGTCGAAAGCACCGCTAACTGCCGCTTCGATTCCTCCGGGAGCACTTGCATCGTCCAGTGATTGTTGCAGGGCGGCGAGGTTGATGAAGTCTTTAGTGTTGGCGCCTACGCTGGCATCAAGGACGGCATTCGTCCTTAGGGTTGTATAATCCGATAGCTGTGTCTTAAATATACTCGCGTCAAAAGCCACCTGCTGCTCTTGCTGCTGGTTTAAATGGTGATGATATGTATTCTCCCACCATTGTTGTAAATTATTGCTATACATTGTACTGCAACTGCTGCGTCCACGACTATAAAGACCCACCTTTGCTGTTCCGTGGCCCGGTCAACTTCATATCAAAGTCATTCGTCTGCAAAAAGAGAACAAGGAGAAAACGTGGGTAAGTAAACAAATGTCTAAATAAAAAAGTTTTAAATAACATAAAATGGGAAAATGGAAAACTAATTTCATTATTCACAACAGCCATTGTTGAAAAGTTCCAAGAGAAAGTATAGTTCGAGTCAAATGTCATTAACTTTCTTCCGGAGGGCCGAAAGGACAATAGTTTTAATATTCAATTTTCAAGTTGCCCTTGTTCGTCACTAATGAAATCTCCCCAGTCAAGTGCAAGTGTTTGCAAGGAAAGGAAATTGCGGAGCAAAGACTCAACAAGCAAAGTGTAAGGATGCGTTCGAGTCCACTGTGAGGAATACTTTGTCCTTAGTTAGTTGCTTGAGATGATGGCGGTACTTGCAGCAAGTAACTTTGATTTATAATTGTTGTTTGAGTGTCGCAACATCGAACGGGATACAATAAAACAGACTTTAATTACAGTCCGACCGAATCTCCACCATAGGACCAACGGCGAAAGATTTCAAATGCAGATTGATATTTGGTGTAATCAAAGACAGTAGGACAGTTCGTACTAAATACGCGTGTGCAAGTAGTCGAAAATGCAACATTTTAAATATTATAAGTAAGTTCAGTCGGTTAAAGCAACTTATATATAACCCCACTCTCAGACAGCTTCTGAGACCGAATTTATAAGACACTACAATTTTACTAAAGGGCCGGATTATTTGTATGAGAGGTACTAGAAGGTTTGTGGCAAATGAATCTAATTTCAACATTTATAAAACAATGGTCAAACCATGCTCAAATTTCCTGCCATAGTGGATTAGTGGTGGCAACTGAATAGAAGTTATAAAGGATTTAATTGTACCTATGATGGGGACACTAGTGTGGGAGATACTGAAGGGGCGCGGCAATAGCATACACAGTTGTAGGTTTAAAGTGTTCAAGAAAACATTTTCAAATATGTATCGACTGTTTGGTCATAACTTATATATATATCTATATATATATATATATATATATATATATATATATATATATATATATATATATATATATATATATATATATATATATATATATATATATTAAATTGGGATGTCATTGGGGGAAAGGACTTATTCGCAGTTATACCAAGAAACTATATAACTCCTTAAGTCCACGATTACAAATATCACAGAAAAGTAAAAATATGTAATATGACTAATTCTGGGGTCAAATGGACTCCACTCATAATTTCAATGTACTCTCCGTTACTTATGGATCATCTTGATCATCGTACACAGATTTTTTATGTTGAGGAATATGTAGTGGCATTACCAATAGCTACTTATATAAGTCGTTATTTGTAAGTCATTATTTATTAGTTGGAATCGTGAGGGTAGACTGTTCCTAAACCACGATTTTCATGTGAAAGTAGCAACATCTGTGGCCATCATAACTACCTTTAATTGAACATAAAAGCAGATGTGATCGGACTTATATTTTCAAAATAAGATTATAAATTAGTGTAGCCAAAGCTGTATCCGGTTAAAAGGTTAACCGTTTTGTCATCCGTAGTCGTCGTCCAGTTTCGGTTAACCGACCAATTCGGTTAAATTTTTATTTTTCCCTGAGTGGACCTACAGTTAATATCAGCAACTTTTAAAAAATTAAAAAAAAAAATTCTTCTAAAAATTTTAATTTTAAGGTAACACTTTTTGGAGCTCGATAATGTGCTAATCATTTTTTGTACGATTTATAATTGAGCTCGTTCTCATCGAATAACATATAAACATTATTTTTATAAGTAATATATTGTAGAAAATTTAATTAACTATAAAAGGACTCTGCACCATTCGAAGCACGCATGACTCGAAAGTAATAGACGAGACTTGTACCTAGAATTAATAATATGGAACAAAAAACTCTCCTAATGTTTCTTTTGAATTGATCAATATTTCTCAGTGCACATACAAATAAATTCCCCCAAATCGACCCAAGTGTACAAACCTATCCTACTGACATAGGCATAGGAAGGAGGTGACTGGGGTAGTGTAATACCACCCCAAAACTTTTTTAGCCCCCAGATATTTCAGCTATTTTGTTTTGATTTATCAATCTCAATATCACACATTAAAATCTTATTGAATACAACTCGGACTTCTTCTGTGAACATTTTGATAAACGGAAAAGACAAAGTGTATCCTTTAAGAAACATGACCCAGCAAAAAACTACGTACAATGTTTTCGAACATTCAAACAGATGCAAATTGTGGAGATTTAATGAAGAGCAATTGACAATTACTACACTCAAATGAATTTAACAGCAAAAACAGCAGAAAAGACTGCTATAACAGCAGACTTTTTCTCTGTTATACTATATTAAAGGCGTTAAGAATATTTGATTTATGGTTTAAAATTAACTTTCTAATTCCGTACTCGACTACTAGATTAAGACATTTTGGCAAAAACGTATTGCGCAAAATGCGATATACTCTGGTGTAAAAGCACAAATGCAAAATGTTGTGCAAAGCGATGTTTTGCGCATATATTCTGTGTTCATTCATGTAGGAATCATACTATACAGATATAAATATCGGTTGGAAGAGAGACAGAGGGCGAGAGAGGATAAGACAATAACTTTACATAGTAATACGGACGGAGAGACTTATGCAGGCTTTGACGATTTGAGAGGAAAGTAGAAGTTTCGATCTACAGCTTCTGAAAGTTTGGCGTTGACGAAAAGAAATTCGAACAACAAGAGAAGTATCGGACGGTCTCATTATAGATTGCAAACCACCAAAAAAGTCTCACTAAAGACCGCATAGTTATTTTAAGAAAAGTCTCACTAAAGACTATATAATTATTCTAGATGTTAAAAGTCTCACTAAAGACGTATTTACTTTCTCTGTAATTAATATACATATTTACATGAATATTTTGTATATAAATAAACATTAAAACTGAAAGATATCAAGATTAAGATCAATAAAGATCAAGACAACATTCATAAATTGTACGTGATCCATTACCATTGCCACAAAAAATTATTCTAAAACCAATCATTTATCGCCTTATAATAGTTTGAGTCCGCTATCCATTTTTGGGCGAATGGGGTTGGTTTATGCTCTTTTTAATTCCGTTTTTAATTTTTTGATATCACTATTGAGTGATTTATATTTTATACGAATTTCAACATTTTTTCGTCAGTTTTGGACAATTTTACTTACTCTACTTTTCTGCTAGAGATATCCTTCCAAAATTGTTTTTCATTTCTTTGCCCACCTCACGCAAAAAATTGCAGTCTAAAAACAAAAAACTATTCTCAAATGCCGTATAGTTATTTTGCTCCATACATTACAACTTCATTTAAAACGGCTTTATAACTTTTTATTTATTACTTTAAGGGTATGCTAATTTGATTTTGCTTATAGATTAATACATTTATATTATTTATATCACAGAGCATATTATTATTATTATTTCTGCAGCTGTTTCAGACTATATATGTATGCCTAATGGATATATGTATAGCTTAATTAGTGACACTAACTGACAGCTAAAACCGATTTTACCGCTAAATTCAGATTATGTTGTAAAGGACTCGGAGTAAAATATTTTGTCTATCTACCATGTTTTCTAACCTATAACTATTAAACGGATTTATTAACCCACTGTGAGCCAGTTGAATATATTAAACATGTTTTAAAAAAAAAATATGCGTTTCATTAGCATTTGTCTCGGACTAATAAAAATATAAGACCCAGCAGCCAGCAAACGTTTAAGGTGTGTGGCTGCTGAAGCAAAACTGCACATAATTTGCTGTTATAGCAGACAAATTGCTGTAATAGCAGAAAAAGTGCCTGCTGATGGCAGCAATCTGCTGTTAATAGCAGTCTTTTTATTCTAAGGGTATGTGTACGATTTGCAATCAATTTGGTAGAAGAGCGATTCCAAGGTTTGGTAGATCTGTAAGTAAAAATTCTGTTCATAAGATTATGTTGTTTTTATTATTCCTCAATAAGATGGAAAATATCCCAATATTTGGACAAAGGCAATGTCGAGCTAAAAGAATGTACTTCAAGCATCTTACAAGCATCTCATTGAGTTGCGTATGTAAGTATGTGTATAAAAAAATGCAAACGAAAAAAACTAAGACAAATGAGCGTTGTCACGGCAGAAGTATTGCTGGGCAACTATTCCTGCATATACACATACTTACATACGCAACTCAATGAGATGCTTGTAAGATGGCATGTGTGCTTTATTACTTGGTGCGATTTTTTAAACGCAAATTCGGCAAGTGAGTTGTGATTCTCGTTCGTTTGTGAGAATCATCTCCTTATAGAGGCCGGGTTTGATGTTGAAAAGTCGCTGCGAAGCCACTTGAAAAGACTTTTGACATGGTCGAAATCATGATCGTGGTAGTCTGCAGCCAAGTAATAAATGTCACCATGCCATTTGTAAATAAATTTGCATTCTATTAAATATAGAAGCAAAATGGTCTTGAGCCAGGACAATATCCCAGTTCAAATCAAATATTTTTTTTGTCGGTAACTACAATATAAATGGTTGTTTTAAAACAAATTTGCAAACAAATAATTTTATGTCGACATTTTTGGACTTAGCCATAAATTCCACTTACAGTGACACACATAATGTTTGAAAATATTTTTTTATTTAAATGAATTAATTTGATACTAAATGCTGCGATTTTGACTTATCAATATTATTTATATTTTTATCTAATAGAAAAAGGTGAAAAAGGCACTTTTTAGAGCACAAAAGTATTGGCACACATGTATTACTATGTGGCAACTTTGTCAAAAATTGATATTCTGGCAACGTCTTTGTTGATAGTGTGAATGGCTATTAACCGTTATAAATAATCAAGCTGATTTTTTTCCTGAAATGTGAGTAGTTGTGACAATTATTGGTTGAAAATAATATATCAAGTGGATATGGGTCGCAAACTTAAAGAAACCACCGAATCCCAGCGTAAAATTTTCATTCATTTACACAATCAAGGTAAATCATATGCCGAGATTGGAGAACTGATGGATAGAAGCCGATTAACCATTCGTAGCATCACTCATCGATTTAAAGGAGCATCTAATTTGGAAAATAAACAGCGATCTGGCCGTCCCCGAATCTTAAGTGATCGTGAATGCAAGCAAATTGTTAGAAAAGTCAAAATTGATCCAAAAACAACATCAACTCAGATTGCTGCTGAGGTTAAAGAAGAATTTGGAATGAACGTGCATGCCATGACGGTAAGGCGAGTGTTGCATGAGGCTGATTGCAACGCGCGAGTTGCTAGACGTAAACCCCTCATTTCACCTACCAACCAAAAAACAAAAACGTTTGTAGTATGCAAACGAGTATAAAAACAAGCCAACTGCATTCTGGGGCCAAGTACTATTCTCCGATGAAAGCAAATTTAATATATTCCGGTCGGACGGAAGAGTTACTGTGTGGCGAAAACCAAACACTACTTATGACAAGCAAAACCTTGCACCAACTGTTAAACACGGTGGTGGGGGAGTGATGGTATGGGGTTGTATGGCTGCCGGGGTTGTTGGAGAACTAGTTTTAATAGATCGGATAATGGACAAGACAGTATTTCTCAACATATCAAATGAAAATTTGAAAAAAAGTGCCGAAAAGCTCAACTTGCATTCTTCATTAACATTTCAGCATGACAATGACCCTAAGCACACGTCTCATATTGTTCGAATGTTGCTAACATATAGCAATGCACGCGTCTTGCCACACCCACCTCAGTCTCCAGACCTCAATCCAATTGAGCATTTGTGGGAAGAACTGGACAGACGGGTAAAAAAACGTGCAATTTCGAATAAAACTGAACTGAAAACAGCACTATTGGAAGAATGGCAAAACATAGGAGAAGAAACGACGAAAAGTATGGTTCATTCCATGCCAAAACGACTGGATGCAGTTATAAAACAGAAAGAATTGCCAACAAAATATTAATTCGCAAAATATTTTTTTTCATAAGATATAGTTTAGTTGTGCCAATACTTTTGTTCCCTGAAAATGTGCCTTTTTTTCTTGTTTATAATGAATAAAAAATATAAAACATATTGATAAGTCAAAATTGCAGCATTTAATGTCAAATTCATACATTTAAATAAAAAAATATTTTCAAACATTATAAAGTTTAAAATTAACTGTGAACTTAAAAATGGGTGGTGTGCAATATTTATGTGTGTCACTGTATACTGGATAGTTATCTAGGCTAAGTCAAGAAGTTTTAATACAAAAATAATTTTAAGGAATTGTTTATAATTTTGTTAAAGACAATGTGAACAATTATTTTCTTCCATTGAGTGAAAATTAAACTTTTTACTTACGTTTTTGTTATCGCAGCATAGTCATCCATTCTTAAAGTGAAACGCCCTTATTAAAGAATCATACATATTGACAAAAAATCGCCGACAGCGGAAACAAATGCTATAAAATGTCTTCAAGACCATATGGCAATAAGCCAATAAACTTCAATATGTTGATAAAAATATTTATGCAAGTTGCAATAAATGTTCCAAGCTCAGCTTGCTTTGAAATAAGTTTTCACGCTCTAGAAACCTCGTAAGTTAAAACATACAAACGAAAAACATCTGCGGTGAAAATGGGTTATATCGATTCAGATATAAATTTACAATATTCAAATTGTGTATTTATTTATATTATACAAATTTCGCTACCGATTTGACTTTTTACCCACTAGAAACCACATATTTTAAACGATTTTCTTCAAATTTGTTAAAACGGCTTATATTTTAACGAAGAACATCTATGGTGGAAATTGGCCAGGTCGGTTCTGATTTATATATAGCTCCCATACAAAAATCGTTCCCGATTTGACTTTTTCGCTTTAAAACACACATATTATGGCTGTTTTTCTTTAAGACTGGATAACTAAGCTGCGACAACAAAAATCTAAATAAACATTTCACTCAAAATTAAAAATTCTTTTTTTTAATTGTCGCCAAAAGCAATGTAAAAGTGTGTGTGAAAACAAATTTTGAAAAAATAATTTTGTGTTAAAATTTTTTAATTAGTAGATAATTATCCAGTGTAAGTCAAAATGATGGATATCGAGGCTAAGTCCAATGAAGTCGACACAAAATATTTTTTTGAAAATTTTTTTTGATACATATATTTATTTATATTGTAGTTGGTGACAATGTGAAAAAATAATTTTTTATTTTGAACGAAAAATTAAATTTTTATTAAAGTTTTTGTTATCGCAGCTTGTTATCCCGGCTTAAAGAAAAACAGCACTATTGCAGAGATACAAGCCGACCGATTTTAAGCCGAGAAGCCGCCGCCGCCGCATGTTTCTGCACGAGCCGCGCCGCCGCCGATTTCAACGGCTCAAATCGACTCAACCACGCCGCCGACTTCATCGACTCATATCGACTTCAACCACGCCGCCGAGATTTGACGGAGTTCTAACTCAGTCAAATCTTACTAGCAAAATAGACAACCCACTTAAAATTACAAAAGAAAATATAAATGTCGACTTAGACAACCTACTGCTGTGAAATATATTGATCTTTCTTTGAATTTAGTATCCCACTATATGATGAGGGCTATAGAAAATTTAATGATTGATTTATATAAGTCAATTCCAGTACGTGTGATCATCTGTTTCTATAAATAACAATGAACAACAGCTCCTCTATTGTGCTTCTTTAGTGTGTCAAAATAGGTAGAGTATTATTATTCTTTGGAAGGATTATGATATTCAAGCCTCACATGAAAATCTGTAATTGCAAAAATATTTATTAAATTCATCCATATTATAAATTTTGGGAATGCATACCCACTCCCAAAAAATTATTGTATGGGATAACAATTAGGGTGTCCAACCGCGATTAATCGAATAATTTTTGTCAAATATTTTTTTGAATAATAAAAAATCATGATTTTCGAATAACGAATAATTCGAACAAATAATCGATTAATAGATATTATAAGTTTTGCCTTAAAAAATAATGAAATCGTCGTATGCTTTGTATGATAAATTGATTTTGAATAGCCAGTTCATTTAAAAATAGCAAAAACTGGCCAATAGCTTTGGAATTATTTAAAATTTAAAGAATAGTAATTTCATAGAATAGTAAATTCATAGAAAAAATGAGGTTAACACCGCGATCAGTTCTGTTATAAATCATATGATGATATGATGATATTCGAAAAAAGTCAATGGATAACTTCTGATGTTATGCTCATTTGTGGGAAGGTTCTTTATTTTGGTAAGATATTAAAATTTTTGTCAACTTCTAATGAATTTTGAATTTGATATTACAATTTTTAAATAAAATCATATACGTAATAAACGTTCAATATATAGTTTAACTACCCGTAAACTGGCGTGTCTTGTCTATATAACTCTTATTAATTATATTTTATTTAAGTGGACAATTGTTCGATTAATCGGTTAATCGAATAACTCTCGACTTCATTATTCGATTAATTGGATTTTTTTCAAATAAACGATAAATCGAATAACATAAAAGTCAGAATAATTGGATACCAATATTAAATAACACTACTCAACAAATTGAAAAAAATTTCATGTACTCCGGACGCGATAATTTTTTCTGTGTAGATAACCTTGACATGAGCTCGAAAAACGCAATAAAAAATTTTTTTTTCGTTTGGTTTTTTTTTTTATTATTTTTTTTTTAAATTTAAAAAATTTTTTTTTGGTTAATTTGTTTCGTCCGGCATAACTCGGGAACCACTAGCCCGATTTAATTGAATTAAATTTTAAAAAATTTAAAATTACAATTCCCTTAATCTGTTCATATATTGTTTTCCTATACAAGCAACAGTTTCCAAGTTAAAAATGAAGATATAATGGAAAAAACTTATTTTTTGCCTAAAGATTTAAAATTTTTTTTTTTTAAAAATCCATAAAAAATCCAAAATTAAAAAAAATGTCAAATCTTATTACTTTTACGTAAAGTCACATAACCTATGAGCAAAATGAGACAAAGATCATGAAAATCGATGCACGCGTTTCGCTTTTATTCGCAATTGAGTAAAGGTATGAATTTCAAAAACTTAAAAATTTTTTTTTGGTTAATTTGTTTCGTCCGGCATAACTCGGGAACCACTAGCCCGATTTAATTGAATTAAATTTTAAAAAATTTAAAATTACAATTCCCTTAATCTGTTCATATATTGTTTTCCTATACAAGCAACAGTTTCCAAGTTAAAAATGAATATATAAAGGAAAAAACTTATTTTTTGCCTAAAGATTTAAATTTTTTTTTTTTAAATCCATAAAAAATCCAAAATGAAAAAAAATGTCAAATCTTATTACTTTTACGTAAAGTCACATAACCTATGAGCAAAATGAGACAAAGATCATGAAAATCAATGCACGCGTTTCGCTTTTATTCGCAATTGAGTAAAGGTACGAATTTCAAAAATTTGCTCGACATATGCACAACTTTGTCTATGGTAAGGTTTTTTCTTTTTTTTGATTCTCAGAATTAACAAAACGGAATAAACAAAGGGTTATTTAATTTTTATGATTGCGTAAGCAAAGTAATAAACGCTAATAAATGTGCGTGAACAATTAAAAGGAAAAAAGGAAAGGGGACTTTTTTAATTATTTGGGTTTTCCGTTGGCTACCTGTATTATTTTTTTACAGAAATGCAACCCACATTTAAGGGTGGTCATTATTCGGAAAATTTAAGACTCACACATGGTGAAACAGGTATGTAGCCACCGTAAAAAAATATACACCCATTTATAAGTACCTGTCAGTAAAATACTAAACAATACACAGTATAAATAGGTCTTCATTGATCGATTTTACTCATTCAACAAGTGTCGACGAACGCGATAGTTAAAATGAGCAAACGTTCGCGAGGATTTGAATGCAATACCAATCCAAGTAATTTTTGTTACATGTGCGCCATGCTCGTCACTCACATCGCCCAGGTTGTCCGGAAAGAAGTCCAAGTGCGAGTGTAGAAAATGTATCTTAAGCGACATATTTGCTCTAATTTTTTTATAATTTTGGAGTAGTTGTTCGACGACCTCTCTGTAATTTGAGCTTTTGTTCTTTCCAAGAAATCCGGAAACAATTTGCCGAAATGAGTTCCAAGCTGCAGCTTCATTTGGTGATAAAATGTGCTCAAACTGTTGGTCTTGCAACAACTTTTTAATTTGCGGACCGTCGAAAACGCCTAAATAGGCGAACGCTTCGCCATCTTTGTTGATAGCTTTCACGAAGTTTTTTATGAGTCCGAGCTTTATGTGAAGAGGTGGGAGAAAAACATTTTCCTTTTTTATGAGTGGTGTATATTTCACGTTGTCGCTGCCGGGGATGAAGTTAACTCTTTCTGTCCAACTCCTCCTGGTGTAATGATGTTGACGATCGCGGCTGTCCCAAAGGCAGAGAAAACAACAGTACTTTGTGAATCCACCTTGTAATCCACAAAGGATACCGATAACCTTAAGGTCGGCACAAACTTTCCAATCGAGCCTCTCATAGTTAAGGCACTTTAGTAGATTGTCCATGACTTCGTATGTTTCCTTGGTGTCAACGGCATGAGCAATTGGAATCGAAGGTTTCTCGTTGTCGTTGTGCAGTAAAATTGCTTTAAGGCTCTGCTTGTTGCTGTCGATGAAAAGACGCCACTCTCCTGGATCGTAAGAGTACCCGAGTTCACCAAATAATCCGGGAATGTCCTTACAAAAACAGATGTTGTCTTTTTTTGTGTAGTACCTTGCGTATGGTTCATGACGCTTCCTGTAGATTGTTGTCACCACACCAGGAGCCAAGAAACCGAACTGTTGCATGCGCGATGCATGCAACTCTGCATCTTCCTTGGAGAGTTTCAATTCTCTAACCCAATCGTTCAGTTCTGCTTGGGAACATAAGCGTTGACCTCCATGCAATGTATATGTTGACTCGCATTCTGATGTGGTTTCTACTGTCTCCGGATCTGATGTTGGATGTATCGCCTCATTATTAGATGCCCATCTTGAAACGGACGGTTGCGGGTCCACTGGTTCTTCGGAAAATGGCACTGGAAAATTCACTGTTGAAACAGCAGCGTAAGTCCATCGTATATTTTTTCCCACGCCTGTTTTTTTGCTAAGACAGAAGTAGCGATCTGTTACATGGCAAAGCGGAGCTCTCCAAAGCATTGGCATGATGATTCTCGGCTGTCGTCTGAAAGAATTTCAATAATAAGTTATATATGTTCTTGAATTTCGTAATCTACACTTACCTTGAGTCAGCTAGCTGTACGTAGCACCTTGGACATAGAGCACTTGGTGTCCACCGCTCATCTATGTTTGAGACCTTTAAATTGAAGCTCTCTTCAAATGAATCTCTCAATTTAGGTGAAAAACAACGCTTGTTTTTTTCAGAAACGTATTCTCCGCACATGTAACAAAAATTACTTGGATTGGTATTGCATTCAAATCCTCGCGAACGTTTGCTCATTTTAACTATCGCGTTCGTCGACACTTGTTGAATGAGTAAAATCGATCAATGAAGACCTATTTATACTGTGTATTGTTTAGTATTTTACTGACAGGTACTTATAAATGGGTGTATATTTTTTTACGGTGGCTACATACCTGTTTCACCATGTGTGAGTCTTAAATTTTCCGAATAATGACCACCCTTAAATGTGGGTTGCATTTCTGTAAAAAAATAATACAGGTAGCCAACGGAAAACCCAAATAATTAAAAAAGTCCCCTTTCCTTTTTTCCTTTTAATTGTTCACGCACATTTATTAGCGTTTATTACTTTGCTTACGCAATCATAAAAATTAAATAACCCTTTGTTTATTCCGTTTTGTTAATTCTGAGAATCAAAAAAAAAGAAAAAACCTTACCATAGACAAAGTTGTGCATATGTCGAGCAAATTTTTGAAATTCGTACCTTTACTCAATTGCGAATAAAAGCGAAACGCGTGCATTGATTTTCATGATCTTTGTCTCATTTTGCTCATAGGTTATGTGACTTTACGTAAAAGTAATAAGATTTGACATTTTTTTTCATTTTGGATTTTTTATGGATTTAAAAAAAAAAAAATTTAAATCTTTAGGCAAAAAATAAGTTTTTTCCTTTATATATTCATTTTTAACTTGGAAACTGTTGCTTGTATAGGAAAACAATATATGAACAGATTAAGGGAATTGTAATTTTAAATTTTTTAAAATTTAATTCAATTAAATCGGGCTAGTGGTTCCCGAGTTATGCCGGACGAAACAAATTAACCAAAAAAAAATTTTTAAGTTTTTGAAATTCATACCTTTACTCAATTGCGAATAAAAGCGAAACGCGTGCATCGATTTTCATGATCTTTGTCTCATTTTGCTCATAGGTTATGTGACTTTACGTAAAAGTAATAAGATTTGACATTTTTTTTAATTTTGGATTTTTTATGGATTTTTTAAAAAAAAAAATTTTAAATCTTTAGGCAAAAAATAAGTTTTTTCCATTATATCTTCATTTTTAACTTGGAAACTGTTGCTTGTATAGGAAAACAATATATGAACAGATTAAGGGAATTGTAATTTTAAATTTTTTAAAATTTTATTCAATTAAATCGGGCTAGTGGTTCCCGAGTTATGCCGGACGAAACAAATTAACCAAAAAAAAATTTTTAAAATTTAAAAAAAAAATAATAAAAAAAAAACCAAACGAAAAAAAAATTTTTTATTGCGTTTTTCGAGCTCATGTCAAGGTTATCTACACAGAAAAAATTATCGCATCCCGAGTACATTTTGACTGTTGACTAGTGTAATTGGAACATTGGCTAATATTAACGAATATTGAACTACTTGAAAAAAAAAACAAAAGAAAATTATTCCTTCCGTTTTCCCAAAATTGTCACATAAATAAGGGTAATCGAATTACAGAACGAGCCGGAAAATCAGCCGAAAGCCGCCGCCGCCGACCCATTTTGAACAGCGCCGCCGCCGCCGATAATTATGGTTCGGCTTGTAACTCTGCACTATTGTATCCGATTTGATTCAAATTTAGTATAACTAGAAACTTGTGTGCAGAAAGAGGGTCACAACTGCTCAAATTGTACATACCTCTCATACATAAATCGGTACCGATATATATTTTTATTACTAGAAATATCTATGATGAATGTGGGTAACAATGTTCCATGTGTTGATATAGTCCCCATACAAAGGTCCTTCCCTATTTGACTTTTTTGCTGCCGAAGCCTTTAGAGATTGTGATCTTATTTCGCAGAACAAGTTAAAAGATAGTGGAAACGCCCTTACGGCTCATTTTTATACTACCATATCTTATATAACTTTAGAAAGATTTATTAGAAAATTAATTGCTGGGCAGCGATTGATTGATTCCTGGATATTTTCTTTAATTGTTGTTTATTTTTCTTGAATATTTTACTGTAGCTACCTTCTGGTCAGGGGATGGCTCTTGACAATAGTTAATCATTTTATGAAAAAGTGAAGTGGCACAAAACAGGATGGGTGGATTTGCAAGGGATGGTTCCTGCCTATTGTAGGTCATGAAACGAAAAAACCTGCACCGTTCACTAAGTAAATACAAAATATTAAAAATTGCTATTTTAAAATTGTCTTAAAATAAGTTTTTCAGTTAAAATGAGGTCGAGGTCATTGTTTTTGTATTTTTCATTTTCATTATTCAATATCTCGTATTTCGTCGAAAGACATCTTCAGGATTCGAAGTAAGACAAATAAAACACAGACAAACTGAGTACAGATGTGACGATATTGCCTTCTAATGTTGCACTGCATATTAAAAATGAAAAACGGTTTTAATTTAATACAAATTTACAAGAGTTTAAAATAAAGGTCGATAAAGTAAACTAAAATCTACTGATTTATTTAAAAGTATCTAATTCTAAAAATGACATAACTTTTATCGAGCTCCGTCTACGACGAACGATCCAAAATTCAATAATTACGAGAAATCTATAAACTACAGAAGTCTATAAAAGCACGTAAAGAGCTCGTAGTTAAAACATATTTTATCTGCGTTTTATAGAAATCAAATACTAGTTGAGTGATTTTTGATCGTTCGCCGTAGACGAAAGAAAATATTTTCAAAAAACAGGCTTAA
Source organism: Polietes domitor (assembly GCA_947397865.1). Lineage (NCBI taxonomy): Eukaryota > Metazoa > Arthropoda > Insecta > Diptera > Muscidae > Polietes > Polietes domitor. The sequence goes on along the minus strand of OX377619.1, from coordinate 128,033,169 downwards.
GAAGCAGTTATGTTTCAAAAACATGACTGCAAACGATGTAGCAAAGACGAAGGAACTCGAAAATAAATAAACAAAAAAATCCAAGATTTTCGTAGTACAAGGACTTTTTTCATAAACCAGCGTAAAAAAATCCAAAAAATTGTTTACTTTTCAAACCATCCCCATATTTATGTATGACACATCATGAACTATCCGAGATGATGGGATGGTAGTAATAAAACTTGTAAACATTCTAAATGGAGGTTGAACGCACACCGACATAAACAGCAGCTCTGCCTACTACAGATGCAAAAAGATAAATATTGATGGGGGTAAATTTATATTTGCCGGCACTGTTACCAGCTATTAAGTATACATCAGCTAAAGTTCACGTTCATATCCATGTACATATATTAGAGTGCGTAAAAATATTAAAATTTTAAAATATTTTTTATTTGGCATTTATTTGGCATCTGAATGAATAATATTAAGTCGTTTAAGTTTATTTAACAAGTAATCACTCAAAAATGTTTGCTATTAAGGTCTGTTTCCAAATTACGAATCACAACATGTCCTGTTATATTTTACGCACCAATATATAAGCTAACATGAAATACAAAAATTGTGTATGAACATTTTCTTAAAATGTTCTTGCTTAATAAGCAAAATATAAAAAACCGCCGCTTATTTTAATTAATTCACGCTCCCTCGAGGGGCTTCAATATTTTCCCTAACAATAAAGATTGCTGCGGGAGTGTCCTTTAAAATTATTTTAATTTTTCCAAAAAAACATCACAATTTATTTAAAACAGTAAACATAAATCACAGCCTAGAATCGGTAATAATATAAAATAACTGCATGTTGGAGGGTATATAACATTATACGTGGAAGAACTTAACGCCCTTTTACTAGTTATGTTAAATGTTTCTTTCTTTACCAATTTTGCATAGTGTTGGATTCGACCTTCAAAATGTAAAGAAATCTGTATTCAATAATAGAGCTGTTTTTGTTTAAGACTGGATAACTAAACTGCGATAATAAAAACGTAAATAAAAAGTTACAATTTCTCTCAAAATAAAAAATATATATTTTTTTAATTGTTTCATAAACACATTGATATTGCTGTTGGCGACAGCAAATTTTGAGCTATTAATTTTATGTTTTCTTTTTATAGCAGTTAGCATCATTATTGTTTCCTTTCATAAACTGTTTGACATTCTATAGGCCTGTTCGATTGGGCTTAACACGCTTAACAAGAAAGTAGTTTGTAACTCTCTTAGTGTTGCTGCCAGATTTTTCTTGTTGATTTATTTAAGAAAAACCAATGAGTAGCAACGTTGCCACCTTATCAAGTATCTTAATTATAAGCAAGTAAGCCTTATGTCATGTAATATTAATACATGTTTTAAATTATTCAATTGAGCAAAGCAGCATTGAATTACATTTTATCAAAGTTTAGAAAGTATAGATTTAATTACTATTAATAATCTTAAATGTTCTCTTAAAACTAGAGCCAAGTAAGGACAATTAATTAAATAGTTTAGAAATTGTGGACTTTTGTCGGTTAGCAACCAATTTTTAATGGATAATGTACCAAAACTAAGACGAAAAAGCGGTATGGAAAATTTAAGCGGGACTGTGCATCAAAAAGCGGGATGGATGATCCTTGCGCATGACTTACATCAAATGACTTTGCCATTTTTGTTCAGTATCGTTTGGGAAGTCATCATGGAAAGAATGGGCTTTCCTCCAGCCGCTATCCTCGAAGGGGTCGACCAAAATTAGACCTTCCGAATGGACCACCTCAGACGTTGTAGTGACCAACATTTATATGATATAATTTTTCAACAGTAAATAAAGGATGGTTAAATTGTAAGGGCCGATGTTGAATGTGAACCAGACCTAAACGTCAAGTTTTTTTCTGCATTTCATTTGACATTCGTCAATTTCAGACTAACTCACTTTGAACCATGGTAAGATACACAATCGAGCAACGCGTTAAAGTTATTCAGGCTTATTATGATAATGGGCGTTCAAATCAAAATGCATATCGTGCACTTCGAAGAAAATCATCTTCAGTGATGAGGTACATTTTCACCTCAGTAGATTCGTCAATAAGCAGAATTGCCGCATTTGGGCGAATGATAATCCAAGAGTGATTGTCGAAAAACAAATGCACCCACAAAGAGTGACTGTTTGGTGCGGTTTATGGACTGGCGGCATTATCGGGCCGTATTTTTTCTTAAATGAGGCCGGTCAGGCAGTGGTCTTGTGAATGGTCTTCATAATATTTTTATTATTTCAAGCCACGCTTATAAGACAAGGCTATCAATACGTTTGCACTATATATATCGAAATAATACTTCAAGTCAATTCAATAATAAATAGTGGTAGGTACTGGGTGCTACAGTTGGGTGTATTTCCATTCTATTTTAATTTCAAAAGTACAAATTTTGAAAATCCATTATCTCACGTACATAGTGCAAAATAACTAAACTTCATGATTCAACCAATTTTTGCCGTAAAAGTACGAATTTTGAAAAATCTTTTTATTTTGCGTGTCTATGCAGTCGGATGAATGTATACACCGAATTCCATGATTCTAGCTGTGGTCATTTGGTTGGTACCATTTGTATCCCCTTTTCCAATTTTACCCCCTTAAGAGTACGACTTTCTACAATCTCTTTATTTTATGTGTCTACGAAATTAGAGGGATGTACACACCGAATTTCATTATTCTAGATGTAATCGTTTAGTTGGTACTATTTTTAACCCTCTGTACCCATTGTATGCCTTGAAAGTACGAATTTGGAAAACACCTTTTATTTTTCGTGTCTACGCAATCGGACGAATATATACACCGAATTTTATTATTCTAGGTGTAGCCGTTTGCTTGGTACCATTTTTATCCCTTTATTCCCATTTTAGCCCTTAAAAGTACGAATTTGGAAAAATTATTTTTATATTATGTATCAAGTCAATTTTAATGTTTCTAGCTGTTGTCGTTTAATATGTACCATATTTATCCCTTTTTGCCCCATTTCTCCCCCTACGAATAAAAATCACTTTATGGTGCACGTTTTTGTTATAGAGGGAATGTGCATACCGAATATCAAGTAAGTACAAGCAGACATATTAAAAAAAAATGCTTGAATACTTTAAATATAAGGGGTTATTAGGGGTATTTTCAGTCCTTGTGAGGGAAAAATTTGCAACCATAAGACACATTTACGGAAATTTTCAACCTCCTAGCTCATTTCGTTCGGAAGCTAGCGTGCTTTTAACAGACAGACAGACGGACATGGCTATATCGTCTTAGAATTTTACCACGACCCACAATATATATACTTTATGGGGAATCCGACGAATATTTTAAGGTGTTACAAACGAAATGACAAAGTGAATATACACCCCCATCCTAAAGGTGGAGGGTATAAAAAGAAATGCCAATAAAATCTTAAATAATTTGTGTTTTATTCAAAATCAACATCGGTCCTTAATTTAACCACCCTTATGGTTCTTTTAACCGATAATAAAAATTTTAAATTCAATTTCAAATGTATGTGTTTTATTTTACATTATAAATCAAACCGCACGCTGAATCGCCCTATTTCCTTAATACGAAACGATCGAAAATAAATTTCAAAATTGGACGATCAGAAAACACACATTCGTGTACGTGGACAAATGAAATACATAAATGGTATAAATTCGTTGTTTTTCAAATGTAAATTTTATTTTCCTTTTCCTTGTTTTTTTTAGGAAAGAAGTAAAAAACAAAAGTACAGCTTCTCGCTTTAATGTACCAGGGTACATTAGGGTGGCCTAAGTACTAACGCTGATTTTTCAAAATGCATTCTAAATGTTTGGAGGGGCTTATTTTGGTGTAAATTGGACCACGAAAAGCGGACACGCAGATCTACTTAATATTGGAAACAGTTTATAAAGAAGAAAAAATGTCATTTTTAATGTTAATAAAATTATCAACATTTCCACAAAATTTCGTTTCAGCTATTTTTAGATGGAGAGGAAAAATACAAACATTTATAATGCATTTTCAATTTTTTAGGCCAGTCTATTGTACATATACTACGTATACGGTGGTATGTACCACCATGCTCAGTGACATTTCCATAAACGCTACCATGACAAACTCTGTTGGGCTGCCAACCGAATTGTGGAAATAGAAAAGGAAAGCAAAATGTTGCGCAAGAGACGTTAATGTGTTCTGTGCTACCACATGCCTTCGTATGCTACAGACGAATAGACATGCCGACCCACCCCAAATGACACCTATTGTGAGCTAATAATGTTACGGACGTGGTTGTAACCGGTTGACTGGATCATTGTTGACTGGATGGCGTGTTGTCTTCTGATGTTTTCCTTTGCTTCATTGGAATGACGAGAATACACAGTGTGACGAAACCACAAACAAACCTTAACTACCTCGAAATTAACATTGAGTATTTATGTATGTATGTTTATAACTGTTTAGCTTATGTGCAATAAATAAGCTAAACGGTATCAACAGTGAAAGAAAAACGGATCGACTTAAGCCGGGATAACAAGCTGCGACAACAATAGCGTTAATAAAGAGTTATTTTTATACAATTTTTATACAAATACAATTTGGGACAGAAAAAAAGTGTAACGCATTGAAGGAGTGACTTAAGACCCTAAGTATGTTTGGACAAAATCCGTTTCACGACTTTTTAAGCTGTTTGAGCCATGTCCGTCCGTCCGTCTGGCTGGCTGGTGTACACGATAACTCTCGAAAGGAGTTAGGGAATCGATTCAAACTTTGCACGTGGTAATATTTTTCCCAAACTTAGTTTAAGTTCGAAGATGGGCGAAATTGCCACGCCCCTTCTGGTACCTCCCACACAAATATCCCATATTAAAATGTTAAATTAAAACCCATATAACTTCCACACAGTGTACTAAATATGGCGGGTTTGGCCAATCCCCTTCTAGTACCTCCCACACAAATCACCCAAAAGTACGTAAAATGTAAACTGTTGCAACTTCTATGATCAAAGTACTGTAAAATTGATATTTGACAATGCTTTTGCAGAAGTTACATTCGCATGGAATATGGGCGATATTGCCACACCCCTTCTGGTACCTCCCACACAAAATGGCATAAACTTTTGTTACAATAAAACCGACATAACATCCATACGGGTAGTCAAAACAATTTGCAATTTGATATTTGAAAATGTTTTTATAATCACTTTAAACCTAAAAAGTATTTACGCTCTATCCTAAAAATTTTCTTCAAAAGAAAGAATTTGTTCACTTTTAAGGGCAAACTTGTTGATACAATCAAACCTATTAAAATCGTTCATAATTAATACAGAATGTTTTGTCGTTTCAACGAAACTCTTTTGCTGATTAACTTTTATTTACTAGTTTCGTTGATACAATGTACTATATCGTCGCTCGCATGACCAACTAACGGAACTGACATTTTTTCCGAAATTGAGTTAGGACCACTATGGGACTTCTTTAGGCATGTCGCATCTTGTGTGTAAATTATGTGATTGTATATAGTACCGTTATCTCAGAAAACGCCATAACATTTTCAACGTATCTGCAGATGGACCAAAAAAATTTTTCACTAACTAACGTAACTGCAATTTAGTACCTACTGCTATACTTTATAAAGAAATTTTCCAATATTATTGCAAGATATTATTTATTATGCCAACAAAATGCATGCAAAACTGCAGTATTCTTATAAAACAAGTAAGGAAAGGCTAAAGTCGGGCGTGGCCGACTATAATATAGACGGACGGACATGCTTAAATCGAATCAGGTAGTGATTCTGAGCCGATTGGATCTTGTTCTTGTTACACGTGGCACGAAGGAATTAGCAAACGAGGCGCATCTGAAGTGTCTACTGCTGTTTATCATTTTCTTCAGAAGTCTGACAATAATGGCTGCAAAAAAGCTTATCTGTTTGCCGACGGATGTAGTTACAGTTGCTACTTTACTATATATAGTAAACAACTCAACTAATATTGAAGAAATAGAGTTAAGAATATCGGTACCTTGCCATGGACAAAACGAAGGGGATTCTGCCCACAGCGCTATCTCCTACGCCTTAAAGAAAAGTGGTGATGTTCATGTTCCAAGTCAACTAAACCCAATATTCAGGCTGGCGCGGATAAAGAAGCCATACGATGTAGTTACCATGGATTATTCTGATTTTTTAAATTTCAAGAAATTGTCGACCGATCTTAAACTATTATCCATTCGAAAAGACGACTCAGGAGAACCAATAAACTAGACCGAAATGGTTGAGTACAGAGTAGAAAAAGGAGAACCTTTCAAATTGTTTTTTAAAAATAAACATACAGACAAAAATTATAGATCCTTGACTCTAAAACGCCATGTTGTCAGTTTATTGACGGGAGAGATTTCAAAATTAAACACGACTCCCCCTAAAATACCTCAAAATAAATACGAAGATTTAGTATCGCTTACTACTGGTGATACGCCAGTAATCAAGTTATGTGAACATACAAATTTCTATAAATCCCTTCCTCATTAATTACAAATATTTTTTTCATTAAATTTTTTTATTTTTGTATTTCATATCTGTAGTCCAATAAAGATTAAAAAAAATTCAACTCAAAATCCTGTTTTTTTAAATAAAAAAAGTATCTGCAACTAAGCAAAAAAAATTTCACAAAGGTAACGTATCTGCATTGGAATCAAAAAACCGCATTAAAATCCAATATAATAACATTTTGCCATAATAATATTGAAGAGTAGACGTCAGAGTACATAATTAGAAAAGCAGACTGAAAATATCATGCATACCTTTCGACAGGGACAATGGATATAAAGGGTCAAAAATATTAAAACTGCTCTCCTGTAAAATTTTGTAAATGTCAGTTCCGTTAGTTGGTCATGCGAGCGACGATATGAGTGTGGGAGTAGGTTTTAGTTTAAAGATATTTTTTCCAGTAGCTGTTTATAACATTTTCTTACAGCTTAATAAGTGATAGAAGGGATTTGGTCCAAGGAAAATCCTTTTTATTTGTCAAACATTATGGGAAGCGTTTAAAACAAGAGTGACCTAACTAACTAAATATCGGTGTGTGTAATTTTTCTTTTATTCTTATTAGAATTTTATCGACGTAAAATGCAATTCAATTTACTATTAACTGATTCTCAGTTAATGTGCCTTAGACCACTGTTTCATTTCATGATGAAAATTTCTTACTGCCTGACCTACGATGCCGAAAGAAATTCTAAGCGATCTCGCTTTTCGCATCAAATCAAATACTTACGCTTTTGTCCGATTTGTCGTTCTGATCCCTGAGTGGGTCGCAAATCAGCTGTATGTCTCATAGAAGGAAAGTGAACGTTCGACATCGTGGGTCAGGCAGATATGCCAAATGTGCTGCCATCTGGCGGAACATCTCTAAAAAAGTGCTAAGTCGAGTTAGCATACTATGGAATGAAACCATCAATAGATACCCTTCTAACCAGCAGGGTGAACTAAATTTGGAAACATAAGTTTTCTGAGTATTGTTAAATACATGAGCATATCGGCTCAATTTTGTACGTATGTATATATGTTTTGTTAGTCTTTGGTTTGTTTTCATTTGCCCTTGCCAATCAAAATTTCCGATTACAAATTATACTGTCACAAAATCTGTTCGATTGAGCATGTTTGAGTTTGTCCCAAAACCAACGGGTTCTTTGAATAAAAATTAGAACATATACCATTTGTGGGACCTATTGCCTCATAGATTGTTTTTATATGAGATTTTTGTAAATGGAACATATCCTAGCAATTACATGTTCTGTGGAACCGGTTATGCAATATACTAAATAGCACGAGAATATTAGCCTTTCATATTACGGAAGCGGTTATATGAAGCTAATGGGGTTGTACTTCTATAAGCCAATAAAATACGTGATTTAGTGTTTTCGCATTTATTTTGAATTTAATTGCAAATATCTATGAAACAGAATGATATCTTCAGCACATTCGCCTTGAATTTGATTAACAAGTTAGAGTCGTTGGATAGCTCCGCTCCAAAAGAAAACATGCACCTAAATATCCTTGCTCTGTAATTTGTAGTTCATAAAACATTTTCCATTTCGTTACATTGTGTTTGGGGACAGATACTCGTATCCAGCCTTAGGTACGAACATGTGTGTGTGTCTAAACGAGTGAGTATTATTGTGGCATTTGCTGTTCGCAATTTAATCTTGTTGATATTTTTAATGATTGTGGCTGATGTCGTTCGTCGTGCCTGTTGTTCACTCGGAGAGCGACTGTTCCTGTGGAATGATTTCCTTTACACTCCACTGCAAAGGACTCGGTGCGTGTGCATGTGAATGGTTTCAAAACAAAAGCATAAAAGTTAACTTTGGTATCTCTGTGCTAATACATCACCGTACGAACGCACATGTATGGGTGGGTGTGTGTGTGTAGCAGAAATTACAGACTCATTTTCTTAACGGGGAGCGCAATATTCGTTTATGGTCTTCTATGCAATCACAGGCACATGCATATACATACATACATACTTTAATAGACAGTGTATCACAAATGTACACCGCTGTATGAAAAAATCCTTTATTTTAGCTTTTTTAATAAAAGACCCGTTTTTTCGTTCTACATTATTTTTCTGGTAAACGACAAAATTTTGTAAACTTTGGCTTTATTTTTTAAAGAATCAGTCAAGGTTATTAATTGTAGTTTAAACTGAAAGACTGGGTAACTAAGCTGCGATATCAAAAACCTAAATAAAAAAATTAAAATTTCACTCAAAATTAAATAATTATTATTTAAAATTGTCGCCAACGCAATATCAATGTGTGTATGAGAACAAATTTTGAAAAAATTATTTGATGTTAAAAATTTTGGACTTAGCCTGGATAATTAGGAATACAGTGTTGTCAAATGTATGGTCATCGAGGATAAGTCCAAGAAAGTCAACACAAAATATTTTTTTTGAAAATTTGTTTTAATACAATAAGACCATGTGAAAACAAGTAAAAACTGCATTAAGTTCGGCCGGGCCGAACTTTATATACCCTCCATCTTGGATTGCATTCCCCAAGGCTGTCGATTTTCGTAGAAGTGCAGTAATATTACAGGAAAATATATATTTTTTAATATAGCCAAACCAAAACAAATAGAAATATAGAAAAAGTAATTTTATAAATTCAAGCCACGCTTATAAGACAATGCTATCAATACGTTTGCACTATATATATATATATATATATATATATATATATATATATATCAAAATAATACTTCAAGTCAATTCAAAAAATAAATATTCTTATATTTATATTTTCAAAAAAACTTAAATACCAATAATATTGGTAGGTAGTGGGTGCTACAGTTGGTTGTATTTCCATTCTATTTTAATTTCAAAAGTACAAATTTTGAAAAAGTAAAAGTACGAATTTGGAAAATCTTTTTATATTGCGTGTCTATGCAGTCAGATGTATACACCGAATTCCATGATTCTAGCTGTGGTCATTTGGTTGGTACCATTTTTATCCCTTTATTCCCATTTTATCCCTTAAAAGTACGAATTTGGAAAAACTATTTTTATATTATGTATCTAATTAATTAGAGGAATGTACACACCGAATTTCATGTTTCTAGCTGTTGTCGTTTAATATGTACCATATTTATCCCTTTTTGCCCCATTTCTATCCCTACGAATAAAAATCACATTATGGTGCACGTTTTTGTTATAGAGGGAATGTGCATACCATACAGACATATTTAAAAAACATGCTTAAATACTTTAAATATTATGGGTTATAAGGGGTATTTTCAGTCCTTGTGAGGGAAAAAATGTTCCCTCTGGGCCGATTTCGCCCACTTTCAATCCCAACCGATCTGCAGCCATAAGACACATTTACGGAAAATTTCAACCTCCTAGCTCATTTCGTTCGGAAGCTAGCGTGCTTTCAACAGACAGACAGACATGGCTATATCGTCTTAGAATTTTACCACGACCAAGAATATATATACTTTATGGGGTCTCCGACGAATATTTTAAGGTGTTACAAACGGAATGACAAAGTGAATATACCCCCATCCTAAAGGTGGAGGGTATATAAATATTTTTTTATTTAAAGCAAAAAAATTAAATTTTTATTAACGATTTTGTTATCGCAGCTTGTTATCCCGACTTAAAGAAAAACAACCCTAATAAAAGTATGTGTTCTAAAGGGTGTTTTTTATTGGGGTATAGAACTTTAAGTTGGCATCACTTTTTTAACTGGCGGCCATTTTGTCAGCTGTCAAGTGATTAATATTTAGTTTGGTTTGCCATTTCATCATGAACAGGTTGACAAAAGAACAACGCTTGCAAATCGTGCAACTTTATTTCGAAAGTAATGGTTCAGTTCGTGAAGTTCACCACTCCGTCCATTTTATGGTCGACATAATCGTCCATCAGAGCAATTAATTCGGTTAACCATGGATCGTTTTCGCACTACGTTTACTCTATGTGATAATACGCATCCGCAGAGACGTCGAACAGTGCGCACCGAAGAAACAATTGCCGCTGTAGAGCAAAGTGTTGAAGAGGACCCGAATGAATCGATTCGCCACCGTGCACAGCAATTGGAGTGGTTGAAAATTGGACCTGTAGAATTGGCTATATTCGAGCCAGCCGCGGCGGCCACATGCCCGAAATCATATTTAAACATTAATGGCATAAAATTATCCTTCCAATAAAGCCAAATTGATGGACATTAAAACGATTTTCTTGTGTTTTATTTCAATTCGAAGTTCTATACCTCAATAAAAAACGCCCTTTATATTAAAAAAGTTTAAGAGGCATTCCATTAATATACATTTTGTTGTTATACCCTCCACCTAGGGAGGTAACACCTTAAAAAAATATTCATCGGAGACTCCATAAAGTATATATGTATATTCTGGCTGTGTACATTGTTCTGACTGCGTAGACGTGACAAATTCGTACATTCAGGATTTAACGGAATTACATTTGGCACCAATTAAGCTCAAATGAAATTCGTCTGACTGCGTAGACGCGGAAAATTAGAGGATTTTTTTCAAATTCGTAGTTTTAGCGTAAAAATGAAAAATATAAAACTGGTATTAAGCAAACTGCTGTAGCTAAAATCGAGAAATTAGGTGTGTACTGTTCTACTGAGAACGCGAAACATATTGAATCTTCAATATTAGTACTTTTCCTATCAAAACGCTACGGACATTTGGGCTGTTGCTGGAATCAAGAAATTGCAGATGAAAAAATCGGCCCTGAGGGAAATTGTTTCTACCTAATAATGACTGACAATGCACCTGATATTTAGGGCATATATTTGAAAATTGCAGCCTCATGTTCTCTATTTGATTACTCTTGAAGTTTTATATTTATGTATATAGTGCATGTGCATAAAAATATCACAATTTTTTCATATCTTATGCATTTCTATGCAAAGTTGACATCATCTAATCCCCAGGTAATGTAAGATTCGGCACGGCCGAACTTAACGCCTTTTTAGATTGACTCGGAAAATAATAGTTTCGAAAGAAAAGATGTTATGCTACCTAAAAACGACTTTTACCAGATTTTCGATTTTTTCATATTGTTTGATCCTTTCAAAGTGCATTTTGAGTGCAAATCCGAACCCCTTATTACGTAAAATTAAAGTCGATTTTTAGTCGATCACTCAAAAGACAATTTATAGATGCCTACCAACCAGTTGTTGGGTGATTCTCTGATTTTACAATATACCAAAATTTGAAAATCAAGATGTGGATATTAATAGAAAACAAGTAAGTAAACATCAGTCAGTCAAACCGACTTATATATACCCTCACTCTCAGAAATCATAAGAAGTTATAAGGACTTAAATTGTGTGTAAGGTACTAGAAGGTCCGTGGCATATGGTTCCAGCTTCCTCATTTATAAAGCAATTTAACAATTACATGACCAAATAGTGGATTTCATGCACCAGTATAGAAGTTATAAATAATTACCAAGATATGGACAATTTTGTGGCTGGCAAAAGCATAAATATTTTATAGGTTTAAAATCGTTATAAAAACCTATTCAAATAAATACGAAAATACGAATGTTGGTCTTATTATGACCGAAGCTTATTCCAATTTGTGTGGGAAGTACCAGGAGGGTTATTGCAATATCGCCCATATTGCAGGTTTATATAACGTCTATAAAAACATTGCCGAATGCCAAATTTGGTTGTATTCCGATCAACCGTATTTAAGTTATAACAGCAGTTATAAATTAACAGTTATAAATTGGTTATAAAAACTTAAGCATATACCATAATATGGGTGATTCTGAATATCTGTGTTGAAGTTACATTGGTTTTAATTTAACATAGAAATATGGTCCACTTGTGTGAAGGTACCAGAAGAGGCGTGGCAATTTCGCCCATCTTCGAGTTTGAATGGATTCCTTAACTCCTTTCGAAAGTCATCGTGTACACCAGACAGAGAGAAGGATGGACGGACGGACTTGGCTCAAACAGCTTAGAAAGTCGTGATACGGATTTGATACACACATACTTAGGGTATTTAGTCACTCCTTCAATACGTCACTCCTACTATGTAGAGTGAGGGTATCAAAATAAAATAAATGTTTAAAAGTATGAAATTTATAACACAAAATTGTGTATGCACTTTATATGATATTTGAACTTGTAATAAAACGTTTATTTTATTTTGTATGACTTCTTATTTTTAGAACTACTTTTTTTTGAAAAAGCAAAGTAGGGCTATATTCGATTTTTATTTGTAGTGCATACTTACTTTCGTGGTACACTGTACGTGTGTAAATTCTGTATGACTTCTATTTTTGACATCAGCCAAACGCAAAAAGAGAAAACGCCGGAAAGCCATTAACCTGTTGAATTTTGTTAGACACCAACACACATTGATGCATTATACACGCACACACACACACACAATGTTTGCTGTTATTCTGAAATGAACCTACTCACTCACAGAGACGTTATTGCGTTAGCTCCCTTAATCGATTACTTCCGAAGGCATTAGCAGACATTGCAAGTAACACTGAACGTTATCTAATTAAGGATGGCTGGATCTTTGAAAGTCCATACGTAGTATTTATTCATGTGTGCATTACTCGAGAGGACTGGGGGTGTTCTTTGATGTCTTACAACAAGAAGCAACTACAGAAAAACAAGTAAGGAATGGCTAAATTATTTGAAAATAAAAACTGGATGTTTTAAAATGTTTGTGTCAGCCCCAGTTTACTTTGGCGTCTATCATTGGTAAAATCGAACAGTGTGTTAAGTTTGGAAACCTATGGCTTATGTAGCAGTAAAAGACGAAATCGTTAAGACATCATACGCGATCTATAGCGAATGTGGAAAATCTGATAGAAACTACAACTATTGATCCTAGAGTTCGCATTCCGGGGTTTCCCGCGGGAATTTTCCCGGAAATTTTCATATATTCTGTTTCCCGTATCCCGGGAAATTTGTACGGGATTTCAGCAGAAAGTTTTACCTATTTGTCGCACATTTTCCATCACGTTTTCACTATAAAATTGTAAAAGGTACCAAAACAATTTAACAAATACAAATGATTGATATGAAGTGAATACAACAGAATAAAAGGTTAAAAATAATGTTAGTAATGTTTTGAGATAACTTAATTTCAGAATTTTTTATATCTATATGAATAAAGTGCAAAAAACTGTTCTCATAATATGCTAATATCTGTGGAGAATTTATGTTATTGTTTTTATTATTGTTTTTAGTAATAAATTTAAAAAATATTCACACAATCCAAAATAACAACTATGTATATAAAAATGACAGTATTGCTGCCTCAAAAAGAAGCTACTGGAAAGTGAACTGATAATTTAAGATTTAATAACAATTAATAATACATTTCCCTATCGCGCTCACATTCTCCAATAAAATCTGAAATAGACTGTCTGATGAGTCTATAAATGTCTGTTTTAAAAGATTCTTATATTAATTTAAAATTTAATTTTAAATATATGCCTACAGATACACATATGTTTTTTATCCTTGGAAAAAGTTTAATTTTTTATTCTTTTATAGGTTAGGTTGCAGGGGATGCCCGACAGTTGTGGGCACAACCGACGAGTTTACTCGAGGCCAACTAAATTGGGCCCATTGTGATTCCCGTAAGTAGTATATGATAAAAGGATTAAGAAGGTATGGTGAAGGAATGAATGATGAGTGAAGGGAAAGGTGGGGTTATTTTAGTCTTTTTTAGCCTATATCCCCATTAATTCTTTTGAACCAGAAAGATTTCTCTACAAATCACATGAGGGTTATTTTTTTAAATCTTTTAAAACTTGATTTCAATATGTTTTTATTCGAAATATAATAATTTACTTTATTAAAGTTCGAATGATTTATTAAAAAAAAAAAAGAAAAATAAGTTTTTTTTTACCAAAAAATATTATATAGCAAAGATATTATTTCCCGTCCTGTCCCCGGATCCCAAGAAATCGGAAAAATAATTACCGTTTCCCGGGAAATAAAAAGTACAGGAAAGTGCAAACTCTAATTGTGCCCTGTACTTGGATTACAAGAATAGATAGGAACAAAAAGAGATTCTGAGTGGTTCGCTATAATAAACAAGTAGAAAGGGCTTCAAGTTCGGACTTTGTAGGTCGCGTGCCAACAAATAGAAGCAAATTGTATTTGTTCGAAATATAACACCACGCTACAAAAACTATTAATGCATATTAAACAAACTATATTTTTATGAAAGTTGTGACCCAACATACGAAAACCGCATACTTGGTTTTTCATTCTATGGTCGAGTTTAAGGCCATCAAGTCATTGCTGTGTCGTCTGGTGTTATGATCCAGACTCGTGGTGTTCGAACCATACATCGACCCCATCATTTTCTAAAACGCAATGCGCCACTTCAGCTAATTAAGGCCTTTTGGTATTATTTAAAATACAGGCAATCACTTAAGTGATTTTTAGCATTGAATTCCCTTTTTGTGGTTTGGTTTTCAGAGCTGGTGTTGAATTTTTATACCCTACACCACCTCGTCGACTAGGGTATTATAAGTTAGTTTTTCGCCAAATGTTTGTAACACCAATAAATAATCGAGCTAGACCCAACTTTAACTATACGGACGGCTTAGAATCACCAGCTGAATCGATTACCGGTCGCATTTGCTGTCCGATTATTTTGAAACTTGGCAGAAGTTACTTTTTTGGCCAAGGACGATCGCTAGATTTAGATATAGCCCCAATACAAATATTGCTCCCGAATGTTTAACCGATTTTGGCCAAACTTGATCGATTATGTTATATTTACTTTAATCGGAATGTCAGCTGGAAAATTGGATCAATTACTTTTTTTACCATATTCATTAAATTCAATTAAAGATGAATTTATAGTAACTGTATAATTTATATGAATTACGAAAATTGCTCCCATGAAATACGTGGGTTTAGTAATCAAAGCGAGGTATATACGCAGGGAGTGGTGTAGGGTATAGTATAGTCGGGCCCGCCCGACTTTAGCCTTTCTTTACTTGTTTAAACTATTTTTATTCTGTTTCAGTTAAAAAAATAATAATTCGGGACGAATATTGCAAACGTCTGCGTTTTTGTTGCATTTACTCACTTGGAATTATAAATTAATTATAAACTAGACTTGACCTTGGAGTCAGGTCTTAGCAACTCCTAGAGATCGCCTGTCAGCTAGCTTACTGGGCTGGTATATTTGGACTTATCATAACTGGAGGAACAATTGTCTAAAAGTGGATTTTGGAGAAACAGAACATACGGACATGTCCGCATTCTTGAAAATCTTCCGCACACACTTCGAGCATCATCCCAATCCTATGATGACATTCGCAAATGCATTCGAGGTCAAATTTCCTTCAAGGGGA
Source organism: Polietes domitor (assembly GCA_947397865.1). Lineage (NCBI taxonomy): Eukaryota > Metazoa > Arthropoda > Insecta > Diptera > Muscidae > Polietes > Polietes domitor. Next base: position 128,017,278 of record OX377619.1, on the reverse strand, counting down.
TACCGAACGGTCGAATATGAGACAGTAATACACATAGACGGCTCCAAAATGGACTGTGGAGTTGGTTCCGGTGTTTTCTCATTCCGACTTCCTAAAAGCTGCAGCGTGTTTCAGGCGGAAGTCTTCGCAATTAGACTTTCCTTTTTAGGCACAACGGGTCGCATATGAATCAGTAAAGCTGCCTTTTTGTCTAACCGCATAATATCTGCATTAGTATATCAGTGCATGGATGACCTTGGACTTTAATGGGAATGAACGAGCAGACGCAGAGCAGGGTGGGATCTACTCTGAGTACCGCACCTACGGAGTTGGTCGCAACACCGATAGGGTCTGTTTACTACTAGGTTGGGACTTTAATGGGAATGAACGAGCAGACGCAGAGCAGGGTGGGATCTACTTTGAGTACCGCCCCTACGGAGTTGGTCGCAACACCGATAGGGTCTGTTAAAAATGGTATCTTCATGTACTACTTAGACCGAGCTAATTTCATGTGGAAAAACGTAGACACATGTCAAATATTCAGACAAACATGGTCTCGATATAACAAAAAACGTAACAGAGGCCTGCTAATCCAGAGTAAAGGAAACGTATCAAGAGTGATATCTATGTTGACGCTTCATTGGCCAATTGGAAACCATGCGCGGCGAATGAAGACGCAATTCAACGATCACTGCCATAGCTGCGGCAACGAAGAAGAGACAGTCGATCACTTCTTATGTGCCTATCCAGCTATAATAAAACCACAGTACATCCTATCCAACATTGACTATACGTCGGAAATTGCTATTAGAGATCTAATCAAATGTTTCGGAAAAAAATCATGGCCCATGAGTGTAAGTGGGCGCTCATCGGGGTCAAAAGTGAGGAAAAAGGGATAAAAATACACAAAAACCCCAAAAATTGCCTCGGAGCCGCACCAAGAGGTGCTAAATGTAAGACCGACTGCTCAAAGGAGGTTCCAAGGGGAGTAATATTTTTTTAGCCCCAATATTTTCTCTGAAAGTACCTACCCTCTATCTTCAATCCTTAACACACATTTTTTTCATTTTTTATATATTTTATGAAGGAAATGCCCAAAACTGTTCCCTAGTCACCCCTAGGGGGAAGACATGTAAGACAGACCCCCATTAACTTTCTCTCCCCAAAACAAAAACTATACAAAAACTACATTTTTATAAAATTTGTTCGTACCGCTATAAATGTCTCAACGAGGCCCCTAGTGAAGTCAAATGTATGACCAGCCCCCCATATTTTGTCAGTCCCAACATTTTCCTATAACACACCTACCATCCAACTGCAACCCTTAAGGTTGCCCCCATACATTTGCATATTTTTAATGAAAGAAAGGCAGAAAACTGTCCCGCAGTATACTGCCTAGATGGGATAGGTGTAAGACTGACCCCCATAATTTTACCTCCTCGCTACTCCTTAAGGGAAAAGTTGATAGACTTTACATATATAATGCTTAAAGGGGGCTCCCATACAAAAGTAAAATTTGTATAAAATTTGCTCCCACTACTCTAGGGAGTCAAATGTACCAAATGTTACGGCACCTCACTTGGGGAGTGAAATGTACAAAATGTTACGGCACAGCATATTGTTATAGTCATCTATTAATGCAATGCCTCTTTCCGCAGCGTATTTGACAAGACGATTTGAAGTATAGTGACGACATTGACAACAAAGAGCACGATCGTCCAGAAAATGCTGTTGGTTTTGAAGGTGTGAAAAGAATTATATTGGCGTCAAAACAAGTGAATCAAGAACTCATGATGAAAGATTCTTCTAAAATATTTTGCCTATTTATTAATGCGCCATAGAAATATTACAATCACTACTTCCTTACAATTTGGTGTCCTTTAAATATATCTTACGCTATATTTCTATTCCAATTTGGTTTCTATTTGAAGTTTCCAGCTGTGCAATTTGGGTGATCTTCGGTTTAAGAAAGAGTTTCATTATTTTGTTTAGGATGGACAAATTAAAAAAAAAACTTAATAAAATCGGCCAAACATTCTCATAATATTATCCATTTTTGCGTAGATTAGGCAGAAACAGATTTCATTCCACGAATGAAAACTATTTCGTTGTATTAATAACACAAGAAATAAAAATACTGTTAATGAAATATTTCATTACGGTAAAGACATTTCATTGCAATGGAAACACATTCATGAAAATGTTTCTTTATATAATGAAGCAGTGTATCGGCTTTAGCTAACCTTAGGCCTCACCCGACTTATACGCCAAGGCAATATAGGCCGTGTTAAGTATACTGCAATAGTACAAATTACATTTACATTACGGCACTAAAGTCTTTAGCCCTTTTATGTTATTTTTTTATTTATTATTTATTAATCTTGGAATATGATTCTATTTCTGTGAAGACTATTTTTAATCGGATAAGCTTAAATTATTAATTTTCTACATTCAAATTATACAATAACTCTTACATTTATCCCCTCTGGGGGCGACTCGGAGGCAGTTTAGGGGCCCTCACCTTTGACCCCGATGGGCGCCCTTACACTCACCCCACCACCCTAATTTTTTTGCTCATGCATTTTTTTCCGAACCTCACAAAATTAGTGGTTTTAGCATATCAAATTCAAAAAATCGTGCACTATCCCACCCCTGATCTGCATAAATATATACATATGTATATAAATTGCTTTAATTTGAGTACCCACACTTAAATTTTGATTCGGATCCCAAGTTTTCTCTGGGGGCCAACTGGGTCCACAAATGTATATTTTGTACACATATGTCATCTACAGGAAATTTCCTTCCATTTTCGGTTCGCTGTGGATCCATGAGATCGTCACTTCAGCCATTTTCTCTTTCGCCAAAAACTGAAATACACCCTTGATTTTTAAGAAAAACTTAAATTTTAGAGGTTATATTATAAAATCGCTCTAGCTCACAGTTGGTAAAAGATACTTTGGGAGTATTCACTTTTTTTGCTACCCGGTTTAATGTACATACATATCTACATAGATACTTTGTAAGTCATGGCAACTTCAACAAAGCAAAATTGACAAAATAAAAAGGTCAACTGTTTTATTAAATTACAAATTAATTCGTAAACGAAGCAGAAAGTAAAATGGCGAACGAAAAAGTAAAACGAAATAAAATGATATTAATCATATTCGCTAATTGTCTCAGAGAAGCGATACGGCGCTGTGGTGGTAGGTAGTGAATGGGTGGAAATGGTGGGTGATAGGTGGCGTTTTCGGCTGCGTTGGCCGTCGTGAAACAATTGGCCAAATGTATCGGTAGGAATAGTCAGTCAGTCAGTGCCCGCATTTAGGAAACGATGAGTAATTACAAAATATCCAGGGTTTACATTTCATTCCACTGTACGTACATAATATGGACGTATGTATGTAAATACATTTTTACACAGACAAAATAAATGGCAACACACACACGTACACCGGTACACACACAACCAATTAGATGGATAGCATGATAAAACATGAATGTTTATCAAAATAACAAATAATTTGTATGACATTTTTGTATTGTTTTCGTTTTTATTTCTAATTATTTACATGGACTCATTTCATTATATGTATGTATGTAATATATATGTATATAAAGGGTGTCCCAAGAAGAACGCAATTTTTAAATCTGGCAACATTCGAAGTGTCATTGTTTGACATTTGAACAATTGTTATTGTTTGTTAGTAGAAGGTACGAGGTTAGTAAAAATGGAGCGCTACACGAATGAACAACGCATTCTCATTGTGAAATTGTTTTACCAAAATGGTGAAAGTTTTGCGGCTACAGTTCGCAAATTGCGATCAATTTGAGGTCACAATAATGCTCCAAAAGAGTCAACTGTAAAGAGATTAATGGATAAGTTTGCCAAAACTGGGTCTATTAGTGATGTAAAGACAACAACGCGCCATCGACCAGGTCGATCGACCGAAAATGTCGCAGCTGTACGTGATGATGTCTTTTTTTATGAAAATGAGGCAGGTCAAGCGCAAACAGTCAATGGTGTTCGGTATCGTGAAATGATAACCAATTTTTTCTTGCCTAGAATTGAAGAAATGAATGTGGAGGGCATGTGGTTCCAACAAGACGGCGCCACATGTCATACAGCCAGAGAAACAATTCAATTGCTGCATCAGTCATTTCCCGGTCGTGTTATTTCGCGTTTTGGAGATCAGAATTGGCCGCCTAGATCGTGCGATTTAACACCATTAGTTTTTTTTCTTTGGGTTTTTTGAAGTCGATGGTTTACGCGAATAAGCCGACGACGACTCAAGCCTTAAAAGACGAAATTGGACGCTGCATTAATGAAATACCGCAGCATTCATGCAAAACGGTCATTGAAAATTTCATTAAAAGATCGCGTGCATGCCAGCAAAGCCGCGGCGGCCATCTGCACGATATATTGTTCCATACATAACCTCATTTTGTCTACTTTACGATATAATAAAGTTTCACGATTTTTTCTTAAATATCTGTGTTTTATTTAAAATTAAAAAATTGCGCTCTTCTTGGGACACCCTTTATATACATTATTATATCAAAGCAATGTAAATATAGTAAAATCTGTTTTTTAAAGTGCAAAAAAATATAATGTAATTGTAATATGTATATAAATAAATGGATCTATAAGAAAGTGAAGTTGAAAGGAATATTTGAAGCCTGTAGTAAATTCATTTTCCGGCGGAACTTCTTTTCTTCAAATAAGACTCACGTACAAGGAGAGCAAAAAAGTCACCCTAATATACATACATAGACTTGACTTCGAAAATATGACTAACTTCATGTATTATTTTGAAGTGTCAGTGATATGTACTTAGAAAAAAGTCTGCTATTAACAGCAGCGAGTGTCTTTAAAATATAAAAATAAGATAAAAGAATTTAAAAGCCTTTTTGCTGGATGACTCGAACTTCGTTTTATACTAGCGTGGGACAATTGGAATTTCTTTCGGGTGTAATAAGTTAACTTATAATATTTTTTCCAAAAAGAATTGTTAATATGTACATTCAACTGGCCACACTATTCTGGACATAGCTTAAAGTATCTAAAAACAACAAACAACTGTTTGCTATTTCTGATTTCTTTTGCTGACAAATTCGTTAAGCGATTTAAAAAATAGTAAATCATTTTCAGTCTGTTAAAGCGTCTGACTAATTAAGTCTGACTAATTTTTTATTTTGTAGGTAATTTTGCATAAATTTGGCAAAAAACTCATCGTGGAAGAATAGTCACCGTTACCCAAATCATTTTCGGAACTGAATTCTTCTTATTCATTGTATTCTTCGGGAACAAATTGAATTTATTAACGACAGCTTGGTTTTTGTGGAATGACGTTTGTAACCGGTCACCGGTCGCAGTAGGGCCGGATTGCTAGTAATTACTTGAAATTATCAGTAGCTTAAGCTCCATAATTATTTTGGATGGTGTTACAATAGCGATGCTAAGTAGAATATTAAATATGATTAATTGAAAAAAAATCTATTATTGTTGGTTATTGTAAAAAAATCTTTGTTTGTAATAAATTGAAACACAATATCTAAAAAATCACTTTTTAATAAAAATGAAGGCATGAGTGCATATTCCACTCTCAATTGTAGGTTCTCTCTGAAATAAAACCTAATTTATTGGCTGGAAAATTAAAGAAAAAGAATAGGCGAATTGTTTAAGCTTCTAAATTGGTGTGCCTTCGCAATACTACAGCCCCAGTTATATATATAAAATAATACAAATATAATATTTCTTTCAGGACACCAAACTTAACAATTTCGAAAATTCTACAAATAACATAACCCAGCACAAAACGAACATATACCAAGAAGTAGTAGTTTTATAAATTTTTAAAATTAAGATCTATTTGAAATAAAGAAATAATAAGAAATTAGAAATGATCAAAGCTCTAGGACTTTTAACATATCTTGGGTAGGAGGTACAGAAATCTTAAATCATGGACCTGCGCGGGAAATTCAGTGTGTACATTGTTCTGACTGCGTAGACGTGAAAGACGAGCGGCTATAGCTATAATTATGAAATTCAGTATTTACACTCTTCTGATAATTCATCCTTTTAGGTTCAAAAGAAAAAAAGAATAAAACTGTTGCCAAGCGAACGGCTGTAGTTAGAATCCTTAGGATCGTACATTCCACTGTGAACGCGAAACATATTGTATCTTTAATATTAGTAGTTTTCCTATCAAAATGGTACAGACATTTGGGTTGCAGCTGGAATCAAGAAATTGCAAATGAGGAAATTCGGCCCTGAAGAAACTGTTTCTATAATAACAATTGACAATACACCTAGTATTTATGACACATTTTCGAAAAATCCTGACTCATTATCACTTTTAGATTACACATTATATATAGTAGACGACTATTAATATTAAAATAGTGAAGCATCACAATTTATTTAAAACAGTGCGCACACGTATGCCCTATAGTTTGAAATTGTAAATAAATATATATATATATATATAATAATTAAATAAATAAATAATAATAATAAAAATGTAAAAAAATCCTAATATGGCACTGCTCGTCTATGTAAAGTCCTCTAATAGCCTTGTCATACAGCATGTGAAATCTAGTAGAAATGACATAGGGTCGATTTACAAATATCAGATTCCATACAAATTTGACATTCTCGTGTACCAAATGCCAATCAAGAATATCTTTTAAAAACTAAATTGTAGAGATCATTAAACATACTTTTTTTATTTTAGTTTAAAATAACTTACGTTGTAACGTTTTTGTTATCGAGATCATTTATCGAAAATTAAGCTAAAATAAGTACTTTGAGGACATACAGCATCTGACGTATTTATTTAATGGTTTATATAGCTGTACGCCCAAGATGTTCTGAAATAGTATAAATTGTTGAACTTATCTTATCTATACGAAAGCCCGTTCACGTTAAACGGAAATCTTCTGCCTTGCCCTAGCGGCGACTTCATTCGCAAAATATTATCCGTCTTCACTTTACGTAGTTTAGTGTAAAGGCGCCAAAACAGGTGCAAATTAAAAATATTAACCATTACCACCGTGTGGTTTCGGATAATAACTGAAGGTAATTGAGGGAGCCGAAATAATAATAATCATAAATAGTTCAAGGATAATTTTTAGATGGTGTATCCATTCTACCGGACACAACCACAACAACATCAACAATGACTAATGTAGAAATGATTAAATTACTGCTCCTACATTCTATTCAATACCACATACATGTGTACATCAAATGTGCAAAGTACATACATACATATGTATGTGTGTACGCCCCAACAAACATAACATCTATGAATGTATGTATGTATGTATGTATATCCGTAGATGAAAGGACTACTTACCTTAAACACGGAAAATATTTACTCCTGCCGCGTGTTTTTCGTTTGGTTTTGGTTGGTTTCTGTGGGGTACTGGTTTGTTTTTGGTTGTATCTGTATCTGGTGACTTGATGGACAATTCTTGAGTTAGTTGTACGTGTATTGCAGACCCGGATAATGTGTTTCCGTTTATGTTTTCTTGTTCTTTCAAATCATGCTTTAAAGAGTTGGTGGTGGTGGTGGTGGTGGGACGTGGGTGGTGGATGGTGGATGTTTGGTTCGTGTACACAAATATTCTTGCCAACAGAATTGACTTTCACGAAAAGAAACAAACAAAAGAATTGTCCTTTGCGAACAAACAAACAAAAAAGGACTGATGATGTGCGAATTTATGTATGTGAATTTCAAAACTCTACGATTTTTCACACAGGACACTTTGACGAAGAGGTGAAATGCTCGTGCATACATACAGACATAGATGAAAATTTCTTAAGAAAAACAAATTGTCTCCTTGAAAAGGAATACAAGCCTAACCACTTAATATCAAATCAAAAATCTGCGGTTGCGATTTATTTCGGCGATTTCGTAACTTTTCTTTGCTTACTTTACTTTGGGTGGGGGGAAAGAGGCTGACGCAAAACGACAGACGGCGAAACTGTGTTATAGTGTCGCAGGCATTTTGTAGATAAAGGCACACATTACAGATTTATTTGCTTTTGCTCCTTTTTGTTTTTTTTTTCTCGCGGAGGGATTTAATTGATTGGCTTTTTAGCAGGTGCAATTTTTAAATTATTTTTCCGAAAATTCAATCCGAAAACATTTTCGCTGCGATAATTAAGATTAGATACGGAACACTCAGACACGCTCCGACAACCGCACTCACTGATAACAATGAAAAATATTTTTGCACGGTCTTTTTGTTGTTGTATTTAAAAAACCACGGGACAACAGATAATAAGCAACATGACTCAAAAGGACTACGCGGAAGACTAAAAAAGCACAATTGAAAATTTTCTTCATATACAGCAACATACGCCGCCGTCAGCAGGCGAGCCATCGAGCAGCGAGCAAACGAGGCTGTTAACATGCAAGACATGAAATGTCTCTCTCCTTTGGTGTTACTACTTGCCCACCGTTGGGGAATAACAGCGAAAGTTAATCTTTCAAAGCGTATTACATGTTAAAGTAAAATACGGCATCTACACGGGAAGTGTAAAGACGACCTTATACCATCCGCTACCTATTAACTTATAAAAAGGTTTTTAATATCATATCTGTATTACTTTAGATCCATAACTGCACACAACTCTAACGAGATTTTGTTAATTCGATTATAACAAAATTATTTGAAATATACCCATAGACGCGTGGCTACACTCAGAAAAATAGTCTCTCTAAATGTTGTAAAAATTTAGTTAAAATATCCTTAGTGTGTAGTTTTTCAGTCAGATATAATCTCATAATTATGATTAAACCACTGAGGTTTAAACCTAACCATGAGATGATCTCTGACTGAAAAACTGACCATAGGAGTATAAACACGACTGTGGCGGTTTGAATTTAGACAATTTTGATCTGCTAAGACGTGTAGTTAAAAAGTGGCGGAATGCTTTGCCAGATATATTTTTATTTTTGTGATAAAACTTAGTTTAGCTTGGTAAATCTTCAAAATAAAAATCAATTAAAAACAAGTAAGGAAAGGCTAAAGTCGGGCGGGGCCGACTATATAATACCCTACACCACTCCCTGCGTATATACCTCGCTTTAATTACTACCCACGTCTTTCATGGGAGCAATTTTATGTAGTTCATATACATTATACAGTTACTATAAATTCATCTTTAGTCAAATTTAATGAATATGGTAACAGACATTCCGAGTAAAGTAAATCTGGAAAACTTGATCAAGATCCAATGATAAAAACAGATTATACAGCGGTAATAGGATGAATCGGACGGACATTTGAAGGGGGCCTATAACAACACTTGAGGCCTGAGCCAAAACATGCGCCTATATATTTCACATTCACGGTATGCATTCCTAGTTGTAACATATCATGATCTTCAAAATTTGATGAAGATCCGATGTAAGATGTAGTTTCTAGAGCTGTAATAGAGCAGAATGGGGCCCATTTGGGTTATACCAAAATATGGACATATGGGCATCTCCCAAACTAGTAAGGAAAGGCTAAAGACGGACGAAGACGACTATATGATACACTCCACATTCAATCTCATTACAGTTCAATTCGGTAAAAAGTGAAAAGAGGAAGGATTTGTGTATCCTGTAAATGTATGTGTTTGACAAAAAATGTTAAATCGGAAAGGACATTTGTATGGGGGTATATTGAAACTTGGAACGATTTGACCCGCTTTCACCATGTATGTTTATTGGTGAAATATAATATGTAAAGATTGGCCAAATTTCTAGAGCGGAAAAAGTCAATAGGTGTTTCTAGTTCGATTATAAAATGTTGTGCTAATTTTAAGGAAAATCGGGTAGAATATGTGGATTCTAGAGCGGAAAAAGTCAAATCGGGAGCGACATTTGTATGGGGGCTATATCTAAATCTGAACCGATTTTCTCCAAATTCAATACCAATCGTCCTTGGGCAAAAAAAGTAATCTCTGCCAAATTTCATGACAATCGGACCGCAATTGCGACATGTAGAGTGCGAACAAGCTTAGATGGACAGCAGACGGACGGACGGACAGACAGACATCGTTAAATCGATTCAGCTGGTGATTCTAAGCCGATCCGTATACTTAAAGGTGGGTCTAGCTCGATTATTTATTGGTGTTACAAACATTTGGCGCGAAACTAACTTATAATACCCTAGTCCACGAAGTGGTGTAGGGCGATTATCATCTTATATACGTCAAATATTATTCTAAACAATAATAGTTTTGTTGAATTGAATTTATTATTTGTTCTTATAACAAGTAAAATTTTTCTTGGTTTTATTAAAAACTTCAGAAATGTTTCCTCAAATTGAGTACAACTTTATTTCGTTTGAGTAAAATTTGAACAAAATTTTCGTAAGTTATACTACAAATTTTGTTTGTTTTTCTTTCCTAATAACAAGTAAAATTTTGCTCAGGTTGAGTAATTTTACAAATTTTGTTTGTTTTTTTCTAATAACAAGTAAAATTTTACTCAGATTGAGTAAATTTTACATGGTTTCTTTCAAATAATACAAATATGAATACTTGTTTTTTAGGGAACTGAACAAATATTTATTGAAAAGTTTCTTGGGTGCAAGAAAATGTTTCTATGTCGTAATAAAATGTTTCATATTTTATGGTTTTTAATTATTTGTAGTTTCATTAATACAAAGAAATAGTTTCAATTGATGCAATGAAAACTGTTTTGTATAAATCTAAGGAAAAATGGATAATTTGGATTATTATGTAGTAGATTATATTTACTATTTTAATACTTGTGCAGGCTATTTTGAGTTAGGACAATATCCCAGTTCAAATCGATTTTATTACGGTTCCAAAGAAAATAAAGAAATCCGAATGAAATTTTTCATTTCCGGGAATGAATTGGTTCTTTTATTGTCATAATTTATTAGTCTGCATATTTTTAGGTGATATACAAGAAGTAAATTATAATACTAATTAATTTTGTGGTTCACTTAGTTTAAGTATTTTGATAGCGGAGCCGAAGAATTGCTGCAAACTAGATGTAGAGAAGGATGTCAAAAACCGGCCATTCTCAGGAAACCGGTTCCGGTTTGAACTACCGATTACTTTGACTTTGAAAGGTAGAATAACATTAATTTTTATTTTCAGGTTTAGAGAAATAGGGAAATATTAACAACTTACTTCCAATGTACTGAGTCTTTAACGCAAACTGTAAAAAATATGAGAGGAAAGTTTTCCTGTTTTCAGAAGAAGCTTATTTTCATATCGGTGGCTATGTCAATAAGTGAAATACTGCATATGGGTTCAGAGACACACGTGACTATTGAGAAGCCAATGTATCCACAATGTATCCGATTAACCGAAATGAAACACCGGATTCCCCGGTTTGTCGAAAATGCCAATTTAAAAAAACTGGTGGACGGTGTCGTAGTTAACACCGGTTAATCGGTTTTCGGTTTCGGTTTCGGTTTTGACATCCCTAGATGTACTTTTTCTATTAATACTTTTTGTGGCAGCAATGAAACATTTGTGTTATATCAATGATTCAATGTTATTACAGCAATGAAACTACTTCATTACTACAATGACAAAATATCATTAACGAACACCCCATTAGTGAAAAGTTTCATTACATTAACGTAAACAACTTCATTAATATAATAACAAGGTTTCATTATCGTAATGTCAATTTACATTAATCTAACACTAATGAATCATTGATTGTTAATTTAAATGTAAACATCTTATGTCGTATCAATGAAGCTCTACATTGGCCCAACAACAATAACAAATTGCATTTATGGAATGTAGACTATATATATGAATGTAATAATGTAATAATACTGTAATGTAATAATAATGAATGTAATAATACGAATTCCACTGGGTTATCCAATTGTTCGTACTTTTGGATTATTCGATTAATCGTTTATTCGAAAATACAAAATTTCTAATTAACCGAATAAAGATTACAACTCTTTTCTACTTTTCGTTTTTTTTTGCTGGAATTTGTTCTATTTTTATTGTTTCGTCCAGTTTTCTCTTTCAGTGCAGGAGCTAGCAAAGCAAGAATTTAATTTTCACAAAGTTTTCATTAAAAATTTAATGATGCCTTCCATACCTTGGTACACATAAAGCAAAATCATTTGTGCAATTGTTTATACTTTCCAAAACGATATTTCGCTCCAAAAATGTTTGGTAGTATAACATTTCGAATATTCGGATTAATCGAATTATTCGTTATTCGAAAATCGGCCACTTCTGATTATTCCAACAAACATTTGATACTAAATAGTCAATTATTCGAATAATATTTAATCGGTTGGATACCCTAAATTCCACGCAAGTTATTTCTTCGTGCGAAGGAAATCTTTGTTTAGTAATGGAAAGGAGGAACACTAAACTATACACACATTGGTCATATACGTTTTTCATCATCCTGTGGGGGGGGGACTAATCATCAGTGGCGATTCTGTAGTGAGTGATAACTCTGCTAGTTAACATAACAAGAGCGAGAATTCTTCTCTTGTAGTTTTACGGACTTTGACTGTGAGTGCTCCTGGATGATAGCTCCACCACATATACAGATGAGTACATCCCTCTGTGTGGTGTTGTTTACACGCCTGTTGTTTTGTTCATATGTTTTGTGGGGAAAAGCTTTAATTTTGTGGGGAGTTTACCAATGACGCCGCAAAGAGTTTTTCAGTTGATGTGGGAGTCATGTTGATGTGAACTAGCTCAATAGCTTTTGTTGGCAGAGAGCTTATATGCACTGAGAGTCGAAATTTCTCCCATAGTATGTTAAGCAATTTGAAGTAACATTTAGATTATTAACAGTTTGTGTTCATTTAAAAGTGAAATTGTAAAATAAGTAATTTTATTGATTTTTATCAATTAATCACATCAAATATGTCAGTTAACATCGATGTTAACCTGATGTTGCTTGAAAACGAACATGCTAAGAAAGAAAGACTCTCAGTATAAGTAAGCTCTCTGATTGTTAGGTTGTTTAACCATAGAGTATAAGACTAGAAATCTTTATCTTGTTTGGTTTACTAGTAGGACTGTTATAAGGAAATTGTATAACATTAACTTCTGTAAATCAGAATTGTGTGTTATTATTTTGTTGTCATGTATTCTGGCGGTTTGGCATTATTTGAAAAGCCAGCGTTCATCTAAGCGAACTGGTTCGGGTTTCAAAGTTTAAAATTGATGTCCATACGGATATTGCTATTGGGCTAACATATTATATATTTCACTTCAATAAGGATTATTGTTTTAGTTCTTAATTAATTATTCGGCACCAGATGATCCTATCACATTTTTGTTAAGGAAAAAATAAAGTACCAACAAAAATTTTAATTATATTTAAATGAAGGTTTTTAAATACTCTATTGAAAATATAACACAACACTGTGAAATCTGTCTATTCTAGGCGACAATATGTCAAATTGGAGGTGACATTTGTATGGCCATGCTTGCCAGATGATTTTTTCCTTGTCCCAAATTCAAACAAGTTTGCTATTTCAAAGAATTCGAACAAAACAAAAAGGTCTGGGATTACTTTACCATCATATGTCGTAAACAGGCTCCTTATTTAAAATTGCAGGACATTTCGGTCTATTCAATTTAATGTTTTTTTTTAAGCCGCGATTACATGGTTGATAACAAAAATCTTAATAGAGTTAATTTTTTACTCAAAATAAAAAATATTCGCTTTGTCGCCAACTACAACATAAATATTTGTATCAAATTGTATCGAGGACTTAGCCTCGATAGCCATAAATTTAACTTACACTGCATAATTGTCCAGGCTAAGTTCAAGATTTTTAACATAAAATTACTTTTTCAAAATTTGTTTTCATACACACATTCATATTGCTGTTTTAAAAAATAATCTTTAATTTTGAGTGACATTTTAATTTTTTATTTAGGGATTTGTCATTGCCGCTTATTATATTATTATTCACAACTCCTTTTCAATGCTAGTGTTTGTCAAAGTTCTTCGAATATCCCTAATCTCCACAAAAATCCCCTGCCCCCATATTCATATTTTTTGTCCTTCTGGCCATCGCAAAATCCCCATGGGGACATTGTAAAATGAACATCTGGCAATCCTGTGTATAACGTCTATATCACAATATTGATCGATGTGATTCGTTTCCAAAATAGATGTTTTGCGTGAAATGTAATATCCAAATTCGATTGTAATATCTAACTTTTTGAGGCTAAGATATCTATTAGCGAGGCTCTATCCTAAATCTGAATAATATCCATACTCCAATTCAGTTCAACAATTTTACTCCAGATTATTAAAAAATTAGTAGTAGTGACTTAACTATGTATAAGTAAAGTTTCCAAATTTCAAAGTTATGATAAATGGTTCATAGGGTAGTAAATTTACCTTAAAACACTTCTTTATATTTAATAAAAAATTCTTGCAATTGAGTAAATTCATACTTATTTGGAAGAAATTTTTCAAGGTTTTAAGTAAGAAAATAAGATATAAGTTAATGTGTTTTCTGAAATTTATTGGGCAAAAAGCAGGATTTATAAATAAAAAAGAGGGATTTGGCGGGATTTTGTAGAAAAATCTAACAAAAAAACGTAAACATAAAAATAAGCTATATAATGTATTATGGCTGTGTTTAGAACATTTCCGACTTACTGACGTGCGTACAAAACAAAAAAAAAGATTTTTTCCAAATTCGTACTTTTAGAATCACAATGGGAAAAGGAAACATATCGCCGCCGTCACAGCAAAATTAGCTATGTGTAATTTTTCGAAAAAAACTATTGCTGCATTTGAAATCTAAGTCCATGATACGTTTACCCACCAAAGCATTTTTTGATATCTTTATTGGTTAAGATTGTAACAAAATTAGTGTTTCAGGTATAAAAACTTTTATCAAAAGTAGCTATGTGTTCTCCAGCACATAGCTATTTTTTCGAACAAAATTCAAATGGAAAAATATTTTTTTTACTCGCTCAAATTAGAGTTTTGTACCAAAACTGATGCCGAAAAAATTTTTTGAATGAAAAAGCTGGGACCTAATCGTGGCATTCGTTAACGTAAGTATTCATTTTCTAATCGGTGCTTTGCATTTTGTGAATTTTTGGAAATATTTTTTTGTTGGAAATTTTAGAGAGGACCTACAGGGGAAGTCGGCTCACAGAATGATTCAAGAAGGTCATTAAATATATCTAAATTATTATCATTACTTAAAAATGAAAGTAATTGCACCTGCGAAATAATGTTGTCGCCTTTTTGTAAACCAACGATTTAAAATGGTCCCTTTCTTGGAAGTTTTGTTTTCAGAAGCGTGTAAATTCTGATTGAATTTAAAATTATAATTATAATTTGAACAATTAGGCTAATAATGAGATCGGAAAGTTAAAAATACTAAATCAACCTCGCCAATATGACGTTTTCTCTTCACATATATATCTCTTAAACTAGATACTGATATATTTACGAGCACTATCATTGATGGCCTATGCTCCGCAAGGAGTCAAATGGAAAATTATGATGGTGATGATCTCTGTGTATCTTTGCAATCGGTGCATTATTGTAATTTTGACATTCCATTACCATACGCACTAGAGGTTCAAAATTTTGCAAGTCATCTGGAAAATACTTCTGCTCTGGACATGTTAAATTTCGTCGAAATATATTTATCCGTTTAAAAATTACGGAATTAATTCCAAAAATCGATTTGGAAACTGTGCGTTGGAACGATTTTATCTCATATCAAAACTTGTATGTTCCACTTTTATCACCTGTTCCACTTTTGCTGTAGATATTCCTTATATGAAATGTAACATGATATGGATAATTTGATCAAGATCCAATTTAAAATGTAAAGCGAAAGAATAAATCTGGTCGGAAATTTAACAGAAAAAATCTCCTGCCAAATTTCACGGTGATCGCACAACAATTGCTATCTGTTCTTCGTTCATAAGCTTAAGGGTATAGCTTGATTATTTTTTGGCGTTGCAAACATTTTGTGTCGAACTAACCTATTTCACGCTCTGGTTTAGGGTATACAAATTAAACAATTATGGACCTAACATTTTTAAATTATTTTACTAGATAATATTTAGTTTGGCTACTATATTTGTCCATTTGAAGTAACTTCTATCCCAACATCTCAAAGATATATTAATTAATGATATTATTAATGCATTGTTTAAACATCCATGTCCAAAGATCTCCTAGATTCACAAAATATCTTTCAGCAAAAATAGATATGTGTATGAAATATTGAAGTGCTTGTGAACCTGTCAAACAAACGACTATATTATTGAAAGCGATTTTTATATCAGCTAGTATCATTTTGGTTTCTTTTCATAAACTGTTTGACATTCTATGTTATGTCTTATTAATATATGTGTATTTTAAATTAATTTTAATTTTTTTCAATGTATAGACTAAATTACTCTTAGTAATCTTAAATTTTCTCTTGTAACTAGAAAAATTAGAATAAGGCAATTAATTAAAAATTTAAGAAATTGTGGACTTTTGTCGTTTAGGAACAAATTGACAATTTTTTAACGATAACATACCACAAATAATGTAAAACGAAAAAGCGAGACTTTTTGTAAAAAAGCCAGATTGTGCTGGATGGAAAATTTAAGCGGGTCCGGGCTTCAAAAAGCGGGATAGTCCCGCGAGAGCGGGATGGATGGTCACTGTACTTATAAATAATCACTTTAATGTGTTTAGAAAATTCTTGAATAGTAATCTAAGAAGTAATTCGCATTCGTTTGCCGAGACTTATTTCAAAAATACTTCAAGTATTATTCTTAGGCGCCTATCTTGCCTTCGCAGAAATCATGGAGTAATAGCTCAACTCTTTGTGACAAATGTATCATGCAACTTTTGAGATATATTTCATGTTGTCAGTGTTTTTTAATTTCCGCAGTTTCAGTTCAATTGATCTTATTTTATGTGCACTTTTTTCCGTACATCAAGTAAAACTTTCCTCAGTTTAAATAAAGATGTTGTTGAATATTTCCTCAGTTTAAGTAAATATTTACTTGTTTTTAGGAAAAAATATTACTAAAGTATTACCCAGGTTTAGTAAAATTGTACTAAGTTTTAGGAAAAAAATACTCAGTTTGAGTAAATACTTACTTGATTTAGGAAATTTACTTATTTTGATGAAAATTTTACTTAGATTTAGTTAAAAATTACTTGGTTTGAGGAAAAATTTGCTGCGATTATCTTCAGTTTAGTTTCATATTTACTTGATTTGAGGAAAATTGAACTAGAATCAAGTTCAAAGAAAAGTTTGAACTTGATATGAGGAAATATTGTTTAGCGCTATACGAAGTTCAATTTTACTAAATTTTAGTTAATTTTAATTCATAGAAAGGTTCACTTTTTTCTGAGTTTAATTATGCAAATTTGAAAAAAAAGCAATAAGCTTTAGTTGGTTAAACCGACATATAAAGAGTGATTTTTTTGAGGTTAGGATTTTCATGCATTAGTATTTGACAGATCACGTGGGATTTCAGACATGGTGTCAAAGAGAAAGATGCTCAGTATGCTTTGACATTTCATCATGAATCGTCTTACAAACGAACAACGCTTGCAAATTATTGAATTTTATTATCAAAATGCGTGCTCTGTTAAGAAAGTTCATTGCGCGCTTCCATTTTATGGTCAGTTTAATCGACCCACTGAAGCGGCTATTCGGGCTATTGTGACTAAATTTCGCACCAAATTTACATTGTTGGACATTAAACCACCAACACGCTTACGTAGAGTGCGAACTGAAGAAAATATCGCAGCTGTATCGGCCAGTGTTAATGATGACCACCAATTTTCGATTCGTCGCCGTTCGCACCAATTGGGTCTCTGTTACTCAAAAACGTGGAAATGCCAAAATTGGACTAAGCGGATGGACCACCTAAGACGCAGCCGCGGTCAACATTTAAATGAAATTATCTTCAAAAAGTAAATGTCATGGACCAATCTAACGTTTCAAATAAAGAACCGATGAGATTTTGCAAATTTTATGCGTTTTTTTTTTTAAAAAAGTTATCAAGCTCTTAAAAAATCACCCTTTATATACCCTCACTCTCAGAGAACATGGAAGGACTTAAATTTGTTCTTAGCGCCGGATTATGTGTTTGGGAGCTACTGAAGTTTGTGGCTATTGGACCCATTTGCAAATAATTGTAAAAACATAATCTATATATATAAAAGAGTTGCGTTACTGACTGACTGACTGACTGACTTATCATTGACCAGCCCCCAGACCAAACGGCTGAAGCCAGGGTCATGAAATTTTCAGGGTAGTTCCCAAATATGACGTAGACGTCGACTAAGAAAGGGTTTTACGAAATTCGTACTTTTAGGGGATAAAATGGCCCAAAAAGGGATAAACATCGAACCTTCGTCCTGACTAAACGGCGGTAGCTATAAACATGAAATTCGGTGAGTTCCTCGCAATGACCATGCAGACGAGCTACAAATCGGGATTTTTCGAAATTTGTACTTTTAAGGGCCGAACGGGACAAAAAGGGATAAAAATGGTACCAACTAAAGTATTACAGCTAGAATAGTGAAATTTGGTATGTAAATTGCTCTGATCATATAGAAACGAAGTAAAATTTGATTTTTTCGAAATTTGTACTTTTAAGAGAAGAGCGGGACAAAAAGGGATAAAAATGGTACCAACTAAAATATTACAGCTAGAATCGTGAAATTTGGTATGTAAATTCCTCTGAACATATAGAAACGAAGTAATATTGGATTTTTCGAAATGTGTACTTTTAAGGGGCGAGCGGGACAAAAAGGGATAAAAATGGTACCAACTAAAGTATTACAGCTAGAATCGTGAAATTTGGTATGTAAATTCCTCTGACGATACAGAAACGAAGTAAAATTGGATTTTTCGAAATTTGTTCTTTTAAGGGGAGAGCGGGACAAAAAGGGATAAATATGGTACCAACTAAAGTATTACAGCTAGAATCGTGACATTTGGTATGTAAATTCCTCTGATCATATAGAAACGAAGTAGAATTTGATTTTTTCGAAATTTGTACTATTAAGAGAAGAGCGGGACAAAAAGGGATAAAAATGGTACCAACTAAAGTATTACAGCTAGAATCGTGAAATTTGGTATGTAAATTACTCTGATCATATAGAAACGAAGTAGAATTTGATGTTTTCGAAATTTGTACTTTTAAGGGGCGAGCGGGACAAAAAGGGATAAAAACGGTACCAACTAAAGTATTACAGCTAGAATCGTGAAAGTTGGTATGTAAATTCCTCTCACCATATAGAAACAAAGTAAAATTAGATTTTTTCGAAATTTGTATTTTTAGGGGGCGAGCGGGACAAAAAGGGATAAAAATGGTACCAATTAATGTATTACAACTAGAATCGTGAACTTTGGTATGTAAATTCCTCTGACGATATAGAAACGAAGTAAAATTGGATTTTTTGAAATTTGTACTTTTAAGGGGAGAGCGGGACAAAAAGGGATAAAAACGGTACCAACTAAAGTATTACAGCTAGAATCGTGAAATTTGGTATGTAAATTCCTCTGACCATATCGAAACGAAGTAAAATTGGATTTTTCAAAATTTGTACTTTTAAGGGGCGAGCGGGACAAAAAGGGATAAAAATGGTACCAACTAAAATATTACAGCTAGAATCGTGAAATTTGGTATGTAAATTCCTCTGACCATATAAAGAGTGATTTTTTTGAGGTTAGGATTTTCATGCATTAGTATTTGACAGATCACGTGGGAATTCAGACATGGTGTCAAAGAGAAAGATGCTCAGTATGCTTTGACATTTCATCGTGAATCGTCTTACAAACGAACAACGCTTGCAAATTATTGAATTTTATTATCAAAATGCGTGCTCTGTTAAGAAAGTTCATTGCGCGCTTCCATTTTATGGTCAGTTTAATCGACCCACTGAAGCGGCTATTCGGGCTATTGTGACTAAATTTCGCACCAAATTTACATTGTTGGACATTAAACCACCAACACGCTTACGTAGAGTGCGAACTGAAGAAAATATCGCAGCTGTATCGGCCAGTGTTAATGATGACCACCAATTTTCGATTCGTCGCCGTTCGCACCAATTGGGTCTCTGTTACTCAAAAACGTGGAAATGCCAAAATTGGACTAAGCGGATGGACCACCTAAGACGCAGCCGCGGTCAACATTTAAATGAAATTATCTTCAAAAAGTAAATGTCATGGACCAATCTAACGTTTCAAATAAAGAACCGATAAGATTTTGCAAATTTTATGCGTTTTTTAAAAAAAAAAAGTTATCAAGCTCTTAAAAAATCACCCTTTAGAAATGAAGTAAAAATGGATTTTTCGAAATTTTTACTTTTAAGGGGCGAGAGGGACAAAAAGTGATAAAAATGGTACCAACTAAAGTATTACAGCTAGAATCGTGAAATTTGGTATGTAAATTCCTCTGACCATATAGAAATGAAGTAAAAATGGATTTTTCGAAATTTTTACTTTTAAGGGGCGAGCGACACAAAAAGGGATAAAAATGGGACCTACTAAAGTATTGCAGATAGAATCGTGAAATGTGGTATGTAAATTCCTCTCACCATATAGAAACGAAGTAAAAATAGATTTTTTCGAAATTTGTATTTTTAGGGGGCGAGAGGGACAAAAAGTGATAAAAATGGTACCAACTAAAGTATTACAGCTAGAATCGTGAAATTTGGTATGTAAATTCCTCTGACCATGTAGAAGCGCAGTATAATTGAATTGTTCGAAACTTGTACCTTTTAAGGGGGTAGGCGGGACGAAAAGGGATAAAAATGCTGTACAATCATTTAATTACGTAAGCGCGGAATATAAATGGATATTTCAAAATTTGTACTTAAAAGGGGGGAAACGGGACAACAAGGAATAAATGTGTTACCAAATAAAGTACATATTTTTAGGGGAAGCAAATATATCCACCAAAAGAAAATTAAATAAATACTATCCAAAAACAAAGACGGATAAAATTAGCAATTAACTGGCTTCTTCGCGTGCGAAGCAGCGGGTACTGCTAGTCAAATATAAAGTCATAATGGTCATAAGGGATCGATAGGAGTTACAAAGCATTTAATTTTACCTAGAATAGAGACAATTGTGTGTGTTAGTTAGGTTTAATGTGGTTATAAAAACATTTTATATCAATTTCCATACGGCTAGTATGGAATTTATATTGGTTTTATTTTAACAAAGGCTTATGCCACGTTCATAAAAGCATTAGCAAAGGTCAAATTCCAGAGTATTCCGATCATCCGTATATAAGTTATAAAAGCTTTAATTTTAGGAAGGTGGTGATTTGTGTGGGAGGTACTAGAAGGGGTGTGACAAAACCCGCCATATCTTGCACACTTAGAGTGCTTATGAAAACATAATATACCAAAATATAGCTTATTCCGAATATCCGTGTGGAAGTTTCATTGGTTTTTATTTAACATAGCAATATGGACTATTGGTGTGGGAAGTATCAGAAGGTGCGTGGCAATTTCTTCGAATTTAAATTAAGTTTGGGGAACATATTACCAAGTGCAAAGTTTGAATAGATTCCTTAACTCCTTCAGACAGACAGACGGACGGAAAGGCATGGCTCAAACAGCTTAAAATGTTGTGAAACAGATTTTGCCCAAACATACTATGGGTCTTAAGTTACTCCTTCAATTTGTTGCACTTTTTTCTGTCCCAAATTATATGTACCCTCCTACTCTGTAGAGTTAGGGTATACAAAGTTGTAATATGTGACTTGTAGAGTTTAAGGTGTTGTTACAATAATAATATGAAATAATAGATGTTAAAGATCAGTTCAGTGCAAAATTTTGAATTGCTTTCATTATCCATTCTAGTGTCTCATGTCCTGCAACATATAGAAATTTATGTCACATCACGTAAAGCCACGTTCACATGTTAGGTTGTAAAAAATAAAAAGAGTTTTATTAACTCTCCAAGTTGTAAAACAAAAACAAGTAAGGAAAGGCTAAAGTCAGGCTGTATGATACATTCCACTTTCTATCCGAATTCAATTCAATTCGGTAAAAAAGTGAAAACGTGAAGGATTTATGTATGTGTCCTAATCATAGACTGATATGACCTGACCCAATTTGTCAAATCGAGAAGAATATTTGTATCGGGGATATATCCAAACATGGATTGAAGTGAACCACTTTCACAATAGGCGCTTTCAGTTTAAGTATAATTTGTTATGCTCAATTTGAAGAAATTCTGTGAAAATGCTTGGTTTGTAGAGCGGAAAAAGCCAAGCCGGGAGCGAAATTTGTATGGGAGCTATATATAAATCTGAATCGATGTCACCTCACCATGGGTGTTTCTAGTGGAAATATAAGATAATCGAAGAATCCATGTCACCTCACCATGGGTGTTTCTAGTGGAAATATAAGATATTTTGCGAAATTTGAAGATCTGTGGTTTCTAGAACAGAAAAAGTCAAATCGGCAGCGACATTTTAATGGGAGCTATATATAAATCTGAACCGATGTGACCCATTTTCACCACAGGTGTTTCTAGTTGAAATATAAGACCTGCCTCTGATTACAAGAATAGATGGACAGACAGACGGACATTGCTAAATCGACTCAAAAAGTGATTCTAAGTCGATCGGTATAATTAACAAAAGGTCTATCTCGCTTCCTTTTGGGTGTTACAAACAAATGCACAAAAACATAATACTCTCGTGGAGTGTATAACAAGATTTAAAAAAGTCCAACGTTTTTGTAAAGAATGAAAAACTGACTTACACTATATATACAGAAGTAAAAATAATTTTAAGTTTTTCCTTTGAAACATACGACTGAAGGGGAATGCCTATATGTTGATGTTTCTCGAAAGTTGCTGACATTGTAGCTGCTCTGTTTTCAATTATGATGTTGCACCTGTGGGATTTTGATTATATATATATAGGTATAATAAAAACTCAATATGTACCACAATGGATATTATAATCCTTACAGACTAGCTTAAATCAAAGTTTAAAATTCAACTAGTATTTCATTAAAAAATTACTAAATTGGGAGTTGTTCTTGCTGGACGTTTTGGAATTACCACACTTTAACATTGGCCGGCAATACCGATGGTTTTAAAAGCTCATTATATAATTCAGGCGAAATACCCCTGTCCCAGATGTTGAAAATGCCATTTTCGAATTTCGAAAAACAAAAGTTGTGCTGAATTGTGCTAGGTTTTTTGCGAAAAAAATGGCAATTCTAGAATTTTTGGCGTTTTTGGGACTTTTACAAAAAGTTGGCGCTTTTTGGAATATGATAGCAAAATTTTGCTAGGCGAGCACAATCCAGCACAACTTTTGGATTTTTGAAATTCGCGTTTTTTGCAAAGTTATATGGAAAATGGCTTAAAAAGTTAAAATGACGATTATTTTTATGAACCATTGAAATGAGCACTTTTTGATGTATCACGAAAAAATTGTGCTAGGCGAGCACAATTCAGCACAGTTTTTGGATTTGCAAAAATCGCGATTTTAACCAAATTAGAGAATTATTTTGAAAAATTGCCAAAATGTTAAGTAGCGATTTTCTCGAAAACGCCTTGAGATAGAACTTAGCTTGACGGCACAATAACACCCTCCTCTAGAAGAACCTAGCACAACTTTTGCTGCCCAAAAAACCTACAATGAAAATTTCAGCGGTTTTTGTTGCAAAAAGTTTTTTCGCTGTATCTCTGCCAATTTTCATTTTTTCGAAAAACTTTTTGCGGCACAATTGGGCACAAATCTAGCACAATTCAGCACAACTTTTGTTTTTGCGAAAAAACAAAATGGCAATTCTAGGATTTTTTCGAAAATAGCGATTTTTTCGAAAACGGATTGAGATAGAACTTTTTTAAAAACGGCACAATTATGTACTCCGCTAGCACAATCCAGCACAACTTTTGTTTTTGCAAAAAAACAAAATGACAAGCCCAGCGATTTTTTTGGAAAAAAAGTTTTTTCGCAATATCTCGGTCAATTTTAAATTTTTCGAAAAACTTTTACGGCACAATTGGGCACAAACCTAGCACAATTCAGCACAACTTTGTTTTTTCGAAATTCGAAAATGGCATTTTCAACATCTGGGACATGAAATACCCAGCTTAAAATTTATACTTCTCAATTGTAAAATATCAGCATCTTTAAATTATAACACAGTAAATGTTCCCTACTAATTTTCAAATGTTTCTCAACATACGACAAAATAGTATTCTCTGTGGCAGATGGTTTACATTATGATAGATGAACACATTTCTGCCATACAAAGAGTCCATTACTTCGCATTGACCAAATATATCAGCTTTCTTAGGTTTATGTTTATTTGCATCCATCTACGCAGCCTTATTAGTCTGAGAAGCATAGCCCCAGCATGCTTAACACCAGTGACACTAGTAACAACATCAGAAACAACAAAAGCATCAGAATCACTTACTAGCTTGCAATTAAGACTCTTGATAATATGTGATTTATGACCAGCAAAATGTGTCGCTGAACATAGTTTTCATTAAGCCATTTGCGACATATTCAAATAATTTTTCACTTATCACACGAGAAAACAATTCTCTGGCAGGCTGCTCAACACCGAGATTACTGTCTACTTAAATATTCTCGAAGAATCATCCAAAATATCTGAAGCATTTTCCTGTTTGGGAAAGTTTTTTTAATTCTTGAAACTATTTTCTGATACTTTTTACAGTAATTACCGCTCGCCCTTCGCTGATCCCTTTGCATCTTTAAGAGCTAAGAGGGAATACCGTTTCAAAAATCCTGAGTACTAATTTCTTCCAGGCAGATCATTTAGAAATTTTGTAGCTCGCTCATCTTCTTTTACGATGACAATGTTGAGCAAGTCATCAATTTTGAGTGATTGAGATTTTTCTTCTTGATCCATTTAAGAAAAACCAATGGAACCAATTATGAAATCTCTTAATTATAAGGTTGTAAGCCCAATCGAATAGGGCTATTACATTTCACTCGGCAGATCATATTTTTACGATTACTGGCTATATGCAATTTATACTAGTTTCTCTTTTAAAAGAGAGATTGTTAATATATAATAATTTAAGTCTTCTAAACACTATCATGTGTTTAGACGGATTAGAGAGATCGGCAAAATGCTGAAATACACCAATCGCCTCTTGGAATAAAACATCTTTATAAAGGGTGGTTAAATTTTAAGGGCCGATGTTGATTTTGAATAAAACACAAATTATTTAGGAAACTATTGGCATTTATTTTTATTGTGATAATATTGGTATGGTTCAATTATGTATGGAACAAATTGAATTGTTGCTGGCTTATCGACGTACACCTTTTCTTTCAAATAACCCCAATGAATGAAGTCCAACGGTGTCAAATCATATGATCTTGACGGCCAATTGACATCGCCATCACGTGAGATAACACGGCCATTGAATTTGTCGCGCAAAAGAGCCATTGTTTCGTTAGCTGTGTGGCAAGTGGCACCGTCCTGTTGAAACCACACATCGTCCACATCCATATCTTCCAATTCGGGCCATGAAAAGTTCGTTATCATCTCACGGTAGCGAAGACCATTCACAGTAACTGCCTGACCGGCCTCATTTTGGAAAAAATCGCTAGGCCATAAACCGCACCAAACCAAACTCTTTGTGGGTGCATTGGTTTTTTGACAATCACTCTTGGATTATCATTCGTACAAATGCTGCAATTCTACTTATTGACGAATCCACTGAGGTGAAAATGTGCCTCATCACTGATTGATGATTTTCTTCGATATGCACGATATGCATTGAGAAATGTCAAATGAAATGCAGAAAAACCCTAGATGTTTAGGTGTGGTTCACATTCAACATCGGCCCTTACAATTTAACCACCCTTTATAAATTAAAATTCGTTATAAAATTAATTAATTTATTTAGTTTAAACATGTTTTGGTATGTGTAGTTCTATAAATGTATGTTTCGACACTGTACAAATGTATATGGGGTTGGGTGCGTTTAAATTGTTTTATGTTTAATACAATATGTATTAATTTATGACACGTCATTATGTTTTATTCACTTTTTATTATTTGCAGTTTACAATTGTTGGTGGTGTGAAATTCATTTGTTGATTGATGCGACGTGAATGTTGTTGGTTATTGAATGTATGATGTTGTTGTTGTGCTGCCTTCTAAGTATAATGTACGTAGATCGCTGTCACCTTTCTTATCGTTGGGATGGCTGACTTTGTTCTTGCATACTACAGAAAGATAAAGGAGAGCATGGCTAGTGTCATACATGTATCCATACTGCAATCCGATACATAATTTGGGATCCATGCAGGGAAAAGCCTTTAATCTGTTTACCGTGTAAACACACATAATGCAAATTTAGCAGCAGTCGGCATTCCAATGCAAATTTCAAATTGTGAAAAAATGTATTCTTAATATCGACAACCGTTAAAATATGAAAAATAATCATATAGAATATATAAAACATTTTTTAATAACATCTTTCATCAGAAGCTTTTATGATTAAAATTGAAAATAAATAAATATGATACATGCTACTTTTTCAAGTGATTTTTGTGTGAAGAGA
Organism: Polietes domitor; assembly: GCA_947397865.1. Classification (NCBI taxonomy): domain Eukaryota; kingdom Metazoa; phylum Arthropoda; class Insecta; order Diptera; family Muscidae; genus Polietes; species Polietes domitor. The sequence goes on along the minus strand of OX377619.1, from coordinate 127,990,728 downwards.
CCAATTTTAAATGGTAAATTGGTCTCTTCACATAAAAATCACTTGAAAAAGTAGCATGCACGTGATGAAAAACTATTATCGAATGATGATAAAACAATTTAATACATGTATAACACAATTGTAAAAACATGATCAAATATCAAGTTAAGTTAAACCGATATACCCTCACTCTCAGAGAAGAATTAAATATTATCTAATGCCGAATTATGTGTGTGAGAGGTGGCAATTTGGCTCAGCTTCCAGATTTTTAAAAAATTTAAAACATGATCAAATATGAATATATTTCATGCACTTTTTTCTTACTCTGTAGAGTGAGAATATAAAAAAGAATTTAATTTAGGATGGGGACAATTGTGTAGAGGTACTAGACGAGGTACTACGTGGCAAAAGCATATAATATATAAACAGATTTAAAGTGATTATAAAAACATTTTCAAATATAAAATTGCAACTGATTTCGATTTTTCGTATGGAAGTTATATTAGTTTTATTTTAACCAAAGCGTATGACACTTTGTGTGGGAGAAGGGGTGTGGCAATATCGACCATATTGAACACTCAAAAGAATTTGACAGTAAAAAAAGGTTAAGGTTAAAGGCTGAAACAGTTAAAGGCTGTTTTAGCAGACTACGATTGTCTGCTATAACAGAAGCACGTTTCTGCTAGAAGCAGATTATTTATACCAACAGCAAATATAAAGGGTGTTTTTTATTGGGGTATAGAACTTTAAGTTGGCATCACTTTTTTAACTGGCGGCCATTTTGTCAGCTGTCAAGTGATTAATATTTAGTTTGGTTTGCCATTTCATCATGAACAGGTTGACAAAAGAACAACGCTTGCAAATCGTGCAAATTTATTTCGAAAGTAATGGTTCAGTTCGCGAAGTTCACCGCAAGCTCCGTCCATTTTATGGTCGACATAATCGTCCATCAGAGCAATTAATTCGGTTAACCGCATAATTTCGCGGAATGGACCTGTCAATTGGCCACCAAGATCGTGTGATTTGACACCATTGGATTATTTTCTTTGGGGATATGTGAAGTCGCTCGTCTACGCCAACAAACCAGAAACGTTAGGGGACTTGGAAGCCAACATTCGTGGCGTTATTGCCAACATACGGCCCCATATGCTGGCTATATTCGAGCCAGCCGCGGCGGCCACATGCCCGAAATCATATTTAAACATTAATGGCATAAAATTATCCTTCCAATAAAGCCAAATTGATGGACATTAAAACGATTTTCTTGTGTTTTATTTCAATTCGAAGTTCTATACCTCAATAAAAAACACCCTTTATATGTATATTGTTACTTCGAACAATTAGCGAATTACGCAGCATATCTACTTTTTTACACATCCAAATTTTATTTTCGATTAGTTTTTATTATAGTACTAGCCGATTTGCCAGGCAAAAAAAAAAACAAATGATAAAATTAAAATCAGGTTTTGTATTGATTTGTAATATACACTAGAGCCCCGTTTTGCGTCGAACCTATTTGAGTCGTTTCGATTTGCTTCGCTTTTTAAAATTGGGCTCAATTCGCTTTGTGTCTGGGTATACTTTGGATATCAGTTCTTCCTCTGATGGTACCAAATTGCAGAATCCTCTTGGAAACGATATTTCTCCGTTTACATTTGCAATCATTTGACCATTTCCAATTTTTAGCAGTTGGGTAGCATGTGTACCAGCAGCTGTGTCGTTGTGAACGTGTATTGATGGTTAGACTAGTTTTTTGATTCTTTGTTCCATTACTGAAATGACTTTAAGCAGGCACTAATTTCATCACAGGTAGGGTTTGGCGAATGTCCCCCGCAAGTAGTACGACCATTACACCCATTATTGTTCCACAGCTTCTGATGTCTTGCAAGCTTCGATTCAATGGCTATATGGAATAAGTTTTGCACCATCTCTGTTATTTGAGAGATCATTTTATAGATGAGAGATCATAGTTTAATTCCTTCGACAATTCACTGGATGCATTTACCAATCTATTAGGTCTAGGAATGCTAAATTGGCCTACATATTTTCCAATCAGAGAGATCAATTTGTCTTCAATAATGATTAATGCCTCATTGTAAATTTCATCAATGTATGTTCGGAATTTGTCATTTGTTTTCTACGCAGAATATCTTCAGACAAATCATTTCTGTGCGATCCCAGAGTTCTTGTGCTTTGGATATCCCACACATGCCGATTAAAATTGCAAATAGTTCTCGTAGCTTGCATGGGAAGGAACATAATACGGCCTCTTGCATAACTAAGCCCCACTGTGTGTCATTTTCCATCAACGACAAAGCCTCACAGGCTTCACGAAACGTTCCATAAATTGCTTACATGCACAGTATACACACGCCGATAGTGTCCCCTGCTTTAATTCCGGGCCAGTTGTTAATTGATGTGCCAATATTTCGTCGCTTCAACTCTTTCTGCGATGTGTTCCATGTGTAGTAGTAGTGTAGCACATCGACATATAACAGGGTTTTTGCGAAATTATCGGCTTGATTTTTTAGAGGTTCTGTGGGTTCATCCATAAATGGAAGGGCGATTTTACCTGAAATATTAAAATTTAAAAAGCCACATCTATTTTGTACCGAAAATACTTTTAATTAATATCATCTTTGAGAAAAAATTAAATTAGAAACAATTGTTTTTCTCAGTAACATATTTGTAATCAGCAAATTTTTAAAATTTACAAAAACATTTGGCATTGTTTTCATACATGAATGAAAATAATCCAATTTATTTCACTGAACCAAAAGATATTTGAAAACTAAAATATGAACATACAGTGGATTCAAAAATAAAATATACGCTATATGCTGCAAGGGGTTATTCTTCTGTAATACCTTATTAATATTGACAATTGAAAATATGTTTTACATTTTTAAGTGTTGCACATTAGTATGAGTCGAAAAAAAGATGAAGCGGACACCTCTACGATTAAAGATTATTCAAAGGCAATTTCAAAAACTGTTTGATTTGTGCATCCTATCGAAATAAAACGCATAACATTGTTCATGTTTTTCAAAGGCTCCATTTTTTCCTTTGGTCGCTTTAGACTTCGTGTATTTCATTTCCCATAACCATATAGTGCCTATTTTTTAGACCTCTATAAACAATGAAACTTTTGCCTTAACAGCATTTTTTATTCACAAACAAAAAAGTTATGGAGATTTGAAAAAATAGGCCACCCTACCACCATCTATAATTAATTTTCTGTGCTCTGTTGTCATTTTTCGTTTCATCGGAAAAAAGCGCATACCATAGTTCATGTTTTGTCAATGGCTCCAATTTTCTCCTTGGTCACTTTTGACTCTGTATTCAATTTTGACTTGCTTTATTTAGATTCCTATAAGTTTCGCAACAGAATAAAAACTATTTGGGCCGTATCTAATGTCCCAGATGATGAAAATTCCATTTTCGAAAATACAAAAGTTGTGCTGAATTGTTTGTGCCCAATTGTGCCGTAAAAAGGTTTTCGAAAAATTGAAAATTGGAGTATGTTGTATGCACGATCAAGCACAACTTTTGTTTTTGCGAAACAACAAAATGGTAATTCTAGATTTTTTGGCGTTTTTGCGACTTATACAAAAAGTTGGCGCTATGATAGCAAAATTGTGCTAGGCGAGCACAATCCAGCACAACTTTTGGATTTTTGAAATTCGCGTTTTTTGCACAGTTATATGGAAAGTGGCTAAAAAAATTAAAATGGCGATTATTTTTATGAATCATTGAAATGAGCACTTTTTGATGTATGACGAAAAAATTGTGCTAGGCGAGCACAATTCAGCACAACTTTTGGTTTTGCGATTTTAACAAAATTAGAACATTTTTTTGAAAAATTAATTTGCGATTTTCTCGAAAACGGTTTGAGATAGAACTTAGCTTGAAACGGCACAATTGTCTACGAAATGGCACTTCCAGCACAACTTTTTTTTTCGAAAATGGCATTTTCAACGTCTGGGACATCCGTATGTAGGGTGTTATGCACCGTACTTTGATCATTAACACTTAACCATTTTTAATTGAAATTAAACAATAACCAACACTGGAAGAATTAGTATTGAAATTTTGGGGGATTTTAGCAAACATATTTTATAGCTTAGAGCCCAAACACAATGCTACACGCTGGCGGTGGCGAAACAAAAAATCGCTATAAAAATCGTTACTTAAAAACGTGGAAATTCCAAAATTGGACTAAGCGAATGGACCATTTGAGGCGCAGTCAAGGTCAACATTTGCATGAAATAATCTTCAAATATTAAATTATATGAACCGTACTATCGATTCAAGTAAAGATTCCATGCATTTTTCTGAATTTTATGTGTTTTTTTTTTTTGAAAAACTTTATATAGTTTTTAAAAAATCACCGTTTATTTGAGTAATGACAATTTATACAAAATATAACATTTATTTCAATAAATTTGCCCTCCATCATAATTTAATACTTTAATTTACTATCAGAAAAATAAGAAAGGCCCAATCGGGCTTTAAATTAATCATTTATGTTGAATTATATTAAAACTATTTTATTTTTTGGTGTTAATCCACTTCTTCTCGATGCTGGCATTCAGAGGAAAAGGGTACCTTCGTGCATTTTTCAGTAATATGTGGCAACGCCATGTTTAGAATTGTGAGAGAATGAGAAAGCGCCACCATGAAAATAGAATAAAATCTATTCTGCCGGCGAGACCGCAGCGGCTGGCGGTGGCGATTTTTCATCGACCATAAGAAATACTTGTGTGAGCGGCCGCTGCAGCCGCCAGCGTGTAGCATTGTGTTCGGTCTCTTACCTGTACTGCAACACATTCTGGGTGTTTCTGATTTCCACTTCAGCGCTCCACAATAGCTGCACTCGTTAGTCATTCGCCCAACTTTTAATTGGTTATGCCTGCTGTATTCAAGAGCATACTAAGAGGCGGCTTCATGGAATACCAACCAACTTATTCTTTTAACGTTGCGGCGGCGTGTCGCCTGGCGCTCGGCAGCTATAATGCGCCGCGTATTCGCTTCTTCGGAAGTTTGCGTTGTCTTCAATGCTGCACGGCTTTGTAAATCTTGGGATCGTCGTTCAGTCGCCTGCTCTGTTGTTTCTGCTGCCCTCAAAGCTAAATGTCTTTGAGAATCTTCGGATCTTCGTCCAGTCGCCTGCTCTGTTCTTTCTGCTGCCCTCAAAGCTAAATGTCTTTGCGAATCTTCGGATATTCGTCTAGTCGCCTGCTTTGTTGTTTCTGCTGCTCTCAATGTTAAATGTCTTTTTGAATATTCGGATCTTCGCTCATTCGATTATTTTGCAGTTTTATACGGCAGCTTGCATTAATAAATGTCTTTGTAAACCATGGGATCTTCGCTCATTCGCCTGTTCAACTGTTTCGACTGCCCTTAATGCTTCATTACGCTGTGAGTCTTGAGATCGTAGCTCCTTCAAATGTACCATTGTTTCTGCAGACCTTCTTGCAGATTGACGTTGGGTTTGGCCATAACGCCGAACATTCGTCTGATTCTCTGTTTCCACTGCCCTTAACAAGCTTGTGTGATGCGACGCTCATTAAATTGCTGTGATGTTTCATACCTCCTAGCATTTCGCACTAACAACGTTTTTTTTTGTCACTTTACTTAGGCTTGATTTTTTTCTTCCGAGCTTTTTTTTAATTGTTATGAGACGTAGGTAAATTTTACAAATTTTCACTTTTGATACATTAATTTTCAGTCATTTTCACTGATACTTTTAATGTTTTCACTTTTATGTGTTAAGAGTTCAGATAAAATGGGAGGGTATATATCGTTGGCGGAAGTACGAAACAAGGGAAATAATACCAAAATGGAAAATATTGACTCTTACAATCAAGTTTTTATACGCGAAATTCATAAAATATTTTAGTTACGTTTTCGTGTAGGTATGTCAACGACATGTTTTGAAGTCCCAATACAGAATATGCGAATTTTTAATTTAACACGCCATACTTCACATAATTCGAGCACAAAACAAAAAATAGAATACGCCATAATAATGAAAAACTAAACATTTTGCGAAGGCAACTTGATTAGAAAGTTATTTAAAATTTAAATTTACAAAATTTCAAACACAAAACTAAAAAAGTGAATGTGCACAATAATGATAAAACGAGTATTTTTCAAATGTAATTTGTTTGGAAAATTTAACTTTACAAATTTCAAACAGAAAACTAAAAAATGTATATGCCGCAATAATAGGAAACAGTCTTTTTCAAAGGTAACGTGATTGAAAAATTTAAAAAAAATGAAATAGCAAATTTCAAACAAACTAAATAAAAATAATAATGAAAAACCGAGCGTTTAAAAAAGGTAACTCGATTGAAAATTTTGAATTCACAAATTTTAAACACAAAACTTAAAAAATTATTATGTCACACTATGAGATCCGGAGACTTTTTAAAAGGTAATATGATTTAAAAAATTTAAAAACTTCAAATTTCCAATGCAAAACGACAAAAATAATGAATAATGAGAAACCAAGACTTTTCCAAAGGAAGCTTGAAAATTTAAATCAAAAAAATAATTGAAGAATTTCTGTCGGTGAAAACCTAAACATTAATCTTTATGTAAATTTTTCGTACAAGTTACACAGAGAATATACCTGTCCAAAATTATTTTCACGCCACCTTCCCATCCACAAACCGAAAATAAATAATGGTTTAGTATACCTTATCACCATCGTTCTTTCATTTAAGAATTGTTGCGACTGTCATTGAAAAATGATCCTATTTTCAAGTGGAGTTTTCGAGGAGGCAATCTGGGCGAGAGCAGCAACTTTAAAAATTCGGTCATATATTAGTCAATATCACCTTGGCTACCAACAACAAACATGATTTTGAAATATGTTTGGGAACACGTATTCTATGTGTTCGGTATTTGGATCTGCAAATTCACAAATGTCAATGTCGATTTTTTTCCATTGCGAATGTTTAACAGCTGTTATTGTTCGCGATAGTATATTTTACACTTCTCCGAACCGTTGAAAACTGTAGTCATCTCTGATCTGTGAAATGTTGCGCAAAGGACTTTAATTGGGACATTAAACGCACCTGAGCCTTCCAAATTTAATACAACCAAAAATGTTTTCCATCGGGAGCGTCCTAGAAGAAAATCGCTATAGTTGAATGGTTCATTTGCTGATGACTGTGCTTGTTGTAATGCGTTATCAATGAGATGGAATTTAAAAGTAATATAAATCATGCAAATGAATCATGAAGATAAATCGTTCCTATCTCCAATTTTAATAAAAGTGTATAAAATATTACGATTTTTGCAGTTTATCCATATTTTCTCACTGTTCTTTAAATTTTTTCATGTTTTTGTGTAGTGAAAATTTTCGCAGAATCATAGCGAACACAACGGAAAAGAGTTTCGCAAAACAATTTCTTCAATCGAAAGTTTTAATATTGATTTCATCCAAAAATCCTATAGAAAAAGGTACTTCCAGTTTTTCTCAGATTGACAACTAAAGAGTGATTTTTTTGAGGTTAGGATTTTCATGCATTAGTATTTGACAGATCACGTGGGATTTCAGACATGGTGTCAAAGAGAAAGATGCTCAGTATGCTTTGACATTTCATCGTGAATAGACTTACTAACGAGCAACGCTTGCAAATCATTGAATTTTATTACCAAAATCAGTGTTCGGTTCGAAATTTTTTATCGACAAATTTTGTTCAGCGATGAGACTCATTTCTGGTTGAATGGCTACGTAAATAAACAAAATTGCCGCATTTGGAGTGAAGAGCAACCAGAAGCCGTTCAAGAACTGCCCATGCATCCCGAAAAATGCACTGTTTGGTGTGGTTTGTACGCTGGTGGAATCATTGGACCGTATTTTTTCAAAGATGCTGTTGGACGCAACGTTACGGTGAATGGCGATCGCTATCGTTCGATGCTAACAAACTTTTTGTTACCAAAAATGGAAGAACTGAACTTGGTTGACATGTGGTTTCAACAAGATGGCGCTACATGCCACACAGCTCGCGATTCTATGGCCATTTTGAGGGAAAACTTCGGAGAACAATTCATCTCAAGAAATGGACCGGTAAGTTGGCCACCAAGATCATGCGATTTGACGCCTTTAGACTATTTTTTGTGGGGCTACGTCAAGTCTAAAGTCTACAGAAATAAGCCAGCAACTATTCCAGCTTTGGAAGACAACATTTCCGAAGAAATTCGGGCTATTCCGGCCGAAATGCTCGAAAAAGTTGCCCAAAATTTGACTTTCCGAATGGACCACCTAAGACGCAGCCGCGGTCAACATTTAAATGAAATTATCTTCAAAAAGTAAATGTCATGGACCAATCTAACGTTTCAAATAAAGAACCGATGAGATTTTGCAAATTTTATGCGTTTTTTAAAAAAAAAAAGTTATCAAGCTCTTAAAAAATCACCCTTTATTATGGGCTACTATCCAAACGTTTTTTCATCTTAAAACCTAGTTCGGACTACTACGAACAGGTCAACCAAATTGGTTCAGCCGTTCTTAAGTGATGCGATTACCAACGAACATCATTTCATTTTTATTATATAGAAGATTAATTAAATTGTACATACCTACTTACTCCGGTAAATACAAACAAGTAAAAAAAGCGTTAAGTTCGGCCGGGCCGAACTTTATATACCCTCCACATTGTATTGCATTCCACAGAGGATGTTGTATTTTCGTAGAAGTGCAGTAATATTTCAGGAAAATATATTTTTTAATATAGCCACCCCAAAACAAATACAAATATTGAAAAAATAATTTTATAAATAAATATAATATTTTTATTATTTCAAACCACGCTTTCAAGGCAAGGCTACCAATATCTTTACACTATATATGTATATCGAAATAATGCTTCGTGTCAATTAAAAAAATAAATATTCTTTTATTTATATTTTCAAAAAAAGCTTAAATACCATAAATATTGCTAGATAGTGGGTGCTACAGTTGGGTGTATTTCCATTCTATTTTAATTCCAAAGTAAAAATTTTGAAAATCCATTATCTCACGTACATAGTGCAAAATAATCTAACTTCATTGTTCAACCAATTTTTGTCGTAAAAGCAAAAAGTACGAATTTGAAAAAATCTTTTTACTTTGCGTGTCTATGCTGTTATGTATACACCGACTTCTATGATTTTAGCTGCGGCCATTTGGTTGGTACCATTTTTATCTCCTTTTTCCTAGCTTACCCCCTTAAGAGTACGACTTTCTAAAATCTCTTTATTTTACGTGTCTAAGCAATAAAAGGGATGAACACACCGAAATTCATCATCGACTTACTAGTCGTTTAGTTGGTACTATTTTTATCCCTCTGTACCCATTGTATTCCTTGAAAGTACGAATTTGGAAAAAACTTTATTTTTCGTGTCTACGCAGTCATAGGAATGTATATTCCGAATTTCATGACTCTAGCTGCGGTCATTTGGTTGGTACTATTTTTATCCCTGTTTTTCATTTTAACCCCAAAATATACGAATTTCGAAAAATCCGCTACGCAATCAGAGGAATTTATATACCAAATTTCATTATTCTATGTGCAACCGTTTGGTTTGTACCATTTGTATCCCTTGAATGTACGAATTTGGAAAAATACTTTTATATTATGTATCTACTCAATTAGAGGAATGTACACATCAAATTTCGTGCTTCTAGCTGTTGCCGTTTGGTATGTACCATTTTTATACCTTTTTGCCCAATTTCACCCTCTACGAATAAAAATTACTTTGTGGTACACGTTTTTGTTATAGGGGGAATGCGCACACCAAATATCAAGTAAGTACAAGCAGACATATTGCAAAAATGTGCTTAAATACTCTAAAATATTAGGGAATATTGGGTATTTTTAGTCCTTGTGAGGGAAAAAATTTTCCCTTTGGGTTTCAATCCTAACCGATCTACGACTATAAGGCGCATTTATGTAAAATTTGGACGTCCAGATTTCCCTTCAAATTATTTGTCTTTTCTTTCCCCAGCTCAGTCAAAAACAAAAAAAATATTCTCAAACGCCTTAAAGTTATTTTGCTCCAAACATTATAACTTCATTTTAAAATTTAAAAAAAGCCTTTAAGGGCTTAAACTTTTTATTTATTACTTTAAGGGCTTTTTAATTTTGCTTATATATTAATGCATTTATTTCATAATATATATAATTCAGATTATTTTGTCATTGTAGAGGACTCGGCGTAAAATATTTTGAGGGCTATCAGCAATTTCGAAGATATAGTCTGTCAACCATGCTTTCTAACCTATCGGGTTAATATGAGTATCAACGGTCTGAATTTAGAGACATCGAATAACTATTAAACGGATTCCTCAACCCACTGTGAGCCAGTTGAATATATAAACCATGCTTTTTCATTAGCATTTGTCTCCGACTAATAAAAATATAAAACCCAGCGTTATTTTAAAATTTTTAATTTCAGCAGCCAGCAAACATTTAATCAGTGTGACTGCTGAAGCACAATTGCAGATAATTTGCTGTTATAGCAGAAAAATTGCTGTAGTAGAAAAGTACCTGCTGATAGGCAGCAAACATTGTCTTTTTTAAGAGTAGGTGAATGTAACATTTATAAAAACATTGTCGAATGTTAAATTTCGGAGTATTCTGATCAAACCTATACACTAAGCGTCATATGTCTGCACTACCTCCTTATTCCAAACTATTAAAGCAAAAAATTTCAACAACACAAAATAACAAAACTTATGTTTTTAACTGTTTTTTAAAGTACAGTCGACGTTGACGACAAATTTTTTTCACATTGAAATGAATTTGTGAAAGATAACGGTAGTTTTGTCACAAAAACTGTGTTTAGGCAACCTCAAGTGTACACTCATGACTTTAAATCTGTCGACAGGGCCGTGCGCAGGATTTTCCCCTGGGAGGGTTTTCAACAAGTTTTACAAAAAGTAAAACAGGTGAAAATTCTATTAATTATTTTAGTCAATTTTCAATCAATGTTCAATTTTTCTCGTGAAGTCTAGTCACTGAAAGAGCAGATTTTCTGCTGTAAAACAGACAGCAGATTTGTATCTGCTGAGATGGTAAACAGTTGTTTGCTGTTTTTAGCAATATAGAAAAAACTTTAAGCATATGTACAGAACCATGTTATACATGTTAACAACACTTTTTATACCCTCCACTAGGGTATTATGTGTTTGTGCATTTGTTTGGAACATCCAAAAGAAAGCGAGATAGACCTTTATTAACCATATCCGTCTATCTGTCCGTCCATCTATTCTTGTAATCAAAGTACAGGTGGCAATTATTGACCGATTCTAACAAAACATGACACAAGTGAGTTTTGCGGACAAAGGACGAACCCTATTTAATTTGAAGTAAATCGGTTTAGATTTAGATATAGCTCCCTCCCATACAAATTTTGCACTCGAAATTACTTTTTCCACTCCAGAGACCACATATTTAATAGATTTTCTTCAAATTTGGCACACTACCTTATAATAAAACTGAAAAAATCTGTGGTGAAAGTGGGCGAGATCAGTTCAGATTAAGATATAGCTCCCATACGAATTTCACTGTCAATTTGACTTTTTTCGCTCTATAGACGACATATAAAGTACCCACACAAAAGTCGTCCCGATATTACTTTTCCCCAAATTCAATTGTAAAGGGGTAGAAAGTGGAGGGTATCATGTAGTCGGCCCCGCCCGACTGTAGCATTTCCTTACTTGTTTGAATAGAAGTTATTATAAACAATTTATTAGAACATAAAGATATTGCGATTGTCTTTTTAATGATACGCATATTGTCCCAAGCTAAAAAGAAATTCGAGCTAAACTCGCTTATGAACGCTTATGTATTTTTATATTTTAATTAACAGCAGCCATTTTAGCAGACTGCAAACTCTTTAGCAGTGTGAATGGTGATGTAAGATTGCAGAAAAACTGCTGTTATGCCAAAAAACTGCTGTAATAGCAGAAAAGTTTCTGCGGATATGCAGCAGACAATCATTGATTTTATTAACAGACATGTTCTCTAAGTGTAGAACGATAGTTTCGATTAAATGCAAAATATTTGGAAATGTTTCTTCATTTTTATAATCTTAAATATGTATAAATTCGAATAACAAATACAGTTTTTTCTTCATGAAATGCAAGAAGAAACACCTACAAATTTTAATTCCAAAAAACCAAATAATTGGTATTTTAGAGTTTCGTCTTCCTACGTAGATCCAAGTTACTGAATTTTTGTTTCTCTTTTAAATACTACTTGTTACATATATACAAAAATAAAAAATATTAACTCTGAAAAATATTTGACACAAGTGAGAAATATGACAAAAATTGTCAGTAACTCATTTCTTATTGTTTCGCAACTTTAAAGTAGATTCTAAAATAGAGAGAAAAATGCATTACGTAGAAACGAAATTTTAGACACGTGAACATCGTTTTTGAGTTTCTTTTGTGGGAAAAATTAGTTTGTTTGCGGTAAACATGTCATCACTTGTTGTAAATGAACAAAGAGAAATATGTTTATATCAAACAGTTTTCTTCGTTTGTCGAAATGGATTTGTATTATCATTGCAAACTCCCAAAACATTTAGAATAACAGAAACCATTGTTGTTGCATCTGTGATGAAAATAGGTTCAGATTTAGATACAGCTCCATAAAAATGTCGCATCGCAAATGTTAGCGCTCTTCAAACCACGTATTGCAAACGGAATATGCGAATAGCCACACCATATTATATTTGAAATAGCCCTTTCTGCCCGATTTCTATACCCAGAGAGGTTTCGAACATATACTTTTTAAAACCTTCTAGACATTCTGAAGCAATAAAATATAGAATTTTTAAGGTCTTTTTAAAATAACTCGTCTGAAATGGTAATTTTGCAGTAAAATCATTAAAACACATAAAAAATACATAAAAAATCGTGGACACTTTTTTGAATTTCGGACAAGATTGTGTAGTGCTAATTTCGATAATGGACACCAAATTGTTCGGACAATTTTCATTTTTATTAACCGATACCACTTCTTGACATTCGACTACAGCTATATCTTATGAACTTTTAATTGTGTACTGCAATAAAATTTTGTAAATTTAATAACAAAATCGATTAGCAATTTAAAAAAAGTGTAGATAAGAATCACTATGATATCATAATGAAATCTAAAATATTCTTAATAAAATAAAATAATTTGCTTGATGCTTGTAAAGCGCTAAGATGTAACATTTCCGATTGGACATTTTTATGGAGCTGTATCTAAATCTGAACCGATGTGTCCTATTTTCAACACATATGCAACAACAACGGTTTCTGTTACTTCCAATGTTTTCGGAGTTTGCAATTATAATACAAATCCATTTCGACAAACGAAGAAAACTGTTTGATATACATAAACACATTTCTCTTTGTGCATTTACAACAACTGATCACGTGTTTACCGCAAACAAACTAATTTTTCCTACAAAAGAAATTCAAAAACGATGTTCACGTGCCTAAAATTTCGTTTCTACGAAATGTATTTTTTCTCTGCGTGTAGGTCTCTATTGAAAATCTACTTTAAAGTTGCGAAACAATAAGAAATGAGTTTTAACTTACTAACATTTTTGTTATATTTATCACTTATGTCAAATATTTTTCAGAGTTAGTATTTTTTTGGACATATGTAACAAGTTTTATCCAAAAGAGAAACAACAAATTCAGTAACTTGGATCTACGTAGGAAAACGAAACTCTAAAATACCAATTATTTGGTTTCTGGGAATTAAAAGTTGTTCCTTCTTGCATTTCATCGAATACAAAAAAAACTGTATTAGTTATTCGAATTTATACATATTTAAGATTATAAAAACAAGTAAGGAAAGACTAAAGTCGGACGGGGCCGGCTATACACCACTCCCTGCATGATGTATATATGATGTATATTTGATTACTAAATCCAGGTATTCCATGGGAGCAATTTTATGTAGTTCATATAAATTATACAGTTACTATCAATTCATCTTTAGTCAAATTTAATGAATATGATAAATAATAAAGTAATTGATCCAATTTTCCAGCAGATATTCCGAATAAAGTAAATATAACATGATATGGAAAAATTGATCAAGATCCAATGATAAATACAAATTATACAGTGGTAATAGGATGAATCGGACGGACATTTGAAGGGGCCCTATATGAGGCCTGTGCCAAAACATGCGCCTATATATTTATCATTCATGGCAGGTATTCCTAGTTGAAACATATAATGATCTGCAAAAATTGATGAAGATACGATGTAAGATGTAGTTGCTAGAGCTGTAATAGATCAGAGTGGGAATCATTTGGGTTATACCAAAGTATGGACATATGGGCATCTCCCAAACAAGAAAGGAAAGGCTAAAGACGGACGGACTTTCTATCTCATACAATTCAATTCGGTAAAAAAGTGAAATCGGGAAGGATTTCTGCATCCAGTAAATGTATGTGTTTGACAAAAAATGTTAAATCGGAAAGGGCATTTGTATGGGGGTATATTGAAACCTCAAACGATGTGACCAGCTTTCACCATGTATGCTTATTGACGAAATATAATATGTAAAGTTTGGCCAAAATCGGTTTAACATTCGGGAGCGACATTTGTATGGGGGCTATATCTAAATCTGAACCGATCTTACCCACTTTCAGCATAGGTGTTTCTAGTTCGATTTTTCGATTATAAAATGTAGTGTCAATTTTAAAGAAAATCGGGTTCAATATGTGGTTTCTAAAGCGGAAAAAGTGAAATCGGGAGCGACATTTGTATGGGGGCAATATCTAAATCTGAACCGATCTTACCCACTTTCAGCATAGGCGTTTTTAGTTCGATTATAAAATGTTGTGGCAATTTTAAAGAAAATCGGGTACAATATGTGGTTTCTAAGGCGGAAAAAGTGAAATCGGGAGCGACATTTGTATGGGGGCTATATCTACATCTGAACCGATCTTACCCACTTTCAGCATAGGTGTTTCTAATTCGATTATAAAATATAGTGTCAATTTTAAAGAAAATCGGGTACAATATGTGGTCTCTAAAGCGGAAAAAGTGAAATCGGGAGCGACATTTGTATGGGGGCTATATCTACATCTGAACCGATCTTACCCACTTTCAGCATAGGTGTTTTTAGTTCGATTATAAAATGTTGTGGCAATTTTAAAGAAAATCGGGTACAATATGTGGTTTCTAAGGCGGAAAAAGTGAAATCGGGAGCAACATTTGTATGGGGGCTATATCTAAATCTGAACCGATCTTACCCACTTTCAGCATAGGTGTTTTTAGTTCTATTATAAAATGTTGTGGCAATTTTAAAGAAAATCGGGTTCAATAAATGGTTTCTAAAGCGGAAAAAGTGAAATCGGAAGCGACATTTGTATGGGGGCTATATCTAAATCTGAACCGATCTTACCCACTTTCAGCATAGGTGTTTCTAGTTCGATTATTCGATTATAAAATGTTGTGTCAATTTTAAAGAAAATCGAGTACAATATGTGGTTTCTAAAGCGGAAAAGGTGAAATCGGGAGTGACATTTGTATGGGGGCTATATCTAAATCTGAACCGATCTAACCAGCTTTCGCCACAGGTGTTTCTAGTTTGATTATAAGGTGTTAAGCCAAATTTGATGAAAATCGGGTACTATATGTGCTTTATAGGGCGTAAAAAGTCAAATTGGGAGCGACATTTGTATGGGGGCTATATCTAAATCTGAACCGATTTCCTCCAAATTCAATACCGATGGTCCTTGGCCAGAAAAAATAACTTCTCCCATGTTTCATGACAATCGGACAACAATTGCGACCTGTTTAGATGGACAGCAGACGGACAGACAGACATCGTTAAATCGACTCAGCTGGTGATTCTAAGCCGATCGGTATACTTAAAGGTCTAGCTCGATTATTTCTTGGTGTTACAAACATTTGGCGCGAAACTATCTTATAATACTCTAGCCCACGAAGTGGTGTAGGGTATAAAAATGAAGAAACATTTCCAAATATTTTTTATTTAATCGGAATATGAGTATAAAGATTTTGAGTAAACATCCTGTTACTCATGTCCTATATAAATTAAAAACCCCAAAACTCTTTAGACATCCTATTTAGACCCATACTTTGTCAAAAAGCATATCCAATTTTCTGCATTTATCATAGAAAACATGAAGGGTTTATCGCCGAGGAATTTGATCGTTTTTTGTGTAATATTTCTTCAAAATATATATCGAGGGCTTATATTTAAATGTGGCTATGAAGTTTTTGATGCCAAACTATTCTCAGTCATCTGTCATATAAATTTGGAAAAGATTTTTTTCTAAATCCATTTTTTTAATTTTCTGAATTGGCTATCCCCTCGCACATTAGTTTGTGACTGCATAAGTGACAATGAACATAGAAATAAAATAGTTCAACAATGGAGCAGCATAAAACCGAAGGTGCAACGGCGAATTTTGGATTTTTCATCAATTGCAGCGATTGGCTACATATATGTTACAAGCGACCAATCTGACGGATGAAGCTCGAATCTTTAAATTCGCTGTGTACATCACAGAAAATGCCAAAATTTCATGAAAAAAGTTATGGAGTTTACAATAAATCCTATTCTTATTTCAACATTCATAGTGCTCAATTTTAAACATACAAAAGTGGCTATTATTAAACTGTAGAAGAATGATTAATAATTTTTCTTCAAATTATGGAGAAATCAGTTTTCTCGCTCTCCTGTTTTTGTTCATAGCCATTTATGAATATAAACCCTTGATATGTATGTATATAATTTCAAGCAACTATTTAAAAAAGTTCTATACTTAGAGAACAAGTCTGTTAATAAAAGCAGCAATTGTCTGCTGCCTATCAGCAGACTACTGATAGATGGATTACAAAAATGCAATTTTGCCGACAATGTCTGTCGGACGAATGTATCAAAATATTTCTCGAATATTCTGGCAATAAAATATGAGTGGTTTACAAACGCTCACGTAATCACACATAATCAAATTAACGTCATTTATCATTGTGCCATAGACTGACTACACTTAACGAGAAAAATTAATTAATTGTAAATTTACTAAAATAATTAACAGAATCACCTGCTTTATTTTTTGTAAAAGTACACTCCAAAAAATAGCATTCCTAAATCTGAGTAAAATTCATACTACAATTTAGTTCAACAATTTTACTCGAGTTCAGTACAGATTTCCTAAAAAGTTAGAAAATTAACTAAGTATGAGTAAAGTTTCCTTCTTTCAAAGCCATAGTAAATAGTTAATTTACTAGAAAAAGTGTAGTAGATTTACTTAAAAACAAAAAATCTAAAGTTTTTGTATGGAAAAAATTCCATTTAGGAAATTTTAACTTAAAAATGTGTTTTTTCCTAAAATGAAGTTAAAATGTTTACTGCAATTTATGCCGAGTTCTTAATACATTTAAGTATTAATGAAGGCGCCTATCTTGCCTTCGCAACAATCATGGAGTAATAGCTTAACTCCTTATGGCACAGGTATCATGAAACTTTTGAGAAATATTTCATGTTGTCATGTTTTTTATCAGTTTTGCATACTCTGAAACAAAACAATTTGTTTGATTTTTTTAGTTAAATTGAACTTATTTTAATTTCACCTTTTTTCTTGTATAAAATAAATTTTCCTCCTCATTGTCCTCAGTTTGAGTAAATATTTACTTGATTTGAGTAATCATTTACTTAGTTTTAGGAAATTTTCAGCAAAATTTTACAAAAATTGGTAAAAATTTACTTAGTTTTAGGAAAATTTTGCTTAAATTTAATAAAAAATTACTTGGTTTTAGGAAAAAATTACTTAGATTTAGGAAAACTTCAGCAAAATTCTACTTATATTTAGTAAAAATGTACTTGGTTTCCTAAATTTTAGTTAATTTTAACTCATTATTTTTTATGAGTGTAGATGAAAACCCCCCCCCCAGGGAAAATCCTGCGCACGGGCCTGGATATCATAGTTATTCTTATCTACACTTTTTTAAAATTAACAAAAAGAGTTTGCTATATAATTTCCAAACTTTTATTGTAGTACACAATTAAAAGTTCATAAGATATTGCTCTAGTCAAATGTCAAGAAGTGGTTTGTATCGGTTAATTAAAATGAAAATTTTCCGAACAATTTGGTGCCCATTAGCGAAATTAGCATTACACAATCTTAAAAATGGCACAATTCGTTTAGTTTGTTTGTATTTTTCATAACCTTTATCCGGAATTCAAGAAAGTGTTCAATGTAATTTTCGTTTTTTCCTGATTTTACTGCAAAATTATCATTTCAAACGAGAAAGAACTTAAAAATTCTATATTTTATTGCTTCAGAGACTCAAGAAGGTTTAAAAAAGTATATGTTCGAAACCTCTCTGGGGGAGTTTGAAGTTTGAGTATGGCAGCTGGAGGAGTAGGCAGTTTTGAATATATCGAATGGACAGATTTGCTTATTTAAACATCCTAAAGAGGAATCTGAAGCAGAATGCTGAACATGTTTTTATAAAAACTTTATCAAATACCAAAATATATCGGATTACGAATATCCGTGTGGAAGTTTCATTGGTTTTAATTTAACAGAAATGTGAACCATTTGAGTGGTGGTGCCAGAAGAGACGTGGCAATTTAGTCCATCTTCGAACTTAAATAAGTTTGGTCAAATATTACCACGTGCAAAGTTTGAACTGATTCCTTAACTCCTTTCGAAAATTACCGTATGCACCAGCCAGACAGACGGACGGACATTGCTCAAACAGTTTAAAATGTTGTCAAACGGATTTGGTCCAAACATACTAAGGGTCTTAAGCCACTCCTTTTTCTGTCCCAAATGATAACCACCCTACTCTGTAGAGTGAGGATCTAACGAAATTGAATCATTAGAAAGAGGTAGGTGAATATATTTTCAATGAAAAAATTATCTTATTGTAATATTTGAATGCCGTTATTCTTATTTATTTAACTATATTATCGAAAATCTGTGTTTTTTACGTGTTTTTATGTTAAGTGCTACAAAATGACTTTGCATGCTATAAGCAAGTAAAAGAGAAGCTGCAAGAGTAATGGCAAACAAAAGAAACAATGAATCAGGTAATCAACATTCAAATAACAAACGTCCATATATTGAAGATGTATGTTTTGATATATCCGAAGACTGCTTCGAAAACGTAAGTGCTACTTCATCAGAAGAGTTAATTGACTCTGTTCATTGGGATACTGATGAATATATCCAAAGACCATTCTATGCAGATGGTATATTCAAAATATGATAAGCAACCAGGCTATAACAGAATTATTAGAAATTCTGAGAAGTATGGAAGTACCAGCTCCAAAAGATGTGAGAACACTTAAGAAAATGCCATTCAATTCAAATGGAATCAGGTGTATATATTCATTACGGACTTAAAGACACACTAACCGATTTCATATTGTCAACCTTTCAAAGTCAGTAGTTCAAATAAGCAAGTATGGCCCATACTATGCAACGTGGTAGCGAGAGGTGGTGTGCTTCTAAAGAGTGATTTTTTTGAGGTTAGGATTTTCATGCATTAGTATTTGACAGATCACGTGGGATTTCAGACATGGTGTCAAAGAGAAAGATGCTCAGTATGCTTTGACATTTCATCATGAATCGTCTAACAAACGAACAACGCTTGCAAATTATTGAATTTTATTATCAAAATGCGTGCTCTGTTAAGAAAGTTCATTGCGCGCTTCCATTTTATGGTCAGTTTAATCGACCCACTGAAGCGGCTATTCGGGCTATTGTGACTAAATTTCGCACCAAATTTACATTGTTGGACATTAAACCACCAACACGCTTACGTAGAGTGCGAACTGAAGAAAATATCGCAGCTGTATCGGCCAGTGTTAATGATGACCACCAATTTTCGATTCGTCGCCGTTCGCACCAATTGGGTCTCTGTTACTCAAAAACGTGGAAATGCCAAAATTGGACTAAGCGGATGGACCACCTAAGACGCAGCCGCGGTCAACATTTAAATGAAATTATCTTCAAAAAGTAAATGTCATGGACCAATCTAACGTTTCAAATAAAGAACCGATGAGATTTTGCAAATTTTATGCGTTTTTTTTTTAAAAAAGTTATCAAGCTCTTAAAAAATCACCCTTTAGTAGGTGTGGACAAAGGCTATACAAAATGCGCTAGAGAATATTTATTACAATTGGTATCAGAAGTAGAACAACTGATGGATACAGTATAGACATTAAATTTTCGTGTGTATCGTATTCAAATGCCTTGTTTTATAATGAATGCGCCGAGATCAAGATTGTTTTTACTTGGCTCGAAAGGCATACCGAATATTACTCGTGCACCTAAAAAGGTGCACAGATTGGTTTTCCCTACAACTGAAAATTCGCCATGCAGAACTAATGAATCCTTCACGAGCAGAGCACAACCTGAACATCGTAACCTTACCATTACCACAACAATAGAGCTATTAGATATTGATATTGTAAAAAAAGTTACATGCACAACATATGTCTCGGTGAAAATAAGAGAAGGGTTTTCAATGTCACCTTCTAAAATAAAAACGCTGTCAGACAAGTTGCAGAGTTTAAAAAATTGTATTACACGAGAGTGTAGCAGAAAATCAAGGCACATAAGTGAGTAAGACAGATGGAAAGCTGCAGTTCCTGTTATATACGTGACCAATTGTGCTGAAACATCTTATAGCTCCAGAACTATATGATAACTTCATAGTTATCCTTAGCTATTCGAATATTGTTCGATAACGATTGTCGAGTTAGAAATGACAGGGCAAATTCTCTAAGTTCCATTAAATATGAAAATCATTTACAAAAAATTAAAAAAAAGAGTAAAGCAATGTAGCAGTGCAGTTGTACAACTATACAACCGACAGGTTGAGAGAAGTTTGAATTTGAACCTGAATGTAAATTTACATAATCCATCAAAGAACCGTATAATTTTTGTATGGTGAACAACAACATTGTTCAAGTAAAAAAATAGTTTAAATGGACATCCTGGCCATTTCTACTATGGTTCTATTCTCCCTCTCAACTCGGGAGTGTATGGAACAGTAAACTTGTGATTTTCTTTACATAAGAATTATTAAACTCCCCGCCGTTATTACTAAGCACTGTTTTAATAGCATGGCCATGACTTTTTGCATGCGCTAGCATTTCTTCTAGGGTATCCTTAACTTATGTTTTACGATGTAACCATAGCGGTATTTGGTATAATCATTCTTTTAAACGACAAAGAGCCACAATCATCTATTGATATCAACTCGCCGAGCTTTGCTGTATCGCGCCTTCCAAATGGCAACCTACTGGCTTTACCGAAAATACATGGCTCACAGATGTCTTTGTTATTTTTATCTTTAATGTCCATTTCCTTTTGTAGTTTATCTCTTACATGCTGCTTGTCGTGATGTCCTTTCATGATATAGCTGCAGCGTAGAACTGCTATCAATTATACAGTTATCTTGTATTGCAGATATGGGATGAAAATCTATTTTATATAATGTTCCATTTTCTTCCCGATCTCCACATAAAACGATTTGTCCATTCACCTTTAAATAAGATTTGCTTATTGTATACTTAAATTCA
Organism: Polietes domitor; assembly: GCA_947397865.1. Classification (NCBI taxonomy): domain Eukaryota; kingdom Metazoa; phylum Arthropoda; class Insecta; order Diptera; family Muscidae; genus Polietes; species Polietes domitor. The sequence continues at coordinate 127,969,159 of OX377619.1, read as the reverse complement.
ATTGATGGGTTTCAATCATGTGTGGCCAGTACAGAAAAAAGGATTCTTGTTATACCCGGAAGGTACCAAACATCATGTAACTTCAATTTTATATCTTCGTTGTTGACTTTGGTTAATACCTCTATCGTGCCTTTACCAACCGCATTTAAAGTTTCTTTCCCTGCTGCTTGTATGGAATGTGGTTCTCGAAATGTTTCATACTCTACAAAATATTGCGACGTATTCGTAACATGCCTAGTGGCTCCATTATCTACCAAACATTCCGCACTTGATACTACTACGTTTACTTCACTTGAAACTGAATGAAGGGCCACATTTGATTGGTTTGAATATGTAGGCTTTGACTTACTTGGCTTTCCGTCAGCAATCCACTTTCGGCATTAATTTATCCAATGTCCTTTCGTCTTACAATAATGACAGGTATCTTCCTTCTTACTCGGTTTGTATTGTATTTTCTTTTTGTCTTCCTTGGATTAATAACTAAAGCTTCTTGATTTCCAGCATTATTGTATTCAGCTTTCCAGCATTATTGTATTCAGCTTTCTTGAAATTTCGTTCATATAAACAAAGCTGCATTACCAGTTCATCCAATGGTTTGTCTTCATCTCTAGTTAGCATCATCCAACTGGACTTGAACATTTCATAGAAGCTTGACAAAACATGACAATTTATTTCATTTGTAAACCATTATTAATTTCGGTCCATAGACCTTTCAGTTTTGCGATGCGTGTAGAAACATCACCATCCGGAGTCCACTCAAACGAAAATAGATCCGTGCATATCTACACAACTGATCCTTAGATGTTGCTTCAAATAGTTGATGTAGTGCTACCCAAATGTCTAGGGCAGATTGCTTATCCATTACTTTTATATATCTCCTCGGATATTGTGATTTTTTTTACGAACGGTCCCAACGCCCCATCCGACCGAGAGGGCCACGTCCTCATAACGTAGGGACAGCGTACACACCATAGTCCGAAACATGGCGGCTAAGCAGTAGAGGGTGGACACCGGCTACAGATCAACTATCAACAGCCGGCATAACAAAAATATTAAACAAAATATTAGTATCACATGCAAATAAAAGTTATTCTTAAAGTTAGTAACTAAATATATTAAAGTAAAGTAAACATGTCACAACAAACTAAACATCCAAGCAGGAGAAAATCCTCGACTTTATTATATCGACTCCTAATCCGAAATCTATGATGTGACACAATGAATTGAAATCAATACACATTCTGCGAATGGGCTCTGCGGAAGCGTAATTCGTACGCTGAAAGTCAATATGGATGAATTGATAGTATCTAGAAGGTCTAAATGGCACGTTAAACTTAATCCTAGAAATAATATAGTCAGAAGAGAAATCACCATTTATAACCTTATAAACCATCACGGTGTTCAACATAACACGTCTGCTTTTCAAGGAAGGCAAGTCGATCAGCTTCAATCTACTAGTATAAGGGGGAAGAATAAAATCACTATTCCAATGCAAGTGTCTTAATGAAAATATTAAAAATTGCTTCTGAACTGACTATATTCTGTCAATATATGTAGATACCATTCTGAGGATCCCACACTACGGAACCATATTCCAGAATAGGTCTGACAAGTGATGTAAATAGCTGCTTCGTCACGTAAGGATCGGAGAACTCCTTAGCCCATCGCTTAATGAAGCCAAGAACACCATATGCTTTGTTAACCATAGTAATAATATGATTGTTGAAATTCAGTTTGGAATCCATTAGAATACCAAGGTCTACAAAAGAATCAACTAACTCTAGCTCAGTTCCTCTAATATTATATCTGACAAATCTTGGATTCGATCTAAAGAAACGCATGTGTCTGCATTTCCTTAGGTTGAGTTCCATACAATTCATGTCACACCAGCGTCCAAAACTATCTAAGGCATCCTGCAATGGATTCGAAAATTCTGGCCAATTATAAGAAAAAAATATTTTTACATCATCTGCATACATTAGAAGTCGAGAATTAATGATAGACTCTGGAAGGTCAGTTATGAATAATAAGAATAAAACAGGCCCTGACTACCCTGAGGGACTCCCTATGGAATCAGACTTCGTTTAGAATAAGAATTTCCAAATTTAACAATCTGTGAGCGATTCGAAAGATACGAAGATATCCACTTCAAGAAGTCAGAGTTAAAACCAATGCGATCTATATACCTCTAATCCGAATCTATATACCAAAAGTTCATGGTTCACTTTATCAAATGCTTCATCAGTCTGATTACCCTGAACAAATTCATCAATAACGTGAGAAGTAAACTGAATCAAATTTGTCACAGTAGAAAAGCCCTTACGAAATCCATTTTGATATGGACTCAATATAGAAGAAACTCTATGAGATACACACCCTCATCATGTAAGTCGTAGTCGTGTCGAATTTTCGACTCGTGTCACAAATTTACATTTTTGGTATCGCGTATGTCGTATTTGACTGTGAAATTCGACAAAAACTGTCACTGAATATTTTGCAAGTGACTAGAGTAAAAAAAAAAATTAAAAATGGAAAAAATTAATCAAATCAAAAGTTAATGGATTTAGTTCTATTAAACTAATATAAAAAGCAAAAACATATAATTTTATTTCTTGAATTACATACGTAATTTAAGAATGGAAATTATGACTCCCAAGGAATTTGGTATTTTTATTGGTTAAATGATTTGAAAAATGAAAATTTTGACAAAAATCTACAATAAAAAAGTGGAAAGATCAAATATAAAGAAAAAAAATTAACAAAAATTTTTAACAAAATCGACTACGACGAAAATGATCTAGTCACGTCGAATTTGTTACATGATACCGACGAAATGCAAATTCGACTACGACTACGACAACTGTCGAAATTCGACTACGACTTACGTGATAAGGGTGATTACCTCAGTAACCAATTTCTCAAATAGCTTCGGAATAGCACTCAACTTAGCGATCCCTCTATAGTTTGAAACATCAATTAGACTGCCAAACTTATGGAGGGGATCAATGAATGAACTCCTCCAAGCCAAAGGTAAATATCCAAAACTCAATGAATTATTAAATAATAATGTTAGCGGAATAGCCAAACCACTAGCACAGAATTTCAAAATTATACTTGGCACCCCATCAGGGCCAACACTATTTGTGGATTTGAGATTATTCAAACTCGACAAAACTAAGGGTAAATCAATAACAGGAATTTCTAATTGACTCAATGCAGAAATATTATAAGGGTAGGCGTCACTCGACCCATAAGATCGCTCTGAGTATTTCGTCGCAAAAAATTTTGCAAAACAATCAGCAATCGCCTGATCATCACCAAACTCTAAGCCATCCATTCTAATCCTTGTCGGCCTAGTTGAGGATCTACGTTTCAAATTCACAAAGTCATAAAAAGATCTAGGGTTCTTCCTAAAATCATTCTTAGTTTTTCCAAGAAGATCCTATAACATCTCTGAGACTCAATGCTATATTTCGACCTAGCAACGGAATATTTGACATAATCTGAATTCAAACCGGTCCTCTTAAATTTCTTAAAAAGTCTACTTCTCGAATTCTTCATGCTAGACAACTCACGTGAAAGCCAAGGTAGTCTTCTAGAGTGCCCAACACGAGTTTTCGGTACTGATTGTGACAAAAAGTCATTCAAAATGTGATAAAATCTATCTACGACAATGTCAAGATCAGTATAGTGACGACAGCTACAAACAGAATTCCAGTCAACATCCTGAATAAGTAAATTAAGCTTTTCGAAATTGGTTCTCTTGAAACAGAGAGAGGTTCGATTATCTTACGAACTAGAGGGCGAAGATTCACCAGAGTATAACATCGATATATTCAAGGTAGGATGATAGTTGTCCTCCGGGAGTGATATGGGAGGAACTCTACTGATTTCGAAGTAATGGGGATCATCGACAAATACTAAGTCTAGTTGCCGAGCATTTACATTTCCTACATAATTTATCTGCGACAAGTTAATATCAGTAAAAAGTCTAACTATTTGCGAGGGCCAATCATCCCTATCATTTACATTTCCTACATAATTTATCTGCGACAAGTTAATATCAGTAAAAAGTCTAACTATTTGCGAGGGCCAATCATCCCTATCAAAAGTTGACGTCAACGTGTTAAAGCCTCAGCATCTGGCAAGGTAAGCCAAGATACAGAGGGTAAATTAAAATCTCCTAAAATCATAGTATGGTCTAAATCACTCGCCCTGGAGACAACCATACCAATTGCAGTCAAATGACTCTCGTAAACACATAACTCGGATGATGGAGGACTGTAAGAGCATGTAACAAAATCGAAACTATCAACAAATAGACGATTTAACTTTGTATTTAGGCCTCTAACATTCTGATACCCAACACTAAAAGAGCTGCTTAGTTTTATGGAATAGTGGCTGACATTGATGGGAGACGCGCCAGATTGTCAACCCTATCCACAAACTCTTTGACAAAAGCCCTAGATGATAGAATGAGGGGACAATTAGCTTGTCGAAAATTTCCCTCGATACAACAATTTTAAACGATGCCCGACTTTGGGCAAAGGATGACTTCAGTTTAAACGTCTTTATACGGAAGTCACCCTCAATTTTTGACTTAATGAAACAATTTAAATCTTCCACGGACATTTTCTTCCTTGGACAATCCACTGGAATTTCCTCCAGAACGATGTGGACGGACACCACCGGCAAACACAGATTGTGATTAGACACTTTGTATAGCTGTTGGTTTTTCTGTAGAAATCACCGCGATTTTTGTGTTTTCTTACTACAGCATCTATAGCACTTTCTGGTATGGGTTCTGGCTTTGTAATCTTCTTCAGAACTACATCCAGAGCTCCTTCGTAGAAATCTAGAAAATCTCTAATCTTCCGTTTCCATAGCGACCAGTCTACATCACCAGCTAAGGGCTTCAACGTCTTGCTGAATTCCTTTGTTGAAAATTCTCCTTTTTCTTTTAATTTTCTTGATTTATAGTTTATTTCAATCTGTGTCTTGATTTTTTCCGCGCTCCAACGACTTGAAATATTTTCACTATTTTCTTTTTTATTTGAAAAATTCTATTTTCAAAATTTTCTGACAGAAAAAAACTTTTTTCTTTATTTTTTTCTCGGGACAATTAATGCCCATAACCTATTGTCGTTGAATATTTTTTTGAAGTAAAAGTGAAACATTTGATAGAAAAAAGGATGAAACATAAAAACTGCTATGATCAAAAAACTTAAATTTAACAAGTACTTAATTCATTAAAACAATATTTCAACAATCCTCTTCTACTCGTTTGTTCCCATAAATGTCTCTATGACCAGGGACCCATATAAAAGTGTCCTACTAATGTATATATGCTGTTAGATTTTAGACCGTTGTGCATAAATAAATGTTGGTTACTCTGGTGAAAATGGGGTTGTGAGAAAGAGTCGCCAGTTAAGGCGAATCAGATAATTTAGTCAAATTCCTTCGGCAAATATCAACATAACATAAATGTGACGACTTCAATTTATTCAAAATCAAATACATATAAAATAGTATTCTCCATGACAGTATTAGCAATGACACTGAAGTGGCATTTCATTCCCATTGGAATACTATACACGCGCTATTAATAATTAGTTTTATTCAATTTATATTAACATAATGCCATAAAATTCAAAATATTCATTTTTTATAAGATTATCTCAATACAATCAATAATTACCGGACCAACCTACACTGTGAAAAATTACGAGCAACCAACAACTTTCACTATATTATAATTTTTTTATTGGAGATGTCTGTCCTCATTATTTTATGATTCTGGCGGTATTTTCTTGCAGTGTAATACATTTAAGCAGCAGAGTCTTGTTCTAAAGATATCTCATTAGAACTCTTCGCATTTATGTATTAATATAAATTTGCATAAATTAATATTAATATCTAGAAGTGTGTGAAGGCAATCTGGAATTGAGGTCTTTAAGAAATATTTGCAAGAATTTCACTAGTAATTCTTTCACGGGCATCAAGGTAGCTTGCGAAATATTTCTGTTCGGAAAATAAAACATAAAAATGAAATTGAAAGTATTCGTCCTTATGTTGTTGGCATTATGTTCTATAATGTTTACCGTGGAAGCAGGAAGAAGGTACGTAAATAGGTTTGAAATCATGCCGGACAATGTTATTTATGTCTTCATTTTTTTATTTTTTATAAGATATCAATTTATTCCGGCCAAATGTGTTCAACATGATACGAATAATCAAATTGGTGGTCCTTTGAAAGTCTGTACATTCCCACCAAAGCATGCTGCTGTGCCACAAGACGATATAAATGCTGTTATACAACATATACAAACACTGAAATTAGATCAATAAAGAACAATTGGAAAAAGTAAAACAATGATTTTCGATTTTTTAGTTAGTAGTAACAAACTGCAAGTTATATGTTTGTCGTTTTATTTTCTTCTATTCCTCATCTTCTCATCATAATGACTTTTTATTTAATTAAAATTATTACTCGCACTAACGATTTACAAAAACAAAATTGCTAAATATTTTCTCGCTCTTCCATAATTAATTAGAAGCTCTTGCAGAGTATTGCTTCATTCTAGCCTCGATTTCGGGTCTAAAGTGACGAATTAAACCTTGTACAGGCCAAGCTGCACCATCGCCCAAAGCGCAAATAGTGTGGCCTTCAATTTGTTTGGAGATCTCCCACAACATGTCAATTTCAGATGGGTCAGCATTACCAGATACAAACCTGTGGAGGAAAAAGAAAAATATATGTTTGTAATTAGATTATATTATTTTTTAAGATATTTGAGTTCGCTGTTACTGGGGCGTCTTTCCCAATAGTATGTTGTAAACGCCATTTAAAAAAATGTTGTGCTGTAGAACGGTGTTTTCATGAAGATGGTTCTATATTAAAACACTATCATCCATTGAAACCAACGGAGCTGAGTTACATTACAGTGACATATAAAAGTAAACAGCAATAAACAGTGGTAATGTGAAAGTTTTTAGATATTATTATTTTCAAACGCATACGACATGAAATACGTATATGGTTGAAGTGTGTATAGATGAGTGAGTGTGACATTGGTAATGGAAAGCATACCTCATCCAAACAAACAAATTTCCTTTGTGAGAAAAAAATGGTCGAAATAGATGGCATTCGAATGTATTAAATTCAAAAAACACAAAAACAGAATAATTGGTAGTCTAAATGTAGCTACAGAAATGATTGAATTAGGTATTTTTTACGCATTCAAGGCTTCTAATATCATTTTTAATGTATATTGAATTCATGTCGGATAACTAGGGATGTGATTTTTGCTAATAACTGTTCTTTTAAAACAATCAACGATCCATTAAGTCCTGAGACATTGAGAAATTTACAAACATCGGCCAAATCTGAAGCCGAACGTTTTGTCATTTGAATTAAATTACAGATATGCTTTGTGGAAAGACTCAATAAAAAGTTTTTTAATCATTTTATACTACAAACAGCCAAAAAACATTGATTTCAAAAGTTTCTTCCAAAGAATTATTATTCGGCCCTAATTAACATTCGGTCCTCAACCAAATTCGGCCAATATTTTAGCCGAATGGTGAATCTTGGACGTTTTGGCCTAAGCCGAATATTCGACCGGTCTCTACTTGCCTCTCAGTTTAAATGTCAACAGGCTTATACCGGTCACAGTCATCAAAATAAAAAGCAATAGAGCCACGGTTATTGCTTCTACTTTTCTATTTCATTTAGGACCCTTGCCATTTTGCATGTAGAATTATTTTCCGTTAATTATTATAAATATTGCACATATTAGTAGTTGGCAATCATCGCAATTAATTAGTGGCTTTATTTTTTATATAATCAACGCAAATTATTTAGGTGCTACTCCAGATATGGTGATTTCATAATAAATGAAAGGGAACCTAAACGTTATGAGGATACATTACCGATGAGTAGTCTATCGAGCCCACTTAAAAACTGGCTTTCTCTGCATATCACACACCACGGTAGTCTCACAAACCACCTAGTGTAATTTTGATATATGAAAGATTAAAAATGTTTTGCAACATGTGCGAAGCCATGAATTGTACGTCTATTATTGTACGGTATGGTTATTTTTTATTTGTGTAGATTTCAGTTACTCCTCTGAGAAAAGTCCAATCTATATGGTAATCTCATAAAAGATTTGAAACAACTACTTATTTTAGTTTTACTGGAGCAGCAACAGATTGAAAATTCGTCAAAGAGTTTAAAAAACAATCATTCTTCTTGCCAGAACTGACTCTTCAACGTCGCTTTAAGTGGGTGTAGTCCCCCTATACACAATTCCTCTAATATAGATGAAGCGATTACATATATGTCAAAAAATTGAAATGATTGCCAAGAGTATATGTACCTACAACATTAGCTTCAATGTTTGTATCTCAATTACATCATGAAATGTTTGAGTTAGGAATAACGATAAATACGCTAAAAACTTCAATAAGTATTTTATAATCAATGCTAAAATTTGCAAAATACTAATTGTAAAGATGTTGTACTTTAGCAATAATTTCTTTTTCATTGATAAGTTAGAGAAGTATATCCAAAAAATGGATTTGGAATCACTATGTGACTGTGTTATACAATCGGTCCGGCCCAGCCCGTCATGAGCGAAGCAAATGAACTTCTTTGGCTTAAAAACTAATTTAATCATAAATTGTTCTCCATTGTACTCCATAACTGTTACTGCAACTCACCTGCCCATTATTTTGTTCATCCAGCCAATACCTTCGCGGCAGGGTGTACATTGGCCACAACTTTCATGTTTGTAGAATGAAATCAGACGAGCGATTGCCTTAATTACATCTGTGGATTTGTCCATGACAATGACGGCAGCTGTACCCAAGGAAGTCTGGGCTGCAATCAAACCATCGAAATCCATAATAACATCGCTGCAGACATCCTTGGGAATAATAGGTGTTGAGGAACCGCCTGGAATGACTCCCAACAAATTATCCCAACCACCAATAACGCCACCACAATGACGCTCAATAAGTTCCTTCAATGGTATAGACATTTCTTCTTCAACAGTGCAGGGTCTATTGACATGACCCGAGATATTGAACAATTTAGTTCCGGAATTACGGGTACGACCGAAGCTGGCAAACCAAGCACCACCACGACGGCAAATAGAAGGTGCAACAGCAACTGTTTCTACATTAGTGACAGTGGTGGGGCATCCAAAGACACCAACATCAGCTGGGAATGGAGGCTTTAGACGAGGTTTACCTTGTTTACCCTCCAATGATTCGATTAAAGCTGTTTCTTCTCCGCAAATATAGGCACCAGCACCGCGATGCATGAAAACATCGAAATCATAACCCGAGCCGCAAGCATTTTTGCCGATCAAACCGGCTTGGTAAGCTTCAGCAATTGCCAATTGCATATTTGATGCTTCATTATAGAATTCTCCACGAATATAGATGTAAGCGGCCTGAGCCCCCATTGCACGACCCGCAATCAAACAACCTTCAACCAACTTATGTGGATCATGACGCATAATATCACGATCCTTGCAAGTACCAGGTTCGCCTGTAAAAACACAAGAAAATTAACTAATAACCTCACTTTTTTAAATAGGATATATTAAATAAAGATTACCTTCATCAGCATTAACAACCAAATACTTAGGACGACCATCCGAAGGCTTGCTCATGAAAGACCATTTCATGCCACTGGGGAAACCAGCACCACCACGGCCACGAAGTCCAGATGTCTTGATTTCATTAATGATCCATTCTGATCCCTTCAAGACGATTTCTTTGGTTTTGTACCAGTCGCCTCGCTTTAATGCACCCTTCAATCTCCAATCATGACGTCCATACAAATTTGTAAAAATACGATCCTGATCGGCCAATGGGCCGAATTTGGTTTTAGTTTGTGGTGGTGGGGTACCTGGAGGTGGTGCCTGAGTCCCTTGCAAACGCCTTTGCACCACTGCCGGTACAGCACGCGCTGTAAATACGTAAAGACTCGTCATTGATTATTATATAAATACGAATAATTATTACATATACAAAATTTATTCATTGAAATGGAAAATACGGAAAATGTTTGCTGTTTTTCACAACGTTGTTGTTGTATTTTCAGAGAACAAATTACATAATTTTCGGAACTTTCAACGCTCATTTTACTAACTTTAGACACCAAATATTATTAATATCTTTGCACAAATGGAGAGCTCTCTTATAAATCTATACAAATAAAGCCTTAATCGGATGCATTTACATTAAAATCCTTACCAATTTGCGTTTTCTGTAAAAGATTTACTCGCACAAGTGCTCCTGCCATCGTCGGATAGAAGTGACAATAATCAAATAATCGTATAACATTATACTACTAAAATTTGCAACACTGATTTTTTACACTGTGGAAAAATACGCCACTGTTAGTTAAAGTCCGTACTCGACGGCCGTAAAACAAACAGCTGACCATTAATACGGCTGTAAACTCAAAACACAAAAAATACTTTATTTGGTATGTGATTATTATAGTCTTGTCACACTGTTTAAGTGACATAAGGCCGATTTACAACTGTTAGATTCCATACAAATGTGACATTTGAAAAGCGACCTTATGTCATTTAAACTAGATTGCGCATGCAGTGTTACAAGCCTATTAGTAAATGTAATCAGTCCTTTTGCACCACCGTATTTAACGTGAGCCTTGAATGAGCAACCTAATGCTTGGTCAAATCGTACAACTAGTTGTAACATATTAGGGCGAGTGGAATGTCAGCTGTACACCGGTTGTATTCAAAAATTAAAATAATTTGATTTTAGTTCAAGTTGGCCAACGCTGTTGGTACGTAAGAGGGCATGTTGTACAATAGGGTACATTTTTTGTGCGATTTTTGGCTCATCTATTACTGGATAGGCAATAACACCGCTTAAAATTAAAAAATATTGTACAATTTGTTTGTGTTGTACAAAAATCTTATAATGTATACGAAAGCGATTTGGCCAAGTTTCGATAACTACAAATTATCGAAATGTTTTGCCATTAAGGGGTGTTTAGACAATAGCCTTGTCACACTGCATGCGAAGCCTATAACCATATATATACTCAAAAGGGCAAAAAGTTTCAACGTGAGCAGGCGTACATGCGTGACACGGAAACATTACAAATTCAATTTTTCGAACAAATTTAAAGAAACTATATAAATATATGTACATGAAAAGTAAAAATAAAAAAATATTTTTTTGACAAATTTATTGCTGAAAATTCTGTAATTAAAACTTTACTTAAAATGTTGCTACAGGGAAATTGTAAAAAAGAAAAACAGTAAAATATTTTGAATTGACGTGATTCTATATTCATTGCACCAAATTCTTATTTTTTGGTTTATAGTTTTGATTCTTCATCTTTTTATAATATTAATGCGAAAGCAAAGCCACAGTATATGCTCATGTTGTCTCTTCAAAATTTCAGCGAAAATGGTTTTGCGCAAATCAATTGTCTTGTGTCTTTATAAATTATTGCCTGTGTGTGAATTTTGTTAAATTGGACGTTTTTACGAAATGACGTATTTAAAGACCTAGCCAAAAAACTGGGCATTAGGTTTTTCCGTTGTTTTATATTTACCCCAGTTTTTTATCGAGATTCTTCGAAAATAGAATTGTAGTTACAATAGGGCTGTTTTTTCAGCCTTAATCTCGAGCAAAGTTGAAATGTATGTAAACATAAGCTACACACAATAAAAACATGCATCCCAAAAGCATTAAAATTGTTTTAACTTTGTAAACAGCAAAAGTATCCATGATGCACAAATACATACTTTGATTGTGTTTTGGCGAAAGATAATGGAGAGAATTAGATTCAACAAAATTCTTAGAGAAATATGTAGTACAAGAGAAATTATTCAGATGTCACTAAATGCCTATTTGGAGAGACAATTTCCTTTTTTCTAAAAACTGTAGCGAATGGAAAATAAAATCGAAATAAATCAGCTAAATTTACTTCATTCGTTTTCGTTCAATTTTATTATAAGCGAAAGAGAGATCTAAATTGTGTGAATTAGAATGCACTTTAAGTACTTTTATTACATTCAAATGTCAAATTTGTATGGGACCTAACATTTGTAAATCGATCTTATATAATGTCAGCTAGATTTCGCATGCGTGTGACAAGGCTATGAGAGGACCTACTGTGAAAGAGAACCATATGGCACTTCAGCTAGATTTCGCATGCAATGTGAACATTGGCGTTGGACGGGTGGTCCGGGGGTCTACGACCACCCCAGAAAAATGTTAGCAACACCACCCCCCCCCCCCAAAAGAAATTAAAAAAATAGTATAATACAATTTGTACTATATGTCTGCGTCACACAAAATTTTTTTAAGTATTCAATTTTTCCGAAATTGTACTCAAAATTAGATTGTCAAATATCTGCTGCACGCAGAAAAAACTTGTATAAAAATACGTAATTCAACTTTGTAAATCTTTTTATATAGAGTTGACAGCAGTCATACAAGTAAATGCTAAATTTCCCTCGTACATGTGTAAATTACACAAATGTGCTTCTTTGGTATAAATAACTAATATAGGCGAGGTAAGTAGGTGTTCAATGATTATTTCTCATAATTTCACAAACATTAAATAAAAATCTACATTTTAATGAATCTCCTTGTTGACGACATTCAAAAGCAATTGTTAATAAATAAATTTTCGCCAACAAGGAGATACATTAAAATTGAGATGTTTAATTAATGTTTGTGAAATTATGAGAAATCACTCGCGCCATAATGTATCTCCTTGTTGACGAAACTGATATCAAAAACAATTCTTCCAAGTGCTCCTGCAATGTTCGTTCTTTCATCTTTAATGCAATTTAGTGCACATAATTCATTATATTTATTTCCTTCTTCATCATGATTATGATTAACATAATTTTGAGCAACATAACATCGGTCATTAAGTTGACCAATCGCACCAACATTCATATTTAACAATATCCTTATATACCGATTTTTATACACGCCACGAGAGTATTATGTCTTTGTGCATTTGTTTGTAACACCCAAAAAGAAGCGAGATATACCCATTGTTAATTATACCGATCGACTTAGAATCACTTTTTGAATCGATTTAGCAATGTCTGTCTGTCCGTCTGTCCATCTATTGTTGTAATCAAATTTCAGATCGCAATTATAGTCCGATCTTAACAAAAATTGGCACAAGTAAGTTTTGTGGATCAAGGACGAACGCTATTTAATTTGACGCATATCGGTTCAGATTTAGATATAGCCCCCATACAAAAGTCGCTCCCGATTTGACATTTTCCGCTCTAGAAACCACATATTGAATCCGATATTCTTTAAATTTGGCAAACATCTTATAATCTAACTATAAACACCAATGCAGAAAGTGGGTAAGATCGGTTCAGATTTAGATATAGCCGCAATACAACTGTTGCTCCCAAATGTTTAACCGATTCTGGCCAAATATATATTATATTTCACTTATTTCGTTCCGGGTTTCAATATACCCCCATACAAATGTCCTTTCCGATTGAAAATTTTTTGTCAAACACCTACATTTACAGGATACAAAAATCCTTCCCGTTTTCACTTTATTACCGAATTGTATTGTATTCGGATAGAAAGTGGAGTGTATCATATAGTCGACCACGCCCGACTTTAGCCTTTCCTTACTTGTTTTATATTGGGGCCAATCTTCAAATTAAATGCAACAATGCCCCAAGAAAAAATTAAGTCTGACCCTAAAATTACGTGTTGTTGTGATCAATACAACTTTTTGGGGCCATTTGTCATTTTTGCGTTGGGGCCATTTTCACTGAGGTAACCGTTCGCAGAGGTTGGAAATAGAATACAAATTAAATGATTTTTGGTCATTTATTTTATTCAATTTAGTAAAAAAACATTAAAAAACAAAACAAAAAACATGGAAAATGGTAAAAATTTCCAATTGCTTGGGGTTTTTTGTGGCAATTGGTTGATTGGTGGCACTCCACGACGGGTTAGGTATTGTACGGAAACGTACGACGTGGCACTCAATGTGATAAGACCGCAATTATGGAAAAATGATTTCTATCACAATAAGACTTCTAAATCTACAAGAACAGCAATAGCATGTAATTTTCTCGGGAATCAAAATCATGTCATTTCTATAAACTTTGTAAACTGTTGTAAGCTCTATTTCAATGATGTTAGCCAAAATTCTCGACGAATAAAAATACCAATAGGATATTTTGGTGTATCTCATTGTTATCTAAATACTTTTCAGTGAAAATAAATTTTGGATAAATAGTTATGAAAAATGTAAATTGCAATCCTTGGTTGAGTTAGACGTTTTTTGTTGTGCGATGGTACTTGATAAATTAAAATAATTATTTTTTATATATTAAAAAATATCCTCATAGTGCGTTATTACATTAGAGATTTGTGCAAATTTAGGGTCTTTTTGTCTGCATACATTTTGGCAGTTGGAAAAAGAAAGAAATTATAAATAGTACATTTGATCTAACGTTTTCGTTTTAAAAATTTAGTTTGATTACATACTTTTAGGATGTTGTACATATGTTTTGGTAGCGTTGTTTAATATATGTGTCTTAATACTTTATCTTCGGCGATATGAACATCAAATGAAAGAGAAGAATATCTGATACTTAAAATTTCATACATCTACCTGTATTATCTCAGCATTAACAACTGTTTCAATTTCCCCCTTAAAAAGTTAAAGTTTCTTTATTTTTATTTTGAAAGGGCTAAATTTGATATGGTTCTCAATGCAGATAAAAGAATGAAGTTTTAATTGCTTCTAACAGACATTCTTCTCTTTCATTTGTTACCCATATCACCCATATCAGAAAAATACGTTAATAATTTATTAAACATCTATATTGTTAAGAGTACTGAAAAAAGGAGAACGGATCATCAAATGGAAAACTAAGTACACATTTCTCCTATATACGACGTCTAGTTTCCCGTGTATATGGCCTGGTTCGGCTCCAACATTTTGTCTAGTTGTAAACGTGTAGTACGCATGGTATCGGCCACAGATTCATACGTTTCCGTCAAATTTTCTAATCTGCGCTGTTTTGTTCTCTTCGATGATGATTCATACGTTTCCGTCAATTTTTCTAATCTGCGCTGTTCTGTTCTCTTCGATGAATCCGCAAAATCCATATTAAGACGCCCAAGTTTTTTACCCATACCAACAAAATTAAAAAAAGTAGCTGGAATATCATACCAGAAAACAAAAAAGTATGTCATTCAGTTTGTAAAACCTTGAAATATCGACCTATAAAGAATATATTTATATATAGTAGGGCGGGTTGATATATATTTTTTTAAATCGTAATCTACGTAATCTACATGTATCCAAAATAAAATCCTGATCCGCGCCTCTCGACTTGAAAATTTAAATGATTGGGTGAATATTTTTTTAATGAAAAAAATTTTGAGTGTAGAAAAATACAACACAACAGTAATGAAGCAGGAAATAAACTAAGCAAAAAACTGTAAGGAATGACTAAAGTTGGTCAAAGTTTCTCTACTAATTCTCATTCAGCGTCGTCCTTGGTTAAACTCAACGTATCTTCATTTATCCAGAAAATAGAAAACGAACATTACAACTTTTGTATAGAAGTTGCGATAATCGAGACCATAAGTTGCGCTTATAAAGGAAGACTCCAATGCTAATATTTAATTGGTTGCAAACAACGAGCAGTTGCGATCTCGCACTGTATATTCTTGATCGTCATAAAAGTCTAAGACGATCTAGCCATGTCCGTCCGTCTCTTGAAAGCACGCTAGCATCTAAACGAAAGGAATTAGAACGTCTAAATGCGTCTTATAGTCGTAGATTGTTTGTAGTTGAAACTGAGCGAAATCGGTCTAAAGGGAAACATTTTTCCCTCACAAGGACTAAAAATACCCATAATAACCCCTAATATTTTAGAGTATCTAGTATTTTAGGGATAAAAATAGTACCAAACAAATGACCGCAGCTAGCGTCATGAAATTCGGAGTATACATTCCTCTGACTGCGTAGACACGAAAAATAAAAGGTTTTTTTCCAAATTCGTATTTTCAAGGGATACATAATGGGTACATTGGGATAAAAATAGTACCAACTAAACGGCTACAGCTAGAATGATGAAATTCGGTGTGTACATCTATTGCGTACACACGTATAATAAAGAGATTTTAGAAAGTCGTTCTCTTAAGGGTGTAAAGTAGGAAAAAAGGCATAAAAATGGTACCAACCAAATGGCAGCAGCTAGAATCATGGAATTCGGTGTATACATTCCTCTGACTGCATAGACACGAAAAATAAAAAGATTTTTCCAAATTCGTACTTTTTACGAAAAAAATAGTTGAATCATGAATTTAGGTTTTTCATTATGTACGTGAAATAATGGATTTTCAAGTGAGTTGTGATTCTCGTTCGTTTGTGAGAATCATCTCCTTATAGAGGCCGGGTTTGATGTTGAAAAGTCGCTGCGAAGCCACTTGAAAAGACTTTTGACATGGTCGAAATCATGATCGTGGTAGTCTGCAGCCAAGTAATAAATGTCACCATGCCATTTGTAAATAAATTTGCATTCTATTAAATATAGAAGCAAAATGGTCTTGAGCCATGACAATATCCCAGTTCAAATCAAATATTGATTACAGACCAAAAAAATGCAAACGAAAAAACTAAAACAAATGAGCGTTGGCACGGCAGAAGTATTGCTGGGTAACTATACCTGCATATACACATACTTACATATGCAACTCAATGAGATGTTTGTAAGATGGCATGTGTGCTTTATTACTTGGTGCGATTTTTAAACGCAAATTCGGCAAGTGAGTTGTGATTCTCGTTCGTTTGTGAGAATCATCTCCTTATAGAGGCCGGGTTTGATGTTGAAAAGTCGCTGCGAAGCCACTTGAAAAGACTTTTGACATGGTCGAAATCATGATCGTGGTAGTCTGCAGCCAAGTAATAAATGTCACCATGCCATTTGTAAATAAATTTGCATTCTATTAAATATAGAAGCAAAATGGTCTTGAGCCAGGACAATATCCCAGTTCAAATCAAATATTGATTACAGACCAAAAAAATGCAAACGAAAAAACTAAATTAAATATAATTTGGATTTTGAAATTAATATAATATAAATATAACAATATTTTTTTTTTTTTTTTTTTTTTTAATTGACTTGGTAGCCTTGCCTTATAAGCGTTTGAAATAATATAAATTTTACATTTATTTATAAATATTTTTTTCAATATTTTTATATCAAAAAATGACATTTTCCGGTAATGTTACTGCACTTCTACGAAATCGACAGCCTCTGTGGAATGCAATTCCGGGTGGAGAGCATATAAAGTTCGGCCCGGCCGAACATAACGCCGTTTTTTACTTGTTATACCCTCCACCTCCAGGATGGGGATATATTCACTTTGTCATTCCGTTTGTAACACCTTGAAATATTCATCGGAGACCCCAGAAAGTATATATATTCTGGGTCGTGGTAAAATTCTAAGACGATATAGCCATGTCCGTCTGTGCGTCTGTCCGTCTGTCTGTCTGTTGAAAGCACGATAGCGGCCGATCGAAATGAGCTAGGAGGTTCAAATTTTTCCTAAATGTGTCTTATGGTTGTAGATCGGTTGGGATTGAAAGTGGACGAAATCGGCCCAGAGGGAAAATTTTTTCCCTCACAAGGACTGAAAATACCCCTAATACTTAGATTATTTCAGAATGACAAAATATTTTTTAAAAAATTTGTTTTCACACACACATTGATATTGCTTTTGGCGACAATTTTAAAAAAGAATTTTTTATTTTGAGCAAAAAATTAAATTTTTATTAACGTTTTTTTGTCGCAGCTTGTTATCCCGCCTTAAAGAAAAACAGCCCTATTATAGTTTGAAATAGTAAACAAATATAGTAATGTGCATAAAAATATCACAATTTTCGTAATATGGTACTGTGCTTCTATGTAAAGTCGAAATCCTTTAATCGGCCGGTAATACTGTGGAATGCACTCCGTGGTGGAGGGTATATAAGATTTGGCCCGGCCGAACTTAACGCCTTCTTACTTGTTATACCCTCCACCTCCAGGATGGGGGTATATTCACTTTGTCATTCCGTTTGTAACACCTTAAAATATTCATCGGAGACCCCATAAAGTATATATATTCTGGGTCGTGGTAAAATTCTAAGACGATATAGCCATGTCCGTCTGTCCGTCTGTCCGTCTGTCTGTCTGTCTGTCTGTCTGTCTGTCTGTCTGTCTGTCTGTCTGTCTGTCTGTCTGTCTGTCTGTCTGTCTGTCTGTCTGTCTGTCTGTCTGTTGAAAGCACGATAGCGGCCGAACGAAATGAGCTAGGAGGTTCAAATTTTTCCTAAATGTGTCTTATGGTTGCAGATCGGTTGGGATTGAAAGTGGGCGAAATCGGCCCAGAGGGAAAAATTTTTCCCTCACAAGGACTGAAAATACCCCTAATATTTAGAGTATTTCAGCATGTTTTTTGAACATAATAGCTTGTATTTACTTGATATTTGCAATTCGCATTCCCTTTATAGCATAATAGGGCACCATAGAGTGATTTTTATTTGTAGGGTGCGAAATGGTACGAAAAGGGATAAAAATAGTACCTATCAAACGACAACAGATAGAAACACGAAATTTGGCGTGTACATTCCTCTAATGGAGTAGATACATAATATAAAAGTAGTTTTTCTAAATTCGTACTTTTAAGGGGTTAAATGGGGATAGAGGGATAAAAATAGTACCAACCTAACGGCTGCACCCAGAATAATGAAATTCGATATATACATTCCTCTGATTGCGTAAACACGTAAAATAAAAGAACTTTCTAAAAAATTCGTACTTTTTGGGGTTCACATGGAAAAAGGGGATAAAAATAGTACCTACCAAATGACAGCAGCTAGAATCATGAAATTCGGAGTATACATTCCTCTGACTGCGTAGACACGAAAAATAAAACTTTTTTTCCAAAATTCGTACTTTCAAGGGATATAATGGCTACAGGGGATAAAAATAGTACAAACTAAACGAATACAGCTGGAATGATGAAATTCAGTGTGTACATCCCTTTAATAGTATAAACACGTAAAATAGAGGGATTTTTCGAAATTCGTACTTTTAAGGGATATAATTAAAAAAAGGGATAAAAATGGGACCTACCAAACCGCAGAAGTTGAAATCATGAAATTCGGTGTATACATTCTGACTATGAATACACGAAAAATGGGTTTTTCGAAATTTGTACATTTGGGCGGAGAATGGGGCGAATGGAAATGCTTCTTTCTAATGGCGACTGACAATCGCCTAATATTTAGGCATGTCAACTTTCACAATTTCACCATTTTATTTATATATATTAGTCGATTTTAAACAGTGCGCCTAAGTATACATTATAGTTTGAAATAGTAAACAAATATAGTATGTGCATAAAAATATCACAATTTTCGTAATATGGTACTGTGCTTCCATGTAAAGTCGAAATCCTTTAATCGGCCGGTAATACTGTGGAATGCACTCCGTGGTGGAGGATTGGCCCGGCCGAACTTAACGCCTTCTTACTTGTTTTTTATCTACTTTTATAATTTAATTAACAGCAGCCATTTTTAGCAGACTGCAAACACTTTAGCAGTGTCAATGCTGATGCAAGATTGCAGAAAACTGTTGTTATGGCAGAAAAGTGTCTGCTGATAGGCAGCAGACAATCGTGGCTGTTAATAACAGATTTTTTTCTTTAAGTGTACCTTACTAAACAATTTTATTCAGAAAATTCGATTTCTTTTTGGAAAAAGCTATTTTTTCTAACATTTATTTTAAAATTCTGCTCATCTGCTGAAAGTGTGCTAGCATCTAAGCGAAAGGAGCTAGTAGCTATATATCGATTAGGATTGAAAATGGGGGCCATGAAATTATGCATTTTTTATAAAATCCGCTTTACTTCCACATTTTTGGTCCGATTTGTGCTTGATTTTTGGAATTTCCTAACCCATTAAGAACCGCAACATTTTTTGGTCCTCAAGGGACCATCCCGATCCCATGATGATCCCGTCCTGAAATTTTGACAGGTTTTATAGAAAGTTGTGGGATATTTTCTGACAAATTTGGTAAATATGCTAATGGCGTTATGCGAGGATATTCAAGGATAAGAGACATTTTGAACATCCTTGCTCCACCGCGAAAAATCCACAATGATTCCCAAATATAAAAAAATTATATTTCGGTCAAAACAAAAACAAATTATGAATGACTTGTTGATTCGTCAACAATCAGACGATATTTTGATCATCCTGTGTGAAAAAAGATTCGGAAATTCCCGGACCCCAAACCCTAGTTATAAGCTGAAATAAATCAAATCAAATCAAAATAAACTTAAATTTAATAAATTTAAATTTTTAATTAATTTGTTATTATTTAATTAATTTATATTTGATTTTTTGTGCGTGTGTTTGGCTATGCATACTGTAATTTGTATATGCCTAAAAAGCAAAATAAGAAACAAATTAGTGTAAAAATAGAGCTGTTTATCTTTAAGCCGGGATAACAAACTGCGATAACAAAAACGGTAATAAAAATTTAGTTGGTTGCTCAAAATTTAAAATTCAAAATTAAAATATAAATATTTGTATCAAAACAAATTTTGAATAAAAAAAATTTGTGTTGCCTTTTGTGGACTTAGCCTCGATGACCATAAATTTAACTTACACTGGATAATTATCCAAAAATTTTAACATAAAATTGTTTTACACAATCGCCAAATGTAAAGGGTACTTTACTGAAACAAGTAAAGTTCGTCCGGACCGAACTTTATATGCCCTCCACCATGGATTGCATTCCACAGAGGCTGTCGATCTTCGTAGAAGTGCAGTAACATTACAGGAAAATGTCATTTTTTCGATATAGCCAAACCAAAACATAAAAATATTGAAAAAAATTATTTTATAAATAAATATAAATTTATTTATTATTTAAAACCACGCTTATAAGGCAAGGCTACCAATGCGTTTTTACTATATACATACATATATCGAAATAATGCTCAAGTCAATTAAAACAAGTTAGAAGGCGTTAAGTTCGGCCGGGCCGAATCTTATATACCCTCCACCACGGAGTGCATTCCACAGTATTACCAGTAGATTAAAGAATGTCGAGGTAATGCGAATTGCAAATATCAAGTAAATACAAGCTAATATGTTCAAAAAACATACTGAAATACTCTAAATATTAGGGGTATTTTCAGTACTTGTGAGGGAAAAATTTTTCCCTCTGGACCGATTTCGTCCACTTTCAATCCCAAGCGATCTACAACCATAAGACACATTTAGGAAAAATTTGAACCTCCTAGCTCATTTCGTTCGGCCGCTATCGTGCTTTCAACAGACAGACGGACAGACGGACATGGCTATATCGTCTTAGAATTTTACCACGACCCAGAATATATATACTTTATGGGGTCTCCGATAAATATTTCAAGGTGTTACAAACGGAATGACAAAGTGAATATACCCCCATCCTGGAGGTGGAGGGTATAAAAATAAAAATAAAATATACTTATATTTATATTTTTTCAAAAAGCTTAAATACCATAAATATTGGTATTGTGTAGTGTAGTTGGTAGTTCGTATGCAATTAAATGTACACACCGAATTTCATCTTTCTAGCTGTAGCCGTTTAGTTGTTTCTATTTTTTCCCTATGTACCCATTGTATCCCTTGAAAGTACGAATTTGGAAAAAACCTTTTATTTTTCGTGTTTTTTTCATGACGCTAGCTGCGGTCATTTGGTTGGTACTATTTTTATCCCTAAAATATTAGGGGTTATTATGGGTATTTTTAGTCCTTGTGAGGGAAAAATGTTTCCCTTTAGACCGATTTCGCCCAGTTTTAACCCCAACCGATCTACGACTATAAGACACATTTATGGAAAATTTGGACGTCCTAGTTCCTTTCGTTTAGATGCCAGCGTGATTTCAACAGACGGACATGATCGTCTTAGAATTTTATGATGATCAAGGTCAAAGTATCCTCGTTATTTTGATAACAATATCGCATTTCTAGGACTAGTAGTGAAATTACAATAAACTTTGGAATAAGTATGTATATGTTTCAAAGAACTTTTAAATGCAAACTAGACCAAGAAAATGAATACTTCGTTTTGCTATGTTTCGTTCCATTGAAATATATGAATTTCCGTGTAATATGTGTCACTTTTAATATTATCACATGGCGCTTTTTATTAGGGATCGCTAATTAACCAAAAAGACTTATCGAACACAGCAAAACAGAAAGTCTAAAATGCCATATCATAATACACATGCATTTCTTAAGGACAGATGAAAAATTAACGCCATTGACCGTTTGTCGCTGCGGCTTTCGATGAGATTTGGTATATATGTATGTATATTTTACTCGTTCTTGCGGATGGCGTTGATTTTAGGTCAAAGTTGTACAGTGGTCCAAAATTGGTACTTTGGGTCGTTTTCATGAAGAGAAATTGGTATCGTCTGAAAGGTTAAAGTACTACCCTTTACGAATAGAATAGAAAAGTGCAATTTCCTCGATGTATAGTCCTTACATCGATGATATAAATATTCGAATACTAATGTATGCCGGTGACATAGTAATCCTAGCAGATGAGCCGGGAAAGTTGCAAGATATGAACATGTTGGCATTATATTGTGACAACTGGGGTATGGAGGTAAATCGGGACAAATCGGAGATAATGATATTCAAAAAAGGAGGTGGAATATCGGCAAATGAGAAGTGGATGTATAAGGGAGAACACATAAAAATTGTTAGTGAATACAAATACCTTGGAATAACTTTGACACCCAAATTGGCAATCGTGAAACATATAGCGAGAAAAAATGATGCAGGCAAAAATTGTTTGAATGCAACTTGGAGGAACTTCATAGAGAAGAGGGTTTATCACTAAGAGCCAAATGGAAATTGTTTCTCTCGGTATGCCGCTCAGTGCAGAGTTATGGATGTCAGATTTGGGAGTACGGTTACTTTGAGGAAGTTGAGAAACTTTATCGCTATTTTATAAAACGGATATTGAAATTCCTGAAAACAACCAGGGTATATATATACGTATGCAATGCATCTAAAATATGTAACCAAAACATTATTGGATTTTGAGCCACACAGACTGCCACATAAACTTTCGCTATAAAAAGGGGAACATATTTCATGGTTCAAGGAACTATCAGATCGTTTGGAATCGCAAAATATATGGTCTGAAAATATATACACAGGCAAAAGTAACTGGAACATTGCTTGTCACCACTTATTGGATCAAATAAATGAAATTGCTTATAATAATCACGTACGGAAGTTGCAAGAAAGCGAAACACGAATCTATAAGTATTTAAATCCCGCTGTAGATGTAACGTATTGTAACGATAATTTCAATCAAATACAACATTCATTTATTCTTAGAGCCAGAGGTGATCTGATGTATCTAATCGGTACCCGTATCGTGATGAAGCTAACAAGTTATGTTCCATATGCAATATGAGAGAACACGAATCATTGACACCTTTTATCGGCCGCTGTCCCATATTTAATTATATTAGGTACAACAACTTTAGAAAAGTTAATATTGAAGACATTGAATTAATTTATATTTTTAATGGGTGTGAAGGATTTTGTTCGGTGAACCTTTAACAATTTCTGAAGGAAGCCTATGTATATAGACAGATGTTGATTAGCGAATTTAATTACTAAATTAATTATTTAAGCATACGATTTTTCAAGCTTACGGTTCGATGGAACCATTTTGTTTTATTTTGGTTTAAAAACATTACCTATAGTAACTTAAAGTATAATTTTTATAACGATGTGGAGAAAAGAACAGTTATTATTATTATTAAAATAGCATAACCTTGAATATCCTGTCAAACATACATATGTATGTTTTGGACGAGATTTAGTGATGGGGTTTGATAGACTTACTTCAAATTTCATCAAAATGGAAGAAACTTATTATCCACACTGTGTCAAAATTGCAGAATTGCCGAATAATGAACAATTTTCCGGTCCAAAGCACTAAAAGAGGAAGACGTCACATGGGTGAATTGTAAAAAAAAAACTCTGTTTTTGTTTCAAAACTAAAAACAACTGTGAGGGAAAAATTCAAAAATTTTAATATAAAGAGAAAGAAAAATAAATTGTGAACCAAATATAAAGCAGATAAGCCATATACACAATCGTTCACTCCTGAGAGCCGTGCTATGGAAATGAACGACAAGTGACATTGAGTATTATTGTTTTGATCACTCTAATTGCTAGCAAATGTCAACATCATGCCACAAGCTTAACTTGCTAATGCCCAGTTTTTGAATCGTCATAAAATTCTAGTTTGTCTTAAACCACTGAAAAACATGTGTTTTCAGTAGTTAAACCTATTTGGAAGATGACATCCAACCAAAAAACGGGGCTTACACGGAAAGAATTTTCTTCAAAATATTTATGATTTTGTTATAACCTCAATAAAAATTTTCATTAAAAAGACGCCAAAGAAGCACTTCATGAAATGTTTGAAACATGTTTCATAAAGCACAAATCAATGAAAAGCGTAGGGGTAGGAATGGAGTGGTCTAATACTACCCCAGAACTTTTTTAGCCAACCTTCAGGGAATTTCAGAATTTTTTAAATTTATCAATGCAAATATTAGGGTTGTTCACACAAAGACGCATGACTTTTCAGAGAAAAATATTGCTGCATTGCATATTAGTGTTAGGTAATTGAAATAAAACTCTTTTTCATCAGGAAATGCTTAAATTTTTAAGTTTTCGGCGTTATCTGCTTTCAAGTTGTACAATAAATCTTTATGTATAAACACCCCTATGGACTATTTAACGGTGCAACCTAAATCCGCACGGTCAGCCGTTGCGGTCAATT
The DNA here is from genome assembly GCA_947397865.1 of Polietes domitor. Lineage (NCBI taxonomy): Eukaryota > Metazoa > Arthropoda > Insecta > Diptera > Muscidae > Polietes > Polietes domitor. The sequence continues at coordinate 127,944,224 of OX377619.1, read as the reverse complement.
GTGATTACATGTATTCTTATTTTTATAAGGTAAGGATTGAAGGGCTAAACAAATCATTTTCAGAAAAGTAGTGTGAAGTGCAGTAGTGGAAAAAGACGTTTTGTTTCGCATTTTTGGTCCCAGAGAGAATAGAGAAGAAAATGTTTGTGGTGTCAGAATTTTATAGATGGAAAAGACAATTTCGTGTGCCTCACTGTCATAATAAAGAATAAATAAATGCGAGGATTGAAAAAATATTGAGGGTCAGACATACATTTGACTCCACTAGCGTTCTCATTGGTCCAGTAAGAGCGGTGGGAACAAATTTTATAAACAAATAATTTTTGTATGGGAGCCCGCCAAACAAGTGGTGATAGGGGTAGGTGGGTTAGAAGAAAATGTTAGGGACTGAAAATTAACGGGGGTCGGTCTGGTGGTTAAATGCAATGTTTATACCCCTTTTCCATCACCATTGACCCCGATGAGCACCCACTTGATCGTATCCAAATTGAACTTCTAAAATTCACATACAATACTCACCCACTCAAAACGTACCAAAAACTATGGTTTTGGAAATTGATCATCTCCGATTTTGATGAAATTATACATTTATTGTGTTCGTTCGGATTATATGAGGTCGTGAGTCGAGTTTTACAGTGCTCGAAAGTTCATACTCTTGAGCGTTTTTATGAAGAGCTTTTATCGATACTTTTCATCTGAAAAGTTTTCATATCCTATATATGAATATAAAAGGAAAGTGCAATGTACTTGTAGATCAAGGACTCCAAAAATTAAAAATATCCATAATCCTTGAATATCCTGATAAACATATCTTTAATTTATTTTTTTTTTATTTTTTCTATACAAGATATCAACATTTCAGAGTGGGGAGAAAATTGTTTTTCAAAATGATTTTCTATTTCAACAAGGTAAAGTTGTACAGGGTGGCGCGGAATGAGCTATATGGTTTAAATGGTTTATAACTTTTTTTATTTATGCGATTATTATATATTTTTTAAATGCAGTATATTATTGGGGAATTTTTTTGCAATTAGCTTTGAAAAATGATATCCTGTAAGTCATGTACATTTTCTGCTTCGCACATAGGTGCTTTTTTAGCATATTTTCTATAGCTTTTCACAAAATTCCAAAAAAATGTGGCCCAATTATCCTTTCGGAGGATACACCGCACCAACCAGTACACTTAAGTGGGTGTGATTGTCGCTGATGAACTGCTCTTGGATTTTCCGTAGCCCAAATAGGAAATGCGCTCCATCGCTCATTACCAAATTGTGTATATTGTGAATTGTGACTGTTGGTTTGAAAAATAAAATTCAATTATTTTTGTACGTTGTTCGATCGTGTAATGATTCATAATTAATTCCCCAAGTCTCCTTCACAAAATAATGAAAAAAAAAAACAAAGAAAGAATAATAATTAAAAAAGTTATAAAGAATTCAAACCATATAGCTCATTCAGCGCCACCCTGTAGTTTTACGATATTCACACCTGCAGTTTTGACAAAATTAGATGTTGCAAGAAATGTAATAATGAGGTTTGATTCCACGGGCAAGTCTAGTCTAGTCGCGCTTTGCGATATAATAACCGAAATGAAATAAAAAATCATATTTATGGTTATACTGCGCGACGTAAAAACACTTTTTCAGAAAATTATTCATATAACCTTAAATACCAATTTTATGTCTTCACAAAAAAATAAAGGAACTAATTCGCAGATGATAGTAATATCGTTAAAATCCGACGAAGCTTTGGACCGTTCGAACCACGTCATACTTTGACCTAAGTTAAACGCCATAGAATCCGCAAGAATGAGTATAACGTTTGTGCCGAATTTCACAAAAAATGATAAAGGTTAAAATGCGCAATGGGTCCAAATCTTGTGGAATTGTCCAAATTTTATAAAGAAACTTCATTATTTTTATTTCATAGTAGCTGACCCAACAAAAATGTTCCTGTCCATATCTCAATTAGTTTGTTTGTGATCGTCGTGTGAATTTTTGAAGAGCTATTTCAAATGTTTAAGCAAACCTGGAATGAGAAAAATTTTGTTCTCTTTGATTATTGTATCGATTAACGTTTGCTGGCATAGATATTCAATGAAGGCGGTAAATTTAAATTCTGCGACAGAATCGTAGCTAAAATCAACACAATCAAAATAGTCTTATGGTTCCAACGTGATCGTCCAGAGGATAATCACTACAATTAACATCAGATCTTTGAAAGGTTGAACGATGGAGTTTCGTTAATTTCCATATTCATCGCAACCTGAGTGCATTTCGGCAGTCTTCAAAGAACGCAGCTGAAATTCCTGATGAAGCAAGCATCGCTTTTATTTTGCGAGCGAATTTTTAACAAAAGTGGTACGATCAAAAAAGATTTTCCGGTTTTACCGAGGGCGTCCAAGAAGAAAATCGCTATAGTTCAATCGTTCATAAGCCACGTGTTCCGTAAGCATCTTATACTCGCAATGCATCGTATTCACATTGTTGTTGCATTGCATTCCAACTCTTGATTAAATACTTGAGCTAATTAATCGCATGTCTTCATTCAATGCCTCATCGTGAAATTTCAGAAATGTCCTCTTTGTATTTTGTTTACGGTTCGGTAGAAATACATGAAATACACGTATTTACTGGATTTTCCTGTTTATTTGATGACTGATTACGAAGTGGAATTATGAACCAAATAAAAATGGATCAACAAAATATGTCGATTCTATCGTCAGTTCTGACAAAAAGTGCATAAAATATAAAGATTTTTTGCATTTTGTCCGAATTTGTTTACTTTTCTTTATAATTATCTGAATTTTTGTGTTCCAAAAACTTTCGCAGAATCATAACGAACATAACATAAAAGAATTTCCCATATCCATTGCTTGAATTTAGAGATTTATAGCCTTGAGTTCATTCAAAAATTCTATAGAAAAAGGCAATTTCAGTTTTTTTAAATATTCCTACTTTGCCGTCAACTATCCAAAAGTTTTTTCATCTTAAAACCCAGTTCGGACTACCACGAACAGTTTGGAACAAAGATCAGCCAAATCTGTTCAACCGACATCATTTAATTTTTATTGTATAAAAAATAAACTAACAAAAAAAGTTTAGTTGCGGGAAATTTGTCATCATTGTGAGAACCATTGCAATGAATATATCTCTGACAAAAATCAACATACTTATGTCAGAGTTAACATACATAGGATATTTTGTAAAGTTTCCTATTGTCAGTTCTACCGAAGAAAATGGTTTGCTTTAGTTATTCACCACTCACAGCTGAAGATAGCTGAGGTGGTTAGAGTAACGCAGTAGCAACGCTGTTCTACCCCATGTATCGGCGGATTTTTTAAAACAAAAATGGAAGAAGTGGATCATTTGCCATTACTAAAAAATAACTTTTAAGTATTTCAAAATAAAGGACATCCCCCCTGTGACAACTCCATGTTAAATCCATTGATGCAGATCCCAATTTTCATTACATCTGAATCACAAGATGCTTTTTGCTGGGATTGTAATAAAACAAATAAATATTCCGTCATTTCCTGAATCCCCAAAATCCGTTACATCTAATGCCCACAATGTACGGTTGGAGAATTACAATACTTGGCGCTTATTATTACACATATTTGCTTAATGGCAACCCCGTATCTTTTTGTTTGGCGCCAGCATCCACTTCATAATTGTCAATGTAGCTATTTTCTAATTATATTTAGCGCTTTTCCAGCATACCCATAAGGATATTACACAACATATGTATGTATGTATATACACACAACAAATGTTATTTAACATACATTACATTGTGATATTTTTATGTACATCACAATATTTGTTTGATGTTTCTGTAATTTCTATAACTTCAACAGTAATCAAAAGGTGAACATGAGGCAGCAAACTTCAAAAATATGCCCTAAATATCAGGTGCATTGTCAAGCGTTATTTGGTAGAAATAATTTTCCTCAGGGCCGGTTTTCCCATTTGCAATTTCATGATTCCAGCTGCAGACCATTTTGAACCTCTTAGCTCATTTCGTTCGGCAACTAGCGTGCTTTCAACGGAAAATTATTTACGGAAAATTTGAACCTCTTAGCTCATTTCGTTCGGCAGCTAGGGCGCTTTCAACAGACAGACGGACATGGCTAGATCGTCACGACACAGAATATATATATTTTATAGAAAATAAACTAAAATATTTTTGACTGGGGCCCATATGTCCCGAGTTATGGGTCCCGAAACTTTGAATTTATAAATTCCGTCCGATTTGGATGAAATTTAAGCCGACGCGCAAAGCAAGAATGGTCTGACTAACATCACTGCCGACTGAGATAAATGAGTTTCATTTAATTAAGAATCGATATATCTATTTCTTATCATTGAGTTAAAATAAAAGTAAATTCTCTATTAACAACTGCTAAATTTATGCGGATTATGTGCAGTTTTTGAGTGGTTCTCTACCTTAACTTGGATTTAAATCACTAGAATCAATGAAAAAGATAAGTTTTCAGTCTATTTACTAAATGAGGTATTTGTATACCCACCCCAAAAACTGGACATTAGGATACTAATTTAAGAAGTCCCTTTATTTATTAAAAAATGTATATTTAAAAAAAAACTTTTGTGTCTACAAAGACATTTTACGTTTATCCATAGATCTATTACATGTAAACATTGTTCTCTGTGTTAGAATGTTAGCTATTAAAAATAGAACAAAATAATGTTTTCCGATTTTTTTCTATTTTTATGATTTTTTAGTGACATCAAAAAAACATTTTTTCTAAATTCGAACATATAAACTGGCACGATCGGACATATTTTTCCAAAATGAAAGTACGAATATAAAAGGTACTTTCGACAAAAATTGCAGAATTGACGAAACAAATAATAGGGCTGTTTTTCTTTAAGCCGGGATAACAAATTTATTTTTTTGCTCAAAATAAAAACTTTTTTTACATTGTCTCCAACCACAATATAAATATATTTATCAAAAGAAATGTTCAAAAAACATTTTGTGTTAGCTTTATTGGATTAAGCCTCGATAACCATAATTTTGATTTACACTGGATAATTATCCAGGCTAAGTCAAAAATTACAGAAAATTATTTTTTCAAAATTTGTTTTCACACACACATTGATATTGCTTTTGGCGACAATTTTAAAAAATATTTTTTTATTTTCAGTGAAATTTTAACATTTTATTTAGATTTTTGTTATCGCTTCCTAGGTATCCAGTCTTAAAGAAAAACAGCCATAATAATATATCAATAAAAATGTTTATATGGTGATTTTATGAATCAGTAGGCCTGTTCGATTGGGCTTACTAGCTTAATATTTGTATGGAATTTAGTCGCTTAACAAGGTAGCTTACTAATGCATCGCCTCACTCCTTTATCAATTGATTGTGAGCCATGTTTCTGTCGTCTACGCAGGTTTTACAAAATTAATTAGTTGTGTAATTTGGTATTTTGTTTAACAGTTATTTCACAAATAATATATATGTATATGTATATACAATGGACAGATGTTGAATTATATTTGTGTACATTTAGTGAATACAACATACTGACAATAAGTAAAAAGGTGTTAACGACTTTTGAGGGTTAACAAAATATTAACCTCCAGCCAAAAATATTGTCTCAGTCTGTTGCTAAAATTTACCAAATGGACTTTTGAGGGTTAAATAATTTGTGATGTTTTTTATTATAAAAACTAAATAACTCTATGAAACAAAAGTGAATAAAAATATCAATCTTCAGAAAAATGTGCTATGTGCAATAAATATTAGGATATGTTGTGGGTAGTTTTTGCTCAAAATTTTCCACGTACTGGACTGACGATTACGTGTGCCATAAAAATCACGAAGGTGTCTATAAATATCGCTAATTGATGTCTGATTTTTCAAAAACAAAATGGTATTATTTGGTAGCGTTGTTTACGCGTAAATCTATTCATGTTGATTTGCCAGAGTATAGTGATCATAAATGTCAAAATGTGAGCCCGTTTGGAAGCTAGCCCTTTCTATATAAGTTACGAACGCCTTATATATTTCTTTAAAATGAAATATTTTTAGTTGACATATGTTGTATGCTTCCCATCAAATCATAAATAAATTTAAGAAATTTTTGCTTATGATTTTCGACATAAAAAATTTTATTTTCGACATAGAAATTTTTACTGTTTTAAGAAAACCCCGAATAAAACCGGTCGGACCGGTTTTTACGCAAAAAGCCGTTTTTTCAAATTCACGATTTTTGAAAAACCAAACGTCATAGAAAAAACCGGGTTTTTGATCACTCTAGTTTCCACCCTAAAGGTACAAATGCCGTTAGTTCCTATATGATACATAGGGTCTCCTAAGGTGGAGGGTATACAAATGTCTCAATTAAAATTGTTAGTTATTTTTCAACAATAAACTTCTATTGACTATAATTTCTATACGATAATTTAGACATTCGTTGAAATCACTATAGTATTGAAGATTGTGGGGTTTTTTATGAAAATCTATATATTCCAAAATGTAATACCAAACATTTATAATTTATTCATTAAATCGATTTTTCATTCTTGTTCGATATACACCTGTTCGTTAAATAGAGTGTGCGTGAAATTGGTGTAAATGGGTACAACATTCACTGACGACTAATTAGAGCTAAGCTCTATTTCAAATTTGCAAAATTAAATCCCATAGTGAGAGATTGTACATTAATATGTTAAAAATTGTTCGACAATAAATTAAATTGAATGTAAAAGTGCGATAAATTCGGTCGGGTCGAATCTTATACACCCACAATTTCTTGCATTATTTCTATATTTTTTTAATTTTTAAATATGATCTCACATCAAACTCTTGTTCACGATGTTAACCAATAACACAGTTATATTCCTGTGAAAGGTCGTAGAACCTCATTCAATCGGGTCGGTATCGAGCGCCACTGCTTTTCGGTGTAAATGTCCCCATTCTGTCTGAAGTATTTCTTTGAGCTGAGCTTTGTTTGAAATTGTGCGATTATGGATGTGTTTTTCAAAATCACTCCACAAGTGCTCAATGGGGTTTAAATCAGTTTAAGCATGTATGAAGTATTGTATGTCATTCACGTCTTACCGTCAGCAGCAGTATGCTAAGGGCCATTTCTTGTAGAAAGTAATAACTATCAGGAATATTATGTTCTGCTTCTCTCTGGTTCAAATTTCACGTAAACTTTCAATTTTTTCACGTAAACTGTTCTGTCCATCGTCCCATCAATGAACACTACATTGCCAACAGAGGCTGATGACTTCAAGTCCCAAAACAGTATCCCACCACCCACACGACAGTAACTTTAGATTTAGCTATTGGAACTTTTTCCGCCCTACCAATACGAATTCATCCTATCCAAAAATGTCCGAGAAAAATAAATGTTTCCAAAACTCATTTGTTTTATTTTTAAATTCCGCTGTGAAGTCAAAACCCCCTTTTTATACCCTCCACCTCCAGGATGGGGGTATATTCATTTTGTCATTCCGTTTGCAACACCTTGAAATATTCATCGGAGACCCCATAAAGTATATATATTCTGGGTCGTGGATCGGCCCAGAGGGAAAAATTTTTCCCTCACAAGGACTGAAAATACCCCTAATATTTAGAATATTTCAGCATGTTTTTTGAACATATTAGCTTGTATTTACTTGATATTTGCAATGCGCATTCCCTTTATATCATAAAAGGGCACTATAGAGTGATTTTTATTTGTAGGGGGCGAAATGGGACAAAAAGGGATAAAAATGGTACCTATCAAACGACAACAGATAGAAACACGAAATTTGGCGTGTACATTCCTCTAATAGAATAGATAGATAATATAAAAGTATTTTTTCTAAATTCGTACTTTTAAGGGCTTAAATGGGGATAGAGGGATAAAAATAGTACCAACCTAACGGTTGCACCTAGAATAATGAAATTCGATATATACATTCCTCTGATTGCGTAGACACGTAAAATAAATGAACTTTCCAAAATTCGTACTTCGTACTAAACGAATACAGCTAGAATGATGAAATTCAGTATGTACATTAGGGCGTACCTCAAAAAAAGTTCGCCGTACACCTTCGAATATGAAGTATTATTGAAAGGTAGTTTCAAAAAAAATTTTTTTTATTTTTTTATGCCGAACGTAGGGGTCGCGCTTTTACATTTTTCTATATAACTTCTGCATTTATAAACGGATTTTAAAGTGTGATACCTCGATGTTTTTGCCGCGACGAGGCTTTTGAAATGAAAATAGGATGGAAATACAACCAACCAAACAACTGTAGCTGAAAATACACTCTCTATCCCCCAATATTTAGGGTATTTATGATTGCTCCCTTATATTTACTTTATGAATTGAATTATATCCATTATATATATAGTATACAAATATTGTTAGCCTTGGCTTATTAATTAAATTTCTTATTTTCATACAGTTAAAATTTGTAGCTGACATTCCTCTTGTAGCTTGGAAGCACCACAAAGAAAATAAAAGTTTTAGCGGGCGAAATGGGACAAAAATGGATAAAATATGGCACCAATGATACGACAACAGCTAGAATCATGAAATTCGGTGTGTACATCCCTCTAATTGCATAGACACGTAAAATAGAGAGATTTTTCGAAATATAATTAAAAAGTGGGATAAAAATGGGACCTACCAAACCGCTGAAGTTGAAATCGTGAAATTTGGTGTATACATTCTGACTATGAAGACTCGAAAAAGGTTTTTTTCGAAATTTGTACATTTGGGCGGAGAATGGGGCGAATGGGGATATCTTTAAAATATATACTTTTCTTATCACTTTGTCTGTGATATGGTACTGTGCTTCTATGTAAAGTCGACATCCTTTAATCTGCTGGTAATACTGTGGAATGCACTCGGTGGTGGAGGGTATATAAGATTCGGCCCGACCGAACTTAACGGCTTCTTACTTGTTTTGTTTGTTTCGCTAACGACCACCTTTTTACGTGCAGTGCGAGCATTATACCCAGCACTAGGTACAGTATCTGCACAAAGATATTTCCCAAATGATTTATTCAATAATGTAGCTACTTTAGGTGCATTTGTTATGTGTTTTTTCTTACGAATAGCTTTAAATTTTAATATTTCTCTAATGCTGAGACTGCTAGTGCTATTTCAAGGATATCTGGACAGATGGTTCTTATCTAGGTGTTCTCTTCGCGTGTTCGCAAATGTGCAAATTTTCTCAGCATGTGGTGTTGGAGTTGAGAATAGTTTGGAGTAATAAGCTTCCCATATCTTAATCTGCCCTCCTTCGATGTGGTTAGCTCGCCATTGTCGCCTTTCAACGGTTTGGTGGTCGACAATTTGTTGTTTGTCAACTGTCGCACTGTTCGGAAGAGGTCGCCGCTCCCGTGGGTGTCTGCCACTGCCTGTGCGTTGATGGCAATTTGCCATGATCTTTTGTCGCCGTGTGCTCTCCTCTTCACCAGTCATGTTGTAGTTCTGTTGGACAGCAGCTTTTGCGATTCTAGTTTTTTGGTTGGTCAAAGAATTTTTAAATTCTACTCTCAGATTAATAAGACTCCAGCTATGGTCTGAAATCCACGCTTCCCTGTGATTGTTCCTGTAGCCTATATGCTCTTCTGCTGCTCTAAAGAAGGCATTTTTGTGGTTTCATTCAGCTAGCACTGTCCCAGTCTCCAGAGCGCGAAACACTTAGAGCATTAGTGAATCGATTAGCTAATGATGGGTCTTTTACCTTGTCGACGTCAAATCGTTTCTGCGCTGGTGTACATGTGTTGTTTGTAGCGCATCCCGTTTGTTACGTATATCCCGAAGCGATCCTCGTCACTTCTGGCTGATGCATTTGTGGTTGATCTGATTCTCAGTAACGTAATCGGGCGATACCCATGTGATTTTATGAATTCTTTTGTGTGGTAACAGCGTTCCGCCGATAACAAGGTTTTGGTTAAGGCAGAATTCAGAAAATATTTCGCCGTTCTCGGTTATTATTTCAGTGTCATTGCAGTCCATTATGGTTTCAATACCAGAATTATGTTGGCGGAGCGAAGCTTGCAGATATTATGTAGTCGGCGTGAGCCTCCAGACGGCTGCACAACATTTCCTCTGTACTGCTCGAAGTTATGCCGCTTCGTGATCGGCCGCCCACCTACACTAGTCGCTACCGCAGATAACGTTTCCAGAGACCACTACGGACGAGGTTGTAGTTGCACTTCCGGTAGTCCTATATTGATACGTCACGTACATACTCCGTAGAAATGTTACATGTGATTCCCCTAGTCTGAGCTACCGGCTGACCTCTTATATACATATTTGCGTTAAACATTTTTCGCAACACAAAAATAAGCCCCCCCCCCCACTATCAAAAAGATGATTAATAACTACAAGAATTATCGGTTGTCTCCATTTTATAGCTTTACTAAATACTGAGATACGGTGGTGGCCCAGTAGAGAAGGCTCCCCTCGAACCCTACATGACAAATAATAGGATTAGGTAGCGTGTGCTCTTTTTCTATGATTTTTCTTTTCGTGCAGAATTGCTTATATTCTGCAGTGCTAATTGTTGTAAGAATCATGTTTTTTCGAGAGAAAATAATTTGCTCCGAATATAGCGTTTTTCACAACGACGGTTGATGTGATGGAGAAAATCGCAAAGTTGGCATTAAATACAACACACACAGCGTCTTTTTGTCTGAGGATTGAGGATTTTCGTGTACGGCGTGTGTGCATAGATGGTTGCGTGTGGCTATGTACTAATGTATGTATGTATGTTTGAATGGATGGATGCGGCTTGAGCTGCACCTTGCAGAGCGTATTGTTTGTCCAACAAAAACAACCGTAAAACTCCATTGAAAAGGGAATGCGCATAGCAGAACAATGGACTCCATGGCAAGAAGAATGGGATGAAAGGCAACTGTCTAGAATGTGTAAACGGTCGTAATACATTTACATCGATACACACACACACTCATTCATACATATTTACATGTGTATGCACTTGTGACGTGCGATGCTGTCGCACAACGTTTTCTAAGTTAAACTAGTATTACTTGCGACTTTCTGTGCGAATCCTACGTTATTTTATCCTCTGCCAACGTTGGCAACCGTGTTCGGTGCTGGTTTGTGCAGCATCGTCGTTTCCTGGGTCGATGCCATCCGACGACTCGACTCTTACATACTTTTGTGTAACAAGTTTCTGATTTTGTGGCACAGTACTATTCCGTCGTCTTGTTGGTTCGTACGTACGTACGGTACGGTAGTTTCGGAATGCCGCATTAGTTTTCCAAGGGAGTGCATTTTCATCATGCCTCCTCGCGATGATCACAGTGAAGAAGGCAGTGGTTGTGCGTCGCCAAAGCATGGATACGATCGCAATACCGTAAAGGGTTTGAGAGACAGAAAATCGGGTTGGCAGAAAAACGTCCTCTCCACTGGTGGATTGAGTGATGAAGGTATGTAGTAGAAGGTATGCCATAATATACAAAAATCTATGAAGTCTCAAACAGGTGCACCGTGCAATTCATGAAGTACAGTTTTCAGTTTTCTGGCAACCGGATATTCGTATGATTGCTTTTGGATGCGTGTGCGATTGTGTGTTCTTTGAAAAGGAGGTCGGCGCCTAAAGACCGCCTTGTTGTTGTGACTGAAATGAGTTTCTGTTTTGTTTTGTTTGGGCTGAACAATGGGAGGGCATATCTGGAAAATTCATTGTACAACAACCATAATACAACATACATGCATCTTCATAAGTCCATGCATACATATCTGTATGTATGTATGTTTACAAATATAAACTACGAATAGCAATGAACTGACGCCCACTTTACTAAATGCAGCAGTAATAGAGAAAAGAAATTTCAAACTTTTTGTTCGATAAACAATAGGGGTACTCACTCCACAAATTACAAACTACACAAAACAATTGTAAAACAATGTAAAAATTTTGGCGAGGATGGAGGCATAACCAGAAAAGGAAACCCGAGTTTGATCGAGGTAAATTACTCAGTGCGTCAAAATCTGGGAAGTGATACTATTTTTCTGAAACGTGTTGCCGTGTTAAAAAAGAATATGTAATTGAAATTTCGCAGACAACCCAAATTCTAGACTTGCGGTTAAAATTCGGGGTTTCGTGCCTTTGGACTGAGTTATTGCAATTTTCATTGAAATCAAATTTTAGGAAAAATACAGCTTACATCTCATAATTTTACGAATTGAGGCCCACAAAAGAATTTAAAGTTTCATCAAAACAGATAAAAGCGATAAAAAATTACTAGAAACGAAGATCTTGTCATTTTTTAAGTACCCGAATTACCAAAGTGCGGAAAAATGTTCAAAAATTGTGGATTTATTTCCGAAAATGGTCTCATGTTTTTACCTTTATTATTTGTTTTTGGTGAATTGTAGGTATTTTTATTGGATCTCAAATTCGAAAAATTGTAAAAGATGTGAAGTGGAATGACAAAAACATATACTTTTCGAGAAGTGTAAACAATGAATTTAATGATTCTAGTTACAGCCGCTTGGTTGGTACCAATTTTATCCCATTTTGATCGTAAATGTACGAATATCAAAAGATAACTTTATTTTTCGTGTCTACACAGTCAGAGCAATGTACACTGCATCCGTTTGGTTGTTACCAGTTTTTATCGCATTCGCCACATATTCCGTCTAAAAGTACAAATTTCGAAAAGTTTATTTATGTTTCGCGTCTACACAGTCAGATAAATGTGTACACCGAATCTAATGATTTCAACTTCAGCGCTTTGGTTGGTGCCATTTTCAACATTCTTTTCGAATTGTATCCTTTACAAGTACGAATTTCGAAACATTCCACTCTATATCTATATCTCTCTACCCAATTAGAGGGATGTACACACCGAATTTCACGATTCTAGGCGTTGTCGTATCATTGGTACCATTTTTATCCCTTTTTGTCCCATTTCACCCGCTAAATTCGCCCACTTTAAATCCCAACCAATCTGCAAATATAAGACACATTTAGGGAAAATTTTAACCTCCTAGTTCATTTCGTTCGGCGGCTAGCGTGTTTTCAACCGACGGGCATGGCTAGATCGTCCAGAATATACATATAATTTATGGAGTCTTCGATGAATATTTCAAAGGTGTTACAAACGTGGAGGTGGAGGGTATAAAAACAATGTGACGATTTACTTTTAACTAAATTTGTTTTTAAATAAATTCACAAATAATATGGTCAAATTTGAAAAATGGCGAATTTGTTTTTAAAAAAGGCACCCTGTTTTCTTAAATAAACTACACTCAGAAAAATAGCATTCTTAAATCTGAGTAAAATCCATACTCCAATTTAACAATTTTACTCCAGTTTAGGTAAAATTTCCTTACGAGAAGGAAAATTAAATAGATATGAGTACACTTTCCTTATTTCAGAGCCAGAAAAAAATAGTACATATACTCAAAATAGGGTAGTAAATTTACTTAAAAACATTTTATTGGATCTAGTAAAAACTTCTGACAATTAAGTATATTCATACTTGTGCGGAAGAAAATTTACTAGCGTTTAAGAAAGAAAATAATGCAGAATTTTTTTGTATGGAAAAATTTCATTTAGGAATTTTTTACTTATAAATGTGTTTATCACTTCGAATAAAGTAAATAAATGTAATTAAATTTATGCCATGTTCCTCATACATTTAAGTATAAATGAACTTATAAAAAATACTTTAGAGTATTTAGAAAAATACATGAATAGTGGTCTAAAAAGAAATTCTCGTTCGTTAGCCGAGACTTTCTTCATAAGTACTTCAAATATTACTCTAAACAATCACTGCGAAGTCGCCTACCTAGCCTCCGCAGCAGTCATAGTGAAATATCTCAACTCTTTGTGGTGTGAGTAAGATGAAACGTTTGAGAACTATACCATGTTGTCATTTTTCATATGAGTGTTGCATACTCTGAAGCGAAATAATTTATTTCAATTATCAGTATAGTCGTAGTCAGGCTGAATACAAATTTACTTGGTTTAAGGAAAATTTTAGTCAGGCTGAGTAAAAATTTTACTTGGTTTAAGGAAAAATTTCCGAAAACTTTCCTCAGATTGAGTATAAATTTACTTGGCATGACTACAAATTTACTTAGTTTGAGTAACAATTTAGTTGGATTGTATACAATTCCGATCTTGTATACAAGGCATATGTTGATTCAAAACGTAGACAGAATACTGAATTTAAAATTGACGATAAACACATGTTTTAAGCAACTCTAACAAAAATATTTCTTCGAAATTAGTACCTCGAAGAGATGGTCCATACAAAAAAATTGGTAAAAAAGGTTCATCGTGTTTTATTATAGCAGCGGTTGATAATCCTGTTTCCCAATGGAAACGTACCATACATCACAATTGTCTGTGTACAGCGGATGTTCAGATAAACCAATATACCCGATTAGGCGACGCGGACGTCCAACTACGAAACCATCGAACTCCATAGATTCTGATATTGATCAAAGCAACGTAGATAGCACAATTAGTAGAAACGACTCAAAAGATAAACAACAAAACTTTAACAATTACCCCACCATTGAAGATACAAATGCATCAACTCATTCAAACAACAACAACACTGGAAGAATCCTAAGACCACGGAAATCTTAGAAATACAAAATAATGCTGCCACATCATCGGGACGATTTCTGAGGCAGAGGGGGAGGCTGTAACGGGAACTTTTAGTTAAATACAGAATACCATTCATTTCACTATAAAATGGAATTATTCTGGTGCTAATTCTACTTGTTTTGATAGGATTCAACAAATATTGAATATTGAAAATCGTAATGATCATATTTCAGCTAGTATTATGTCCCCTTTCATTTATTAGTTGAACATGTTTGTGTCTATGTGTTGAACATGTTTTTTTTTGTTATTTTATAGGCTGATTGCTTCTGGTTCACCACCATTACTGCGTAGTAGATTTATTTTTTCTAGATCACCAGAAATCCACAGGTTCAATTTCCACGTTTCACTACATCTGTGATGGATCATTTACTGTGAGAATTTCCAAAATTTTAAATCAGCTCCCACCCAATAAATTTGAGAAAATATTCGTTCTCTACTGAAGAGTTTCGACGAAGACATTTGGAGTTTTTAATTCAACGTAATGCTTAATCTACTTTGTTTTGTTAGTACCCTACATGGGCTTTGATAGTCAGATATTGCATTATTCTTTTTGTAGTAAGATGGGGAGCCTTATTACATATTAGTTCATTACATTAACGTTTTTGTTTAAAGTCTTTCCTAAATATTTTATTTATGTTTAAATTTTTTATATTCAGTTATTTATTTTATTCCGTTATATATATTTGTTGGAGTGTGTTCAATTGGCTTTAATGGTTTCCTTATATTACTTTGGAAGAATAAAATGAAATGAAAACAAGTAAAAAGGTGTTAAATTCTACCGGGCCGAATCTTTTATACCCTCCACCACGCGTACACAATGCAATGATACACTTACTTTTACGGTTTCAGTTACAGCCAGTTTTATCTCTTTTACCCCATTTTATCCCTAAATCTACAAATTTGGAGAATTACTTTTGTTGGAAATGGAATTTTATAATTCTAGCTGCAGCCGTTTGACCCATTTTATCCCTAAATCTACAAATTTGGAGAATTACTTTTGTTGGAAATGGAATTTTATAATTCTAGCTGCAGCCGTTTGATTGGTTCCATTTTTAGCATCCCTAATAATACAAATTCCCCAAAAAAAAAAAAATTAAAAAGTACGAGTATCGAAAGATCGCATTATATTTCCAATATATGCAACCACCGATTTCATTATTCTAACTGCAGCTGTTTAATTGGTACCAATTCTATTCCTTTTCTCCCCGTTTCCCCTTTCCGTGATTTTGCACGTCTATATAGTCATAGGAATGTACAAACTAGTTGCCGCCATTTGGTCGGTACCAATTTTATCCCATTTTCCACATTTTCACCCTTAAAGTACGAATTTGGTAAAACCTTTTTATTTTCCGTGTCTTCGCAGTCAAAGGAATATATACCGAATTTCATTATTCTATCTGCGACCATTTGGTTGGTACAATCTGTATCCCCTTTTTCAATTTTACCCCTTAAAAACCCATTTATTTTACATGTCTGCGCAATCAGGGAAATGTATACACCAAATTGAATTTTCTAGGTGTAACCGTTTGTTTGGTTTGGTTTTTATCCCTCTATTCCCATTTTACCCCCTAAAAGTACGAATTTGGAAAAATAATTTTGTATTATGTATCCACTAAATTAGAGGAATGTAGAAACCGAATTGCATGTTTCTAGTTGCTGTCGTTTGATAGGTACCATTTTACCCCCTTTTTGCGTTTTTTATGGTGCACGTTTACGCTTTAAGGGAATGTGCATACCAAATATCAAGTAAATATAAGCAGACATATTCGAAAAACATGTTTAAATACTCGAAATATAAGCGGTATTTTCTGTCCTTGTTAGTGAACATTTTTTCCCTCTGGACCGATTTCGCCCATTTTCAACCGATCTACAACTATTAGACGTATTCATAGAAAATTTGGACTTCCTAGCTCTTTTCGTTTAGATGTTAGCGTGTTCTCAACAGATGGTCGATATTTAAAGATTTTGCAAACGGAATGACAAAGTTAGAATACCCCCATCCTGGGAGTATAATGAAATGAAAATTAGAGGGTAACCGTTGTTTTTTGGGAAACTCTAATGTACACGGAGTAAAAACAACTTATTTGGGAATGTTGATTGTATCAAATTACAATTTTCATAAAATTGACAAATAAACAACATTTCACGTTTTAATGAAAACGAACTGTTAACCTTTTCATGCCCAATGTTGCTGGCAACATTGCGAGTTAGTCCTATAAAATCTTTAAAATCACATATTTCGCAGAATTAATAATTTTTATTTTTCTTTACATATGTTACAAGGAATATTAAAAAGAGAACCAACAAATTCGGTAACATAGGTCTGCGTAGGAAGGTGAAAACAAAAGTGAAGTCTCAAATTTCAATTGTTTGAGTTTCTTGTAATTCGAAATTGTGTAGAAATTCTTCTTATTTTTATTGGATTTCTTCGAGTACAAGAAAAACTTTGTTTTTTATTCGAAGTGATATAAAGGGTGTTTTTTATTGGGGTATAGAACTTTAAGTTGGCATCACTTTTTTAACTGGCGGCCATTTTGTCAGCTGTCAAGTGATTAATATTTAGTTTGGTTTGCCATTTCATCATGAACAGGTTGACAAAAGAACAACGCTTGCAAATCGTGCAAATTTATTTCCAAAGTAATGGTTCAGTTCGCGAAGTTCACCATTTTATGGTCGACATAATCGTCCATCAGAGCAATTAATTCGGTTAACCATGGATCGTTTTCGCACTACGTTTACTCTATGTGATAATACGCATCCGCAGAGACGTCGAACAGTGCGCACCGAAGAAACAATTGCCGCTGTAGAGCAAAGTGTTGAAGAGGACCCGAATGATTCGATTTGCCACCGTGCACAGCAATTGGAGCTGCACAGCAATTGGAGAAAGTGGTTGAAAATTGGACCTGTAGAATTGGCTATATTCGAGTCAGCCGCGGCGGCCACATGCCCGAAATCATATTTAAACATTAATGGCATAAAATTATCCTTCCAATAAAGCCAAATTGATGGACATTAAAACGATTTTCTTGTGTTTTATTTCAATTCGAAGTTCTATACCTCAATAAAAAACACCCTATATAACAAAGATTTTAAAAATTAAGAAACATTTAAAAATATTTTTTTGTTTAACCGATATCTGCAGTATAATGATTTTAAGAAACATCCTGTTACTCATGTCCTGTATGAATTAGAACCCCAAGACTCTATAGAAATCATATTTAGACCCATACCTCATCAAAACGCATAGTAAGTTTTATATATTTATTGAAAAGAAAATTCGGGTCTGATAGGGTTAACAATCTTATGTTGCTCCAAATCACAGAACATGAGAACAGGAGAAATTTCGAATCTCATATATGCTCTCTGATTTTCCCTTAAAATGTCATATCCTCTGCCCTTAAAAGAAATTTCTGACGATTTTCAAGTAAATGAAAGTTCTGTCACGGCAATAAAAACGATATTTACGATAAAAGATTGCATTTGAGGAAAATTTTGCAACTATTTCAGTAGACGGTTAAGATATCCACCAAAAGAAGTTCATTTGCACCAAACGCCCTCCAAACTAGGGTTGCGACGTCGAACTCAAAACATCGAAAATGTTGTAAAACATCGATGTTTTCAATGAGTGACATCGATGTCGATATAACATCGAGGAAAAACATTTACTTTTTCCGCTATGGATATCTATTTTTATACCCTCCACCTCCAGGATGGGGGTATACTAACTTTGTCATTCCGTTTGTAACACCTTGAAATATCGACTTGCGACCCTATAAAGTATATATATTCTTGATCGTCATAAAAATCTAAGACGATCTAGCCATGTCCGTCCGTCGGTCTAGACGTAGACTGGGCGAAATCGGCCCAAAGGGGAAAAAATACCCTCACAAGAACTAAAAACAGCCATAATAACTCGCAATATTTTAGAGTATTTAAGCATGTTTCTTCAGTATATCTGTTTGTACTAACCCAATTACCCAATTATATTGGGTATGCGCATTCCCCCTATAACAAAAATGTGCACCGTATAGATTCTTATTCGTAGGGGATAAAAATGGTACCTATGAAACGACAGCAGCAAATAGTACCAACCAAATGACCGCATCTATAGTCATGAAATTCGGAGTTTACATTATTCCTCTGACTGCGAAAACACGAAAAATAAAAGGGTTTTTCCAAATCCGTACTTTCAAGGGATACAATGGGAACAGGGGATAAAAATAGTACCAACTAAACGAATACAGCTAGAATGATGACATTCGGTGTGTACATCCCTCTAATTGCGTAGACACGTAAAGATTTTTTAGATAGTCGTACTCTTGAGGGGTTAAAATTGGAAAAAGGAGATAAAAATGGTACCAACCAAATGGCCGCAGCTAGAATCATGGAATTCGGTGTATACATTCCTCTGACTGTATAGACATGCAAAATAAAAAGATTTTTCCAAATTCGTACTTCTTACTTTTACGGCAAAAATTGGTTGTATCATGAAGTTGGGTTATTTTGCACTATGTCAGGTAATGGATTTTCAAAATATAAATATAAGAATATTTATATATAATATAAGAATATTTAGTTTTTATAAATTGACTTGAAGTAATATTTCGATATGTAAACGTATTGGTAGCCATGCCTTATAAGCGTGGTTTGAAGTAATAAAAATATTATGTTTATTTATATTTTTCAATATTTGTAATTGTTTTGGTTTGGCTATATTAAAAAATTATATTTTCCTGTAATATTACTACACTCCCACGAAAATCGACAACCTCTGCTGAATACAATCCATGGTAGAGGCTGTATAAAGTTCGGCCCGGCCGAACTTAACGCCTTTTTTACTGTTACTTGTTTCTAATAGCCTTGTCACACTGCATCCGAAATCTAGCTGAAATGACATAAGGTCGATTTTTAAATGTTAATTTTGTATGGGTTCTAACATTTGTAAATCGACCTTATGTCATTTCAGACAGATTTATGATGCAGTGTGACAAGGCTATAAGACAAAATTTTACTTTTTACTAAAATAAATTATGGATTTTTGTTAGTGAAACACTTTTTGACATCATCATTTTTATGCCAGCAATATACGGATGTGTGTTGTTCCCGTTATATGTATATTGAATATTTTTCCTAATTCGATTTACATTTCATTATAGAAATTATTCATATTCATTCTGCTGGTTACGAGTTTTCTACCGCGGTGAAACAATATTTCGATTCTAATCATAAAGATACGAGATTGGAACCGCTGAACATATTTATGGATGAGGCCGACTATAGAACAGACTTCGGAATTCGGAAATCTGATTGTGATATGGATAACAAGGAACTCGAGAACTCACAACATAGTAGTTTAGCATCTGCGAGTGCTCTGAAAATCCATGTTCAGCGAAAATATTTGCAGAGTGACAATTATGTTGACCTACACCGCAAACTATATCTATCTCGGGACAGAAAAGTAAGTACAGTTAACGAACAGCAGATGGGCTGCCACGTTCGTTAAATCGAATCGTTATATCGAGTACTGATTATTTTAGATTTCACAATAACAACTTTTGCCTCACCCAATGTACTTTTTTTAAATGCAAAACTTTGCTTGATAAATTTGTTTTTGATTTTTTGAACAAAAGGATAAAGTCGGCCGGGTCGACTATATTATACACTCCACTTTCTACCCCATTCAATTCGGTAAAAAAGTGAAATCGGGAAGGATTTTTGTATGGGTCTAAATCGTGGACCATTAATAATCCATGAAGAATTTAAGTATTGCAGCTATAGTCCTGAAATTCGGCTCCACGTAGACGCGCATTTGTACTTCAAGGAGTGAGCGGGGAAATAGGAAATGGTGGTACCAACTAAAGATAGAATCGTGAAATTTGGTATGTAAATTCCTCTGACCACGAATAATTGCAATTAAATTGGGTTTTTCAAAATTTGTACTTTTAAGGGGTGCTCGGGACAATAAGAGATAAAAATGGAAAATGGAGAAGCGAGAACATATGGGCATCTCCCAGTGGCCCGGACGCGACGTTCGCACGCCTTAAACTACGCCAAAAACAAGAAAGAAACTGAAAAAGTCGATCAGCCTTTTTAGTGTTCTAAAGCGCTTAAAGAGTACTACAATTAAAAAATATATCGTCAGGATTTAGTACAAATTAATACAAAATTATAAACAATTTTACATTGAAACGGACTCTACAAAAAACAGAAGTACTTTTGGAGGTCTTATACAAATATACTAAGTTCAGCGATTTTTTTAGAAAATTGTTTTTCCATATATACATGTAAATGAAGGTCAGAGGATATTATTTTGTTCGTAGATTTATGAAATATGAGAATTATCTCTTAATTTTTTTTAATTAGGCACAGCAGAAATATGGACGCGACAAAACGGACGGGACAAAAATTTCCACTCGTAGTAAAAAATTTTAGTAATTTTCGTTATAACACTTCAACTTTTAATAAAAATAAAAGAGAACAAGTTAGCTTTAAGTTCCATAATAAAAAAAGTTGTCGAAATAAAGTTAAAAGCTATTAGTGTGGTTTGATTTCGTTTTTTGGTAGACCTTTTTTGGGAGATGCCCATTAGAGCGTACCAGGTTACAAGTAAAAAAAAAAAAGTTCACCGTACACCTTCGAATATGAAGTATTATTGAAAGGTAGTTTCAAAAAAAATTTTTTTATTTTTTTATGCCGAACGTAGGGGTCGCGCTTTTACATTTTTCTATATAACTTCTGCATTTATAAACGGATTTTAAAGTGTGATACATCGATGTTTTTGTCCGATTTTTTTGTCTTTGAAGTCATTGAGCTCAAACATGATTCATGATTTTATGCGAGCTTTAATTTTCGATTATTAGAGTGGTACATTAGGGTAGTAGCAACTGAGAAATGATGGGTAAGTACCAGAAGGGGGTGCTTGAGCTCAATGACTTCAAAGACAAAAAAATCGGCCTCGTCGAGACAAAAACATCGATGTATCACACTTTAAAATCCGTTTATAAATACAAGTTATATAGAAAAATGTAAAAGCGCGACCCCTACGTTCGGCATAAAAAAATAAAAATTTTTTTTTTGAAACTACCTTTCAATAATACTTCATATTCGAAGGTGTACGGCGAACTTTTTTTTTGAGGTACGCCCTAATGCCCATATGTTACCTATAGTGATTTTACAAAGGGCGTACTTTTTGGGAAAGAGGTGCAAAAAGTGGCTGGCTGCATCTAGAAAAATGAGATCGAGGATATAAAAGGCTCTGCGGTTGTATTATTTTGTTCAAAACTGGGTAGAAGATGATAAAAATTATACGCACGAAGGGAGTTCAGCTAAAATAGTGCAGTTCGACAAGCACATTCCTTTGACTGTGTATGAGTAGTACTACTACTAGGCTACTAGGTTTCCTAATTTCTCTTTTAGATTTATTTATATCCACCAAAAGAAAATTCAATAAATTTTATCAAAAAACAGAGATGGATAAAACTGATAACAAATAAGTTGTTTTTTTTTTTATTTTATGACTAATGATAAACATTTATTACTAACTAGAAAAAATGTAATGTTCGTTTGTTTCATAGCAGCTGCAGCTGCATACATATCACAATTTATGCAAAACCAAAAGAGTGGCATTTAAAAAAGATCGCTTCTAAAAGCAGTAGTTATTCCGTTTCCAATAGCAGTTCAATGTCAATATTGTCTTCATCGTCATCCTCTTGGTAGCATGCTGGCACTGTGTTCTTAATCCGGGAATAAGTAATTTATTTATTACATTTATTGATATTCCCTTATGTTGCAAAAATGTTTGGACTTGTAATCGTTTCTAGCTAAGATTTAATTATAAAATATCCAACGTTTTATACAAACCTAACGAACGTAAATCAGTCTTTAAAATCGGGGCTGTGGAGTCGACACAGAATTTCTCAACTCCGACCTGTACTTTAACATTTCATAATAGGCCTATTCGATTGTGCTTACTAGCTTAAAAACAAGAATCTTGATACAGTGTTGCCACTGGATTTATTTAAATAAATAAGAGATAAAAATCTGGCACCACCTTACTCGGTAAGTAAGAGAGTAGTAAGCTACTTTCTTGTTAAGCGAGTAAATTCTATACAAACTTAAGTTAGTAAGTCCATTCGAACAGGCCTAATGTTTCGTCTCCGGATATTCAAGATATATTTTTCAAAAACTATAAGTTAGTTTCATGTCTAATCTTTGTAACAGTAAGAAATAATTGAGATATACGATGCATATGGAGAATATTTCTCCATATTTTATTATATGTATATCCCATACCAATTGTGATTTGAATTCTTACTGCTCCAGAAACCATAAATCTTGTTTCAACCTGGCACATCACGTTCTATTTCACATAAGTGTAAGTGGGCCGTTGTGGCAATGGTTGATATGTCCCCATATAAATGTCATTACCGATTTCACTTGTCTTTCCTAAAAACCACATATATGTACGTAGTATCCAATTTGATGAATTTTGCATAGGAGCATATAATATGAATGAGGACCACATCGGTTTATGTTTTGATATAGCACACATGCAAATGTCCCTCCCGATATTACTTCTTGGTGCTCAAGATGCCTCAAATTATAATTATTCTGGTTAAATTGACACCACTTAGCTTTTACCATAAAATCTCATACCCGGATTCGGAGTCGAGCATATTTTTTTCGACTAAAAGTAGATGTGAACATGTATTTTGAGTCAAAAGAAAGTTTCTCCCCAACTGGGATATTCTCCTGGCTCGAGACCATTTTGCATCAATATTTTAGAGAACGCAAAGTTATTTACAAATGGAATGGTGAAATTTATTACTTGGCTACACACTACCACAATCATGATTTCTACCCTGTGAAAAGCTTCGCCAGGTGGTTTCGCAGCGACTTTTCAATAACATACCCGTCCACTTTAAGTAAATGATTCTCACACACGAATGAGAAGCACAACTCACTTGTCGATTATCCCTTTCAAATATCACACCAAGTAATAAAGCACACAAGCTATTTTACAACCCTGCAAACATTTCTGATCGCGGAAGATTCTTCCGAGAGCCATAATCGAATAATTTATTCATTATCCGCATCGCCGTGGCTAATTGAAAGCGATTCGCTAGCGAGTCGCCTAGAAGATTCATGAGCAATTTTTTTAGATTATCCGCATATCTGTGGCGAATTGCAAGCGATTCGCCGCAATTCGCTTGCGAATCACTTTGACAACTCGTATATGATGCGTTTCTGATTTCCAAAGTTCCAACAAAACGTTATCGGTACAACAGCTGATTGATTTTGTTAAAATGTCACAACTGTGAACAATTTTCCCAAAATAAATCTGAATTTTCAGAGATAATCTATAAGTTTATATGGGCCTTATCAGTCTTACCAGTCACAATTGAGTTGCACTACTTAAATGGAAATTTTCAACTCACTTCGCGGTTGAAACAATTTGTTTACCGTTAGTCATACACGAAACAACAAAAAACAAACACAAATGCTCAAATAAAAACAACAGCGCATAGAGAAGCGTCCATCGTGGAAACATCTCGCAGTGAGGAAGATGGTACACATTTTTATCATATCGCAAAACCATTGCTAAGACGATGGTGAAACGAGTCATCGCCAAACAGGTGCCAGGAAGAATCGTGGACAATTGGTCTTCTCAGCATGTTTTGACTTTTGTTAAGAATATTGTACACAACTTTAATAGATTGTAAAACAATTGCTTAAGCGATGGAGAAGCGAATGATCTTCAAATGATCGCTAGGAACCATCGTAGAATCATCGTCCGGGTGACCGATCTTCCAACTGTTGTTAGGAAGATTATGATCCATCATTCACAGATCGCCATGACGATTCATCGCCGAAGCATCGTCAGGAAGAATCGCGAAATCATCGTGCAGCCGATAAGTTGCTCAACAACCATCCAATTGTTTGCAGGGAAACATTTTATTGAGTTGCATACATATATGTGTGTGTTTATGCATGTATATTAGGATGACATGAAGATTAGAATGTGTAATGATGATCTGCAAGATTTTTCGTCGCTGGTCCAAACCTGGTCTGTGAACTAATTGCTCCTGAAAACACATCTAAAATCATGTTTTTGTCGTGTAATTTGTTTAAATAATAAAATAAATATTTTATTATTTTTTCGCTTGTTTTGTTTTGATCTCTAATCAATAATTGATTGATTGATTGATCAGAACTGTGGATATAGTCCTGCCATTTGTAAATAAATCTACATTGTATAAAATATAGATGCTAATTTATGTATTGAAAGGTTTTTATATTTCGATTAGAACATTTATTGATGCAAACAAAATTTTAAAAATACTCTTTATATTAAGCCATCTCAGAGCAAGAGCTATATGCATTTTATCATAAATTTTGTGATTGTTCATTTGCTTGAAGTACTTCAATTGCTATTTATAATACGTATAACATATTTTTTTATTTTAGGCTTCCTTGATTTGATGTCGCACAATGATTCGGGCCATTTATTTATACCACTTCCTGTGGCCAACATGCATCGTACGGAAATAACATCATTTAACAATCTTTGTAAATACGTACATTGTTAGTGAATGGCTATCAATGTATACTGAGTGATCATCGTGGGTGTATATTTTATATACATAATTAATTAGGCAGAGCCTCAAAAGGAAGCCGCATCTATTCTATTCAATGTTGTACTTAAGGCACAGCTTGAAGAGAACAGCCTAGGATTTTAGTGAAAATGTAAATACAATTTGTAAAACCTAAATCTAGATTGAGAAATGAGAAATGAGAATCCTTCCCAAACGCTATTAAATGTGTTAGATTTCGGAAAAAACATTGCATACATCCATATATACTTTTATATTTTATTATTTCTAGCCTGGATAATTGTGTATATAAACATTTAAATTGATTGATTGATTGATCAATTTCATTCAAATTCATTAGCACAACATCCAAATGTCATTATCAGCAAATATAATTAATTAATGTTCTGGCAAAATATTATTCAAAGAAATATATAAGTAAATGAATTTTTTTCGCACCATGTGCAACATTTTATAAAAACAAAAATTATTACATAACATTAAGACCGGAGTTTGATCATAGTGATAGAAATAATAATTTAATTAAAAATGAATGTGTGGTATTTTCTTCGCAAATAATAAAAATAATATATTAAGCACCATTTATGTAATTTTCTCATATAGCTAAATATTACTTCATGACATGTCCTGTGCACAAACTAAGATCTTGAATACATATTTTAGCGCCATGTATTCCCCGTATACGGCATGCCATGAAGAATATTTAGATTAAAATATTGATAAAAAAAATGCATACACATATTTATAGATTTTAATACAAAATATTAGTGCCATATACATACATACAAAAGCATCATATTATAATAATTATAAGAAAAGAAAAGCAATCGATTTAATCGAGATGAAATGACGAAAAGTGCAGTCTTAATAAATATTCACACAATTTGTTCAGAAACTCATTATGTTATATTAAATATAAATAATGAATTTACACAAACATATTTTAGCACAAGATATGACTAGAAATCATAATTGATGATACTCTAAGAAACGCCATAATAAATATTCTAGTTATAAATGTTATTTAGCTAACAAAAGCAATTTGTATGCACTTGCATATATATATTTCATTGAGACATATAAAAACACTTAAACACCCATCATAAATACTCAACAAATAAATTTTTTATTTCAAGTTTTGTAAATCTCCGACATATGTATAAAACATACAATTCTCAAAGTCATCCGCTCTTATCGAAGATAACCTGAAACATAGCGTTGTCCAGAACACAGCACTCAATTCAAAGGATTATATTTAGATTTATTTAAAAAAACGTCCTTAGAGGGCTGCATGACTTAATGAATAAGAATATAAATATACAATATTTTAAATAAGCAGTCAAAAGTAGATATTAATCATATGCAAAAACATACACACCCCTACATACATACTTATATTGAATATCTAACAAAAAATATTTCAATTAATTTCAGTAGTGTTTCCCAAAAGCAAATACATGTATTTTTGGTTCTGTTAAAATGTGATCAAACAAAGGTTATCAAATTGAAATCTATTATCGGATTATTGTCAAGATTTTAATTTTTAATAAAGTGGATTCAAAGGGTAGTAAAATGTTTTTTCTCTTAATCTGATAACTGACATAAAGGCCTATGGGAGCTTCGAAGGAAGCGGCGTGAAAAAATAAATTTAAATTGTTGCTTCATACGCAAATGAGCGCAAGCCAAAGCTAGAAAAATCATTTTTTGTGTTATATGAATGCACAATGCGCACATCGATATTAAAACCACAGTCGTAGATGACAAATAAAGAAATACCCAGTAACAATTTCTTCCGATTTTGGTCCGAAACTCTGCTCTAGTTGTCGATGTCGGTCGGACATCGTAAGAAAATCATAAATATAAGAAGACTGTTATTAACAGCAGACATTGTTTGCTAGCCATCAGCAGGCACTATTTCTTATATTACAGCAATTTGTCTGCTATAACAGCAAATTATCTGCAGTTTTGCTTCAGCAGCCACACTGCTTAAAAGTTAGCTGGCTGCTGAAAATTGTTGCTGTTAATTAAAATTAAAAAATATTAATGGCGCCGGGTCTTATATTTTTATTAATCCGAGACAAATGCTTATGAAAAGCATTAGATTTTTTAAAAAGTATGGCTCACATTGGGTTGATGAATCCGTTTAATATTTATTCTCTAAATTATTTCCGATGATACCCATATTAAGCCAATAGGTTAGAAAACATGGACTATAGCATGATAGACTATATCACGTCCTCAAAATATTTTACTCAGAGTCCTTTACAATGACAAAATAATCTGAATTTAGCGGTAACGATCGGTTTTAGCTGTCAGTTAGTTGGCACTAATTTAGCTATACATATATCCATTAGGCACACATACATTTTACAGTCTGCAGCACAAATAATGATATGCTCGCTCATATATAAATAATATAAATGCATTGATATATTCGCAAAATAAAACTAACATGCCCTTTAAGTAATAAATAAAAAGTTAATAGTTTTTTTGGTTTAGACTGTAAATTTTTGCGTGAGGTGGGCAAAGAAATGACAATTCATTTTGGAGAAAAATCTCTAGCAGAAAAGTAAGCAGTATTCTTGAGAATTATCGAAAACTGACGAAGAATCACTCAATAGTGAGACCAAAAAGCTATTTACGGAATTAGAAAGAGAATGTTTAGGATAAATCAACTCCATTCGCACAAAAATGGTTAGCAGACTCAAAAAATTCTATGCCGATAAATTATTGAGTTTAGAACTAAACTTTTTGTTGCAATGGTAATGGAGCACGTACAATTTATGAAAGCCGTTCTAAAGGTCATTTTAAACACACAGAATATTGCGCAAAACGTCGCGTTGCACATAATTTTGTATCTGTTGTTCTGCACCAGAGTATGTAAAACATATTATCTCGCATTTTGTGCAATACCTTTTTGCATACAGAATTAGAAAGTTAATTTTTAACCATAAATCACACATGTCGAGAACGCCCGACGCTATTAAACAAAAAAACAGAACAGAAAAATAATAAAGCGAGTGGATAAGGAAAAATGCATAAAGTTACTGCCGAAAGAAACGAAAGCTTTCCATGGAACAAGGTAAGTATTTGTATGTGTTAGACAATCTTGTTCATTGAATTTGTTATAAATATTTATTTTACTGAAGCAAACAATTTTACATATTGTGAAGCAAAAGACCGCAAAAAGGGACATTTCATTGAACAAATTACATGTATCTAATCAAATGTTTCCATTTATTGCAGACAGTTTCACAGCTGGTACTAAAATATTTACCAAATTACGAACTAATTGTGGAGCCCGGCGAAAAATATTAGTGGGTCGGAATGAATAAGGATATTCCGAAAACGCAGCATACTACAGCGTCTTTAGCAAGTATTCCACAACCTTCTAGCGGAGACGTATTCGAAGTTAGATAATAAAAACGAGTAAAAATTGTGGTGTTTGAACGAATGTGGATAAACCTTTTCAAAACGGTGCCTTAAGGCACCGTGGGAGCAGCCCGTGTTTATTCAATCAAGTTTTATTTTTTATAAGTGCCGTTAACAACAAACTGAATTTAGTTCTATTCAACTGTGAGTTTAGTACTAACTTGACGTTACTTTTTGTATTTAGCGGAGTAAGAAGGTATGTACCATTTAATTAATGTCAAATAATTATAATTTATACTATAATAAAAACTAATTGAAAATAAAATTTGGATATGTGTTTATTTGTGAAAAAGAGATAGGCTGCGTAATTCGCAAAAAAATATTTTATTCGCTGTTTTTGGAAATAATTTGATTCTATTCAATAGCAGAATCATGCTGCTGAAACAGCTGCAATTGTCAGCAGGAAAAAAGTCTGCTAAAAATAGCAAACATCACCCTGCTATTTCAGCAGCAAGTATGCTTTCTCTGCTAAAAACAGCAGACTTTTCTGCTGTTTTTACAGTCAAATTCTTTTGAGTGTATGAGTGGTTGACAAAAACATTGAAAGATTCGAAAAATTGTGCATTTTTGTCGGACAGATTTCTGCAAAAATTCTGAATGATTTTTCGATATGTCGTAATGGAGTCGGCCTGATGTCTAACCAGCCAAAAATGGTCCCACTTTTCTGATCATTTGTCGGATCAACTCCTAACGAAACATCTGAAATTTGTCCGACTTTTCCGATAGTTTTCTGACAATTCCGGGAAGCAGACTAACCAAACATCCCAAATTGCTCCGAATTTAGGACACTTTGTCCAATTTTTCTGGAGACTATATATTTTTCGAAAATGTGATGAAGTGATGTTAAATATATACTATTCAAAACCAAATACTAATAAATCTAGTTTGCGTCTTTGGCATTTATTTAATCATAAAAATGTTTCGTGACTAGATATGTCAAAACCATGTCGAATATTGTAGACAAACCGGAGTTTTCATGTCGGTTTAAAATTATAAAACATTCGATTTTCGTGGATATTGTTACAAATTTACTTTGCGTGGTTTTATTTCCCTGTCACTGTCCAATAACCAAATTACGAATTATAAAAATTCAGGTTGGATTTTTTATTTGCAAGAGTTTCGTTTTTAAACAACACAAATTACCACCTCCGTGAAGTTACCGGCGTCGGTAACTTTCGATAACTATTTTTTCTGCAAATAACAGAGTGACACAGAGAAGGCAAAATCGTATAAAATAGTAAAAAGTGATACTTTTATCAACTGTCACCGACGGAAAAAAGTTACCGACGACATCAATTGAAATATTTCGAATGAATTGTAGCCAAACCCAGGACAAATAAAATCGTCCTTCGAATAAAGTAAGTATAAGGTATTATAGAGGAAAACAGTGCGATCATTTTGATATGTTACAACTACCCAAAATATGCTTTTGGTTGGACAAACATGAAAAACGTGTCCGAAAACTGGAGGTAGTAACTATAACGTCACCGTAAAAGAAGCGATCGCATATGCCCTCGCCTAAAAAATTACGGCAAGTCTAAACTTTTATTGACAAGATAAATTATTATAACAAATATACCCTGCTCAAAATTACACCCTTGGATGAAAGGATACATTTAGTGCAAAAGGTCAGATTTTTAGTTCCAAAACGCGAATTACTCATTTTTTTCTCATTAACTTTTGAAAAGTTCATTTGCCGAAACAGTAACTTAATCCCAGCGTCAGGACCAAACGGAACATCCTCTAAAAAATATCTTTTCCAAAGTTGTAGATGAGATCAATACGAGCATTTTGGTCTATTACACTTTGGTTGAACAAATAAAGCCTGGTGCTAAGTTCGTTCACGTAAAAATGTTGATCAACATTAATTTTGCGGCGAATTTTTGTTAAACTTCAATAAACCGAAACTAATAGCCTTGTCACACTGTGTGCGAAGTCTACTTTAAATGACATAAGGTCAACAAATGTCAGATGCCATACAAATTTCACATTTGATAATTGACCTTATGTCATTTAAACTAGCTTTCTCATGCAATGTGAAAAGGCTATGTGAGCGAAATAATCCATCAAAAGCGTGGTATTGAACGTAAAACCACACAGTCATTGAAATTAAATTTTACTTCATTCGTCAAAAATAATGGAAATACATAGATAAAATAGTTGTAGTTATAGCCAAAACCACTAGATGGCGAATGTGTAAAAAGTACATTTTAATTCACCTAAAGTACATTCTAATTCACTCAATTTTGTTCTCCATTCCGCTTATTATACTGAAAATTGAACGAAAACGTATGATGTAACAGTTAATTCCAATGATTTTTATGACTACATCAAATAGCAAACTTTAGTTAATTTATTTCGCTTTTATTTTCCATTTATTACAGTTCAGAGTCATCTGAATAATTTCCCTCGTACTACACATTTAGTTCCTCATTGCAAAAACACATTAAAATAGATAGATGTCACGTGAGCGAATTGAAACAAAGTTTTTGACCATATCCATAGTTTGTATATAGCGAGGTAGATAAATAAATTATGTACCAAATCGTACAACTGACGTCTTCCTATTGAGTATCAGATTAGCGTAAGTTAGATTAAGAGACTTGATAAGGTGTGAAAAATCTGGCAGCAACACTAAGAGAGTAGTAAGCTACTTTCTTGTTAAACGAGTAAATACCATAAAAAAATTAAGCTAGTAAGCCCAAATGTTGCCACCTTATCAAGTCTCTTAATTTTAATCTAGGAAGTCCAATCGAACAGGGCCACATAAGGGTGGAATTATTTTAGCTTTTTTGTGGCACTTTTTAACATTTTCATGAAATATACATTTTGACGCATATAATCTTTCGAATAATAGCCTTGTTACACTGCATGCGAAATCTAGCTGAAATGACATATGGTCGACTTACAACTCCCAGATTCCATACAACTTTGATATTTGAAAATCGAAAATTATCTGAAGCTGAAAGCGATTGATTTCGCATGCAGTGAGAAAAGGCGAATCTTATTGCCTTTATTTATATATATTTATGAAAAACATTAAAAATTTCAGTAACTTCCGGCGAAAAATATTACATTAGGCCTGTTCGATTGGACTTACTAGCTTAATTTTTGTATGGAATTGTTTCTCTTAGTCACCGAGTAGGGTGGTGCCAGATTTGTATCTGTTATTTATTTCAATAAAATCAATGGATAAAAATCTTGCCACCTTATCAAGTCTCTTAATAGTAAGCTAGGAAGCCCAATCGAGCAGGCCTATTATCAAATGTTAAATTTGTATTCATGTGTAAGAACCCTTTGCAATTTTTGACACTTCTTACAACCTAATATGATAGTCTGAACGCGCCTTCAATAGCTTCTGCGTTTCCGTCAAAGTCATTTTGTCAAAATACGAAGAAAGCAAAAATTTAGAGAAAAATAAAAAAATTACCAAAGTTTAACAATGGAAACTATGATGGTACCTTCAGAGGCTTCTGCTGTCATAACACAAACGGAAGTCTTGACCGGCGAAGAGACTGATGCGGTTAGTATTAAAAGATGGTAGTTACCATGCTGGTGAGGTGAGGACAATTGAGGGATGAGATTGTTCCTTTTAACTCTGGCAGGAATCCAACTAAAAGTTCAATATTCTCCACATATTCATTAACTTCTACTTACCTGTCCATGTGTGTATTATGTTTTAATGTGTTATCGAGCTGAAGTATAATTAATCCAACTATGTGTTGGTCATGCAATAGAAATTGTTTTCTCCAACAGATCTGCATAGATTTGGCAAAGTTGAAAAATCTTTTCAAAGCATGTGGAACTTGCCAGTCTTGAGTTTACGCTTCTCGTTAAGATGGATATTAGTGATATTTCAGATGTGAATACAACAGAACTAATTCTTAGGATTTTTACGTTATTGTAAAAAAGCTGGAGAATAATAATGAAATCGAGAAAGCTGTAATCGAAATGTAACTTTATTTGTTAAAACCGACTCAGAAATGGTAGTTTGCGTTTTGAACTATTTACACCATTTAATAATGAACCACCACATACGATTCAGAAAACCGCACCTCCACTTTTACAGGCAACTCCTTGCAGTTATGTGAACTTTTACTTTCTCATGATCCACAAGAAACTCGGATTTTTATAGCTAGATTAGTAAGTTCTGTTTAAGCAAGATCATATTTGCTAAGAGTAGCTCGTTGTTGGAATCGATTGCCGCATGAAGTGCAATCATTCAAAATTTCTGGAGTGGTTATACATAGTCTACTTATTGCTGCTGGGACCTATTAAGTCTAGTCAATGATTTTTCTTTAACATTTAATATAACTCAGGTTATTATTACTGTGTAATAGATATTTATTTTTATGTACATACTTTTCGAGAGTAATCTACTGCTTCTGTGAAATATGATTTTAATTAAAGGCATCATAAAATTGGACTTTTAAGTCACATGCTACAGAAATGATTATGGAGCGTATAACTAAGGCAAAGGACTCGAGTGACTAAGAATTCAAATGTTATGACGTCTTTAATGCGTTTCCGATTCGTTCCTCTAGTGACGAAAATAATTTACGAAATCTATAAAATATTTTTAAAATTTTAATTTTTGCTACAGCCGGTTTTGCGATTACGTCTAAATAAGCCTAAATCCGAGAAGAAAGTTGGTTGGCAAGAAGGAACTGTCGACAATGAACATATGGGAAGAAAGAAATCTAAATGTAAGTATGTACCATTTATGAAGTTGAAAAGGTTTTAATAAAATAAAATTATTTTCCAGGCTGTTGCATATATAAAAAACCAGTTGCATTTGGCGAAAGCTCTTCAGAAGACGATGAGGATTGTGAAAACTGCTTTGGTCATCCGGAGAAAAGACGTCGTAATCGCAAACATGGAGGCGACAATGACAATAACGAATCGTGTGATCATGAAGATCACCAAACCGGCATTGGAGATTAAATATTAAATTTGTCATCCTCACCAAGCCATTATTTACGAGTATTAGATTAAGGCCTAATATTAACGCATTGCGACAGACTAAAGGCCCCCACCAATAAAACATTTTCCGCCTTGCGGTCTTCAGATTTCTGATCATTTTGTAATTTATAAGTTTTTCTTCCTTTACATCATATTGAATTGGTGTACCATTTTGTTGTAAAAATATAGGGCTTGAATGTCATTTTATTTATTTTATATAATAACAAAATACTAAACGTACATATTACATAAATTTATATTTTATACATAAGGAAAAAACTAGAATTTCATTACATAACATTTACACATAATTTTTTGCTCAAAAAAACGAAAATACAATGTCCATATACACCTACTTTTGTATAATCTCAATAATAATTTTGTTTGTCAGACATTAAAATACATTAAATTTATCCAAGTCTACACTAATGTTTTGCTCTTAAAACGATATTTAAGTATGTTTTGCAGTTGGAGTCGTTTGTTTAAAAACCATTAAAATCAATCGTATTTCTCTACTAAATACTATTTTTATTCTGTTTCAAGTCGAACGCTTCTATATTGTTGGACATGTCAATATTGAGTTGTTTAGCCACCGCACGCGAACGCCAGATCTGTAAATAAATATAAGGACAAATAAATCTATAAATATGTACCTTCGTAATATTTTTTCTCTTTTCTATGTAATCTGTTACCAATCAAATGATCCATCATATATTAATATCGTGTAGTCAATATTTCGGAGGAAAGACTAAGCATACAAGCCTACTGATAATATATTGACAATAAATATAATGGGGATTTTATAGCAATCCAGAATCTAAAAAATATTTTACAAATATGCCAAATGCATTAGAGCAAAATATTGATTGGAATACAGAGAGGCTCATGAAAAACAAACTGGCTGACCCGCAATGCCGAACCTTGACGTTCGCAGTTGCTTTTCGAATGTAAATTCAGAGGATAGTGGTTCGCTTTTCGAGCTATAGTTCGCTTTGGATATGAGTTGGGCTAATCGTTTATAATGTCGTTCATTTTCATTGAATCTTCCTGGTTGTTGTAAAGAGAGATATCTAGACTAATTGTCTAGACTAAACGTATCAAAAACGTGAAAAATTATGAATTAAAAGGTTCTATGTTAAGGGTAAGGTAAGGTACGATATTGGGGACAATTAAGGAATGTGAGATTTTGGCAAGTAATTCTGTCCTATTTTCACTGCAAACATGTTTGCACCTACCTTAATAGTATAATCGTCACTGGTTGTAACCAACATTTCAGAGTCCTTTGGATTAAAAGCGACACTGTTTACAACATCGGTATGTTTGTACTTCGCCAATGAGATGCCATAATATCGATCCCATAAGTAGGCATGCATATCCTCAGCACCACTGGAATGCGAAGTGAAACAAATTGTAAATTGTATTTAGCTTAACATAAATTTTGAGGCATCTATTTACCTAGCGACGTAATCATCACAAACATCTAAAAATATAAAAAAGCATTCCGTGCTAGGTGTGTAGGCTTTGTGAGCCCTCAGCATATTACCTACCCGTTTGAGGGTCATGAGATCAATAACATGAATGTCAATTTCTTGAGCTATCGGAGGTGGTTCTAAAGGATTTGATATGACATAATTTTCTGGCCATGGACGGGTATTAACATAAAGATATCTGAAATACAAATGACATGTGGAAAGGATTTGTATGTAGATTCTGAGATCGAGTTTCTGAAATACCGAAATACCTGTGATCTGGGCTCAAAGCCATGCCAATAATGTGACCGTGCAAATCGATCACTTTATCGACTTTGTCGAATCGATCAGCCACAGCCTCGTAATTAAACCAATCGGGATCCCGTGTTTCAATCTGTAGAAATACAAACAAGAATTATTAACAGAGTTTCAATTTGACATTGACAAACCTGTTTTTCCGCCTTTTTTGCCGCAATTCTCTCTTTTAGAGAGGGGCCTGGATCTAATTTCTTGGGAAACGTAACATGCTTTATACGTTTAATGCCTATTTGATGGGGTGTATAGGTTTTGGAACCTGTTGAGAAGATCAAATATCTCGGTATGGAATTTTCCATATCATCATATTCTTCTACAGTCTCCATAACTTCATCCCCTTCCCCTTCTTCGTCGGTATCAGAATCACCAAGGCCATTGTCACCACTAAACAAGCGTCGATATTCTTCAGCAAAATGTATAGAAATATCATCAGTCGATCGGGTATGGCGGCGACCCGAAGATGACGAAGGCAAAGGGTCGTCCGAATTACTTTCTGGCGTTTCAACAGAATGTCTTACAGAAGCCATATGGGATAATGGATTGCCCACTGTATCAGAGCCGACATCATCATTTGAAGGAGAATTTTGTTTCATGTCTACATCAGCACTCTGTGAATACAATGAGAGTTTCATATTTATTATTTATGGTAGATTTTGGTTACATACTTCATTTTCCGTAGTCTCTTCAGCTAATGGATCATTAGTTTCATCTAACCATGGACACTTCGCCATCATTATAGCCCTTACCGAGCTGGCATTGCGATTGTAAAACTTGTATAGCTGATTCATGATGGGAACATGTTCCGAGTCCACCTCTTGATTGGCTTTATTCAACCACAATACGGACGTACTAACTAAATGGGCCAACCAGTGCAAATCCCCGGATATTAGATACTGATCGCTAAACCACGTACCAAATATATCATAAGGTCTGTTTCGAACACGGCATCGCAAGTGGGAACCTTTTATGACAGTTTACAACATATGAGCCACAATGAAGACATGAATATCCTAATATACGAATTACCTTTATCGCCTACTGTAAATACTGCGATTTCACCAGAAGTACTGTGCGGTGAACCAAAATGTACACCAGAAACCAAAAGTAAGGTATCACTCTGATTGAACTGCGAATATTGCGTATATTTCCAGCTGAATTGTTTCATATTGTGGGAATACCTCTCAGTGCAAGGATGGTCTGAATTCCAAATCTAAAAGGTTATTAAATAAAATAAGAGTGTCAGTATACACAGTGAGCCAAAAAAGTTCGTCGTTCTTCCACAATCAGTTTTATGCACGTTACGTGCGAAAATAGTTTCATAAAAAGTCGCTAATTCCGATACGACAAGGACAACCAACCGTGATTAATTATACATATAAATTTACAATTGATGTTGAGAAACAAAAATGGAAATTTAGAAAATAAAAGAAAATACAAAATGAAATTCAGAAATGTACAATTTGATGTTGAGAAAATGAAAGTTTTTATCGGAAAAAACTAACTAACATTGAGAAAAATATTGTGAAAATAAAACATTAAAATGTGACTAAGTCACATTGAAACTGATAATAAATTAGGTGGGATTTATAAGTAACGAAAGTTGAATATATAAACTATTCTCCAAAAGACCCCAATTCCAACGATCTTTGATAGAAATTCATGGAATGTTGAACTGCTTACCGACAGTAATTATTGTTATAGTTTTGTATTATTCTATATATGGAATTTTTTCCAGAAATATATATATATACAAATATATATACAAATTCTATAAGGTTTACAAAAATCGTTGTCCAATATTTCTGGCTAGAGCATTTACTCTAACGCGCTCCACTAGATCTAACCAGCTAATTATCCCTATGTTAGACCATTATCTAGAAAAGTCATTCCAAGTTAGAGTAGCCCGTGTGTTTAACAAACTACTTGTTAATTTAAGGACTTTCAATATGTCATGTGCGACCTGGCGCAATAAGATCCTTCAACACTAACAGTTAACTACATAGATTTTATTAGGAGTAGTAATAGAAATATTGTAATATACAATATTCTTAATACAGGTGTTTGTGCAGTGTTTTGTCTCTTTTTACTTTAAAATTTTTTAATAAAAAAATCGAGTAGTCATTCTTAAAACAACTTCTTCTATTATCATTATATCGGAAATATGTCCGATGCAGCATTTCTTTAAAGACCTTCGTCCGTTTTTATTTTTCCATGCTTTATATAAGGTTACTTTCTATATATGTTTGTGTGCCACAAAATTTGAAATCAATTTTTGAAAGCTTTTTTCTCAACCAATTTTGCTCAAATTTTGCACACTTAATCATTTTCGATGACAATACAAGGAAATGGAAAAATTTGACCAATTGGACAAAGGGGCGTGGCACCTCCCATACGAAGTTAAAACCTATTATTGAATATTGTCAGTTCTATGACACCTAGAATGCTGAAATTTTGTGTAAGTGCATCTAGCATCAATTCGCATAGTTGTGCCAAAAATGGGCGGTATTGGAAAAGTGGGCGTGGCATCTCCCATACGAAGTTAAAACCTATTATTGAATATTGTCAGTTCTATGACACCTAGAGTGCTGAAATTTTGTGTAAGTGCATATACCATCAATGTGCATAGTTGTGCCAAAAAGGGGCGGTATTGGAAAAGTGGGCGTGGCACCTCCCATACGAAGTTAAAACCTATTATCGAATATTGTCAGTTCTATGACACCTAGAGTGCTGTAATTTTGTGTAAGTGCATCTAGCATCAATGTGCATAGTTGTGCCAAAAATGGGCGGTATTGGAAAAGTGGGCGTGGAACCTCCCATACGAAGTTAAAACATATTATTGTTGAATATTGTCAGTTCTATGACACCTTGAGTGCTGAAATTTTGTGTAAGTGCATCTAGCATCAATTCGCATAGTTGTGCCAAAAATGGGCGGTATTGGAAAAGTGGGCGTGGCATCTCCCATACGAAGTTAAAACCAAAATTACACCTACTGTAATTTTGTGTAAGTGCATCTAGCATTAATGTGCGTAGTTGTGACAAAAATGGGCGGTAATGGAAATGTGGGCGTGGCACCTCCCATACGAAGTTAAAACCCATTTTCGAATATATGCCGTTCTATGGCAGATAAAAAACTGAAAATTTGCAGTAATTTTTCCTTCTACAAAAGATAACTAAAAAAGAATTTCTAGGCCCAATAGAATTCTGCTTGCATAAAGCATGGATTTGAAAAAAAAAAATTTTTTTTGATTTACTAGTTATTATTATTGTCCGGCGATTCATTGGGAACTTAGAAATTGTTATTGTGTGCCCTTTTATTATTTTTTTATTTATTTTTGTTTAATTACTTATTTTTATTTAGTTGTTTATTTTAATTTATTTATGAAAATGTTCAGCTTAAAATCATATTTAATTGTTTATTATTTTTTTAAATACTATATTTTTGTAGTTAGGATTATGATTAACTACAAGTAATTTAATTTAAAGTTTAAATAGTTTAAGACATTTAATAAATGTAATTTCTTGAAGAACATTGTAATTCAATTATAATTGGCCACTTGAAGTATTCCAAATTATTTAAAGAAGTTTTTGATTTGAACTGGGATATTGTCCTAGCTCAAGACCATTTTGTGTCTACTAACTTACTTACTGCACACTACCACCATCAAGATTTCTACTCTGTGAAAGGCTTCGTCAGGTTGCTTCACAGTGACTTCAGTCAAAAAAATCGCAACAAATAATAAAGCACACATGCCAGGCATCTCATTGAATTGCATATGTAAGTATGTGTATATGCAGGTAACTATACCTATATACTATATCCAGCAGTACTTCTGCCGTGTCAACGTTCATTTGTTTTAATTTTTATTGTTTGTTGTAAGAAATTTCGGTTTCCTAGCTTTATAATGATATCAAAACTGTGTTTGTTCTCAATATAGTTTCTTTGTAATATAATAAATATTTTAGAAAATACGACTTCGGACCAACACAATTTCCCTTCAAAAGCCTTTAAAGAATAAAACATATTTAGAAAGGTTGAATGTTTCTCCGTTTTTGTTCATATTTTTCCTATACTGCTTGGAACAACATCATTTAAGTCTATCGAAAATATTTGGTTCAAACTGGGTCCACTTTTTGAGTTTTGAAGTCTACATAGTGTTACTGATTTAATTAGAGACAATTAATCGATACATTTGATTAGAATCCGTTCATAAACGCCGATAATTCAGCTGATTTTGTAAATTAACGTTTTTTAATTTAATTTAGTGCAAATATTTTCCATAATATTGTAATAATTAGGATAAAAAATTAAAAAGGGACATGGTTGCACATCTACATAATGTCGAAAAAATTGTCAAAAAACTATGTGGTACATTTTTGGGACATACAGACTTATCTACAATAATGGGGTTCCAATCAAAATTCTAGCGTAATAGAGAACTCCACATAAAAATGGAACAACAATTGTATGTCATAAACTTTTGGAGACTTCTTGGTGATGAAAGAATTGATTATAAAAGTGATGACAGGTATACGCAATACAAATAGCCTTCACTTGATTCACACAATTGTCGATTTAAGATTGT
The DNA here is from genome assembly GCA_947397865.1 of Polietes domitor. NCBI lineage: Eukaryota > Metazoa > Arthropoda > Insecta > Diptera > Muscidae > Polietes > Polietes domitor. The sequence continues at coordinate 127,904,214 of OX377619.1, read as the reverse complement.
GGATGTCGATTGAGAGTAATGCGTTAGTTAAAAACCCTTATCTTCGCGATATACGAAACAACCTGTCAATTAGTTTGTTGTTATCGAAGGTCAGTTAGTAGGGAAATCGATTAAACAAATATCATAAAAAAATTACACAAACGGTTGTATCAATTTCATGAAGGAACTATAATTTGTGGTAGACGGAGAAAATTTGGAAATATTTTCTTATTATTTGACGTGTTTTATTTTCCACAAGCTTTCCGCTTCTTAGCATTTTACCGCTTCTCAGTATTTATTATATAAAATGTCAAGATTTTAGAATTTTCAAACAATTGTTTTGAATGCAGAAAATTGCTAACCAAGCGGATCCGCTTAAGTTATTAGTGGAATAACACAATTTATCGAATAAATACAGTCAAGTGAATTATTATACATTTTATTTTACTTTTCTTTTAATATTTTCACCATTTCGCCTAAGAATACGAATGTCTATTTGGAAACGGCACAGTTCCTCCTTTCATTTGTTTATGATTAGATGTAAACAGTAAGAGTGTGATGGTTTCCCGATAGCCTACACATTTCTGTCACATTCGCCGCAAACTAAAGTTCTGTTCTTCCATTTTCGCCATGACACATTTCCCCTTCATTAGTATGTATCTCTGGTCTGTTAAAAATAACATCTTATCTATTAACTGTTAAAGTCGGTCAGGGCCGACTATAGGTGTACAAATTGAAATCAAGAAGAACATTTGTGTCTGTGTTATATGAAAACATTGAACATTGTGACCCACTAGTGGAGGGTATAAATAAAGCAGACTGCTAAAAAATAAGTTACCATCCGTCAGATGTCATTGGACGAAACGTTAACGTTGGATTGAAACGTTAAGTTCTGTGATATTAGTATTAAGCTCTACTGTGATTTTTACATTTAGTTATTATTATTTATTTTAATTATACTTAATTGTGGTTGATGTCCAGTTTTTATAATAATAAGTAATAATGTCAGCTGTAATACAAACTAATTGATTTGCAAATAAACAGACCCCTGAAGAAGCTGGAAACAAGCCAGAGAAACGTTGGGTAAAAAATGAAATAGATTAGTTTAATTTCAATAAAAAGTTGACCAAATTAGCCCGTACAACAACAAAATTGAAGTTAATAAGAAACGACATTGTCATAACAAAATAACAATTAAAATTTTTGGTTTCGTAAAAAATCGGTGATCTCGAAAAATTAAAATGTTCAGGAGAGTCAAAATAAGTTTAGTACATACCAAATAAATACTAGAATGCCGTTTCGCCATACACAGATGGGAAACAATATCGCATTATGCGTTAGCTCAAACTGATAGCAATATATAAAATTATGTATATTATAGTATCTGTAATTCCTAGATGACGTTCCGGTTGTTCAGATTAATTGGAAATACAAAGAATACTCCACATATGTATGTACATTAGGGCGTACCTCAAAAAAAAAGTTCGCCGTACACCTTCGAATATGAAGTATTATTGAAAGGTACTTTCAAAAATTTTTTTTTTATTTTTTTTATGCCGAACGTAGGGGTCGCGCTTTTACATTTTTCTATATAACTTCTGCATTTATAAACGGATTTTAAAGTGTGATACATCGATGTTTTTGTCTCGATGAGGCTGATTTTTTTGTCTTTGAAGTCATTGAGCTCAAGCACCCCCTTCTGGTACTAACCCATCATATCTCAGTTGCTACTACCCTAATGTACCACTCTAATATCAGAAAATTAAAGCTCGCATAAAATTATGAAACTCTTCCTAAGGAAGTATGTCGATTTTCAAAAAAATCGGCCTCGTCGAGACAAAAACATCGATGTATCACACTTTAAAATCCGTTTATAAATGCAGAAGTTATATAGAAAAATGTAAAAGCGCGACCCCTACGTTCGGCATAAAAAAATAAAAAATTTTTTTTTGAAACTACCTTTCAATAATACTTCATATTCGAAGGTGTACGGCGAACTTTTTTTTTTACTTGTAACCTGGTACGCTCTAATGTACATATATAGTCAGTCAAAGCTAGTAAGGCTATAACTGAATCATTTCCATTAAAGTGAATTACAAACTACAAACCCTTGTACATTAAAGATTTTTGGAACGATTATACTCACAATAACATAGCCATCCTTGGAACAAGTCGAGAACATTTCGCCATTATGCGAAAAACTAACGTGTAGCACTTGGTGTGTATGTCCATTTATACGTTGAGCCTGTATAAAGGGAATCCGCGATGTCAAGCGCGCATATTCATCTTTCCACGAGACAGCACCTGACGTAAATATGAGATATGTTAGCCAATAATAAAACTTACCGAAAATGTCACTTACATGGTTTTAATGCTATCGATGGATCGGTGCGAAAATGCTGTTGGAATTGATGTTTCCACAGAAGATCGTCGTTAGCCACCTCATACCAACGGCGACAAGTAGCCGATGCACTAAGTATATCTTTATGTCCCAATAAGGCAAGAACTTTCAACAGCACTAGATCAGGTATTGTCCACCATAATGATTCATCAGATTCGTCACCATCTTCACAAATTTTAGCTTTTTTTACTTGTATGGCGTCAGTCACCGTTTCCTGCAGATAGCATTCCATACTGCTGACTCTATCGAATTTTTCTTTGGTTTCCCAGAAGAACACAATTTACTTTTTTATAATGTTTCAATAGTATCTGTGCCTTGTTGCTTTGAGAATTTATTCAGAATGTTTTTGTCTTCTAGTTATTTAACAACAAGATTGTAGCTAATACAGATCTCATTTTAATTAAAACAACGCATTTCGTTAGTTACAAAACTTTACAGAAATTTCACTTTTATTTACACTACAAACCCGATTATTGTCGACTGACTCTGACTACCATCCAAGGCCACAAGTGCTGCACACGGAAAACAACACACACACACGCATACATACACAAAACGAACGTTGTTTTATATTACTTAAAGTTATTTGTTAATGTTCATAGGGAGAAAAAAAAACGAAAAAACAATAATGATGATCGATAATCGTGTGTATTTCGGGGATCAAAAATAACTTTCTCCTTTTGTTATTATTTTTATCTATATATTGTTCTTCTATTTTCTTTAGCAAAACAAAAGAAGAACTAAATAATATCAGCTGTGTCTGTGTTTATCTCTTTCGCAACATCAGCTGTGCCTTAAACATCTGCTATGACGTGTTTAGATAGAGAACTTGATTAAGAAAATATTCAGAGAATTGTGTAGTACGAGGGAAGTTATTCAGATGTCGCTGAAAGTTATTTTGGAGAAAAAATTCCCTTCTTACTAAAACATTGACTTATTGCTGTTGTTGTTGTCTTATTGTTGTCTATATTTGACGTACACACAGAAAAATAACTTGAATTAAACTTTGTACTTCTTTATTATGTTGTCAGAAGTCATACAAGTAAATGCTAAATTTCACTCGTGCAAGTGTGATTTTTATTATTATTTCAAAAAAAGTGCATATCGAGAGCTTATATTCAAAAGTGACTATGAACAAAAACATAACTTTTGTTTGTTTACATTTAATTTAGTTTCGATATATGTACATACTTTCCAAAAATATTTGTGAATAAGGAGAAGAAGTGTTTTGCGATCCCGGCTCTCTACTGGGACGACAAAACATTTTCCACGTCTCCAAATACCCACTGTCCTTCCACACGATGACCACGGCAACATTTTGCCAGCATCTATTTAATAAAGCACTTAATTAACGTATTGGACCTAAAGTTTATATAAATGACCGTATACCTCTACATCCAGCCTTCAATGTTCTCAAAAGGAACTAATTTAATATATGTCCATTTGGACACTTTTACTCCCCCTCTTTAGGAATTAAACCCCACTTCTTTAAGAATAGAAGTACTCCTTGGGCTGGACCTTTTATATTGTATTCAAATAATGAATATAAAGAGTGATTTTTTTGAGGTTAGGATTTTCATGCATTAGTATTTGACAGATCACGTGGGATTTCAGACATGGTGTCAAAGAGAAAGATGCTCAGTATGCTTTGACATTTCATCATGAATCGTCTTACAAACGAACAACGCTTGCAAATTATTGAATTTTATTATCAAAATGCGTGCTCTGTTAAGAAAGTTCATTGCGCGCTTCCATTTTATGGTCAGTTTAATCGACCCACTGAAGCACCTATTCGGGCTATTGTGACTAAATTTCGCACCAAATTTACATTGTTGGACATTAAACCACCAACACGCTTACGTAGAGTGCGAACTGAAGAAAATATCGCAGCTGTATCGGCCAGTGTTAATGATGACCACCAATTTTCGATTCGTCGCCGTTCGCACCAATTGGGTCTCTGTTACTCAAAAACGTGGAAATGCCAAAATTGGACTAAGCGGATGGACCACCTAAGACGCAGCCGCGGTCAACATTTAAATGAAATTATCTTCAAAAAGTAAATGTCATGGACCAATCTAACGTTTCAAATAAAGAACCGATGAGATTTTGCAAATTTTATGCGTTTTTTTAAAAAAAAAAGTTATCAAGCTCTTAAAAAATCACCCTTTAGTTGAGTAATTCGTACAGTAGGGCTGTTTTTCTTTAAGCCGGGATAACAAGCTGCGATAACAAAAACGTTAATAAAAATTTAATTTCTTGCTCAAAATAAAAAAATATTTTTTCACATTGTCGCCAACTACAATATAAATATCCATATATATCATAAATATCCATACCATATCAAGCAGACGTATTCAAATTTTCAATCCCTGTGAGGGAAATTTTTTCCCTCTGGGCCGATTTCACTTGTACACGAAATACAAGAAAAAATTACCGCTATTCTATAGCAACAAAATGTACTATACTTGAAATAAGAATTAGATTTAGTATGAGGTTTTCGCCAGATAGAATTGGATGTGGAATCAAGAGACTTCGCGTCATTTTCATCAGAAAAAGGTTCATTCCGATTCAAGAGATTACCCTATCGCTCCAAACTCATGCCAAAGAATGATGACGTTATCATTCTTTGGCATGATGATGACGTTATCATTCGGGGCTCTTACCCGAAGCTTTCCTTTACATGGACCAACCACATGTTACAAAACTTAAGAGACGTTTTTGACATTTGTCGTACATATAATCTGAAGATGTATTCAGATAAATGTTAATTTTTCTGTCACGAAGTAACATTTTTGGGACACAAATGTACTGACAAAGACAGATGTGCCAGATGATGGCAAATTTTCTATAACCAAAGATTATCCAAAACCAAGAAGCGCCGACGAAGCCGAATGTCTGTTGCAATTATTAGGGCTGTTTTTCTTTAAGTCGGGATAACAAGGTGTGATAACAAAAACGTTAATTAAAATTTAATTTTTTGCTCAAAATAAAAAAATATTTTTTCACATTGTCGCCAACTACAATATAAATATATGGGCATCCCCCAATGGCCCGGACGAGACATTCGTGACATTTTCGTTATAACACTTCAACTTTTAATAAAAATAAAAGAGAACAAGTTAACTTCAAGTTTCATAATAAAAAAGTTGTCGGAATAAGAAAAAAATAAAGTTGAAAGCTATTAGTGTGGTCTGATTTCATTTTTTAGTACACCTTTTTTGGGAGATGCCCATATGTATCAAAACAAATTTTCAAAAAAATATAAAATGTGTTCACTTTTTTGGACTTAGCATCGATAACCATAATTTTGACTTACATTGGATAATTATTCAGGCTAAGTCCAAAATTTTTAACACAAAATTATGTTTTCAAAATTTGTTTTCACACTCACATTGATATTGCTTTTGGCTACAATTTTAAAAAAGATTTTTTTTTATTTTATGTGAAATTTTAAAATTTTATTTATATATTTGTTATCGCAGCTTGGTTACCCAGTTAAAAAACAGCCATATTATAGACTTGTTCGGTATGAACTTGGATGAATCATCATGACATATAACTAGATTACATAAAAAGAATGTACATTTCGAGTGGTCAGAGGAATGCGAAAAACTCCTCATGTACTTCAAAAATCAATTGTTAAGTACTGATTTCAAGAAGGAATTTAGAATAACCACTGATGCAAGTAAACACGCCAGTGGCGCAGTCTAAAGCCAAGAGTTTCAGGTTATCCAATTACCTGTGGCGAGCCTATCAAACTTATCAATAATATAGTATAAAGAATGGTCAATTATCTAGACCAAATTAACCTCCATCATGACTGCGACTGGACATATAGTCCTGGTCTGCTAAGACATTCAAGATGGCTTTCAGCTGGTAGCAGAATTTTATGTCTTTATGTGGTAACGAAGAATCTGACAGATAATTTTAAAACTGTTATGAATTTGATCACGAAAGATTATGGATCAGTGTTGTTTGAAATAAAACAATATACATTATGGAATGATTTTTTTGCTCAAGTAGAAAATGTTATTGGTGGTTACATTACGCGAAGAAAGACTTCGAATTGGCCTACTACCTGTTCAAAAGACATCGGAAAAACGCAATAACTTTGGGAAGTTTATCATACCCGTTTGTAGACTACATCGATCTGCTAAACTGGGATAATATAGAAATAAATAGACTTTCAGTAAGGTCGGAAAAGAAAATAGTGGAAACAGACTTCGAACAAGATGAAGAAATAATTAAAAATCCATGTCATACGCAAGTAGTCGAACGGTGTATGAAGTTGAACTTTAACGCAGAAAAATGACATCGTTGAAACCAAATTTGAATTATTAATATAAAATTATTTTTGAACTAACATTGTGAAGTTTATCATAGGTTAGGTTAGGTTTAAAGGACCAGAATGCTCCTGCACTCTGAACACTCGGAGACCCAGTCGGGTCCATTGTGCAAATCCTTTCGTTATCTGAAAAATAAGATTGTAGTTTATAGGAGGGGGTAGGGAGTGATAGGATTGAGGAAGGGTGATAGATGATATATGGAGTGTGCGGGAAATGAGAGGATTTTGGAGAAGGGATATGGGGGTAGGAGAATATGAAGTTGTGTTATTAGTTTTTTCCAATGGTTGACGACTAGGTAAGAAATTTTGTTGAGAGTCATCCGGTCTACCCATGGTGGTGGTAAGCCTTTATGGCTCTCTTTCTTTGTTAGTCGCCAACTGTCTATGTGGTTACATCCATGTTCCTAACTGGCCACCCCTAATCCGATTTAGTCCTTTTGAGAATCCCAAAAGGTCATAAACGGTGCGGGTTGCAATATCCTCTATGTTGTTAATAAAATAACTTCCTAGGTATTTGTTTCTACGTATACAAAGCGCTGGACATCTGCAGATTATGTGCTCGATAGATTCTAACTCCTCCTCATCCTCACATAATCGACAGTGATCCTCGATGTCCAACAGCCATCTTGAGATCCTACTTCTAGTGCAGTAATGCCCTGTGTAGATACCTATCAAAGTTCGAATTTCTGCCTTGTTTAGCTCTAGTAGAGTTCTGGTTTTGCCCCTATCGATCTTTGGCCATGTGGCCCTGGCGATCCTACAGGTTGACAAACTATTCCATGCTGCGTTCATCTGTGACCATTTCCTTGATTCAATCAGTCTGTACAACGTGCCAATCGGTGGTTTTACTAGGTTGTCAGCTCTATTGATTTCCAAGGACGAACCATTTCTAGCCAGTTCATCTGCTATCTCATTTCCTTTGACATTGCTGTGTCCGGGAACCCAGCAGAGACGGACGGTATGGTCGTTGAGGTTATCTAGTGAGCGTTTACAACTCAGCACAAGCCTTGATTTGACAGTGTGTGACATGATTGATTTCATTGCTGCCTGACTATCTACGTAGAAATTTATATCCGTCTTGCGTATCTGTAGTGATTCAATGTAGAATCCTGCTCCTGTGCCCTGTTCCATCTTTGAGCCATCAGTGTAGACCGAAAGCCCTGTGAAGGGCTCACCATTGTCCCAATCTGATCTCTTTGGTATAAACATCTGTGGTAAGGGTGAGAAGTCCAGAATCGGCACCATGTAGTCTGTACCTCCATTGATGACCGATTCGTGAACACCCAGTATTCCTCCTTGAACTATCCTTGCGTGACCATAAGGTCTATTTTTCCAGCATCCTGATTCTTTGAGTCTTATAGCACTCCTGGCAGCAATCATCTCTGTGAAGTGGTCCAGAGATGGGTGATGTAGAATTACATCCATCGCTGCTTGTGGAGTGCTTTTTATGGCTCCCGTAATGCTCAGTCCTGCTAGCCTTTGCGTTTTCATTAATTTTGCCCGGAGTTTACCCACTCTCATTGCGCTCCACAATACCAGACAACCATAAGTAGTAATGGGTCTAACAACCGATCGGTAGATCCAGTCTACAACTTTTGGTTTCAGACCCCAGCTCTTACCAATGGAGTTCCTGCACATGTAGAGTGCATTTAGACCCTTTTTATACCTTTCCTCTGTGTTCCTATTCCAGTTCAACTTCCGGTCTAGGATGACACCAAGGTATTTGGCCTCCTGAGAGAGGTTGAGCTCCGTTCCATCAAGGATTGGCTTCCTAAATGGTTCTATGTTATATCTCCTTGTATATAGGACTAGCTCAGTTTTCCTAGGATTGATGCCCAGGCCACTGTCTCTGGCCCAATCAGATAATTTCTTCAGTGCTCCTTGCAACAGATCGCTGATTGTTGGTAGGAATTTTCCACCTACCAATATAACAACGTCATCTGCATATGCAACTACTTTGTTACCCTCATCAGAAAGGGATCTGAGGATATTATTGACAGCAAGAAGCCACAGAAGAGGAGATAAAACTCCACCCTGTGGCGTTCCTCTGGTCACCAATTTCCTTATAGTTCCAGCTCCCAAGGCTGAATTTATTACTCGATGTCGTAGCATCGAGTCAATCCAGTCAGTCAGGAAGTTAGGAACATGTAGATCCTTTAATGAATTAGTTATCGTGTTGGCCTCAATGTTATTGAAAGCTCCTTCTATGTCTAGAAACGCTGCAAGAGTGTAATCTTTACTTTCTAGGTTTCTCTCTATGTAACCAACGACCTCATGAAGAGCGCTCTCAGTGGATTTGCCTTTGAGATAGGCATGCTGAGCGTCGCTTATGAGATTGTTGTCTATGCTTCCTCTTAGATAAATGTCTAAGATTCGTTCCATTGTCTTAAGGAGGAAGGATGACAGACTGATTGGTCTAAAATCCTTGGTGGATGAATGACTTGGTTTGCCTGCTTTGGGTATGAAGACTACCCGCACCTCCCTCCAGCTCGTTGGTATAAATTTTAGGCGCAGACATGCTTTGAACACACGGACTAGATGTGAAGCAATTACATCTTTTGTATGTTGTAGCATGGCTGGGAATACACCGTCCATACCCGGAGATTTGTAGGGTTGGAATGTATCAATTGCCCATTTAACTTTATCTTCACTGACTATATTATCTATGCTAACTTCATCAAAAAGGGAAGAATTGGATGCTGTGGTCATGTTGACCTCGCCTTCAATATCCTCACAATTTGGGAAGTGGGTCACTGCTAAGAGGCTAAGTGTCTCTAGGCCCAATGCCGTCCAGGTGCCATCCGTTTTCTGGATGTGTCCTAGAGGTTTCGGATCCTTCGACAAGACTCTTCTAAATCTGGCGCAATCATCTACGTTATCTATTGTCTCGCAATAGGCAACCCATGACGTTCTCTTTGCCTTTTTTAAGTCTGCTTTGTATTTGTTAAAACTAATCTTATAGTTTTCCCAATCATCATTGCTCCTAGTACCATGAGCCCTATTGTACAGTTTCCTAGTAACCTTTCTGAGTTCCCTTAGCTCATTTGTCCACCAGGACGGTTGTGTTCTTTTTCCTGGAAAGGTTTTCGGACAAGACTTAGTGAAACTGTTTGACAGTGCTGATGTTAGGTTGTTGACGTACTTGTCAATATCTTTGCCTGTGAACGTACTAGTTTGCAGATCAGTAAGATCTGTTTCCACTTGATGGTGGAAAGCTGACCAGTTTGTTCTCTTTGGGTTCCTATATGGTTTTGTGTTACTGTGTTCTACATTAACTGTGAAGAGTATTCTTTTGTGATCAGAAAAGGAGTGATCACTAGATACTCGCCAATCTGTAATGAAGGTACTATCCATGTTTGTTAGAGTCAAATCTAGAACTTCTGACCTGACCTTAGTACTGAAGGTTGGGGTATTACCTACGTTACATATTCTAAGGCAGGATAATGTAATAAATTCAAAAACTGACTCACCTCTGTCGTTTATATCTTTGCTGCCCCATTGTGTGTGGTGAGCATTAGCATCACAACCCAGAATCAGCTTCCATTTGTTGCTTGATGCGTATGCTGTGAGTTCTTAAGTGTTGATTCCCGGCGGGTTTTGTCGTTCGTAAGGCATGTAGATGGAGGCAAAAGTCAAGGTTTCCCCGATGGTTGTCTCCATACACGCCACTGTCGCATCACCAGAACTAAAGCTCGTAGATAAGATTAGACCAAGACTTTTCTTAGCTACTATGCATGTTCTTACCTTTTCATCCGTGCTTGGTGTTATGACCGTGTAGTTGGTGTTAGCCGCTAGTCCCCTCACTTTATTGTGAACGATCCACGGTTCCTGGACTAGGGCTACGTCTGTGTCGTGTTTGGCTATATTAAGTAAAAGATCGGCAGCAGCGGCTTGGCAGTGATGCAGATTAATCTGCACCACGCTGATCCTCTTCCTTTTCGGCTTTTTTGCCCTCAGCGTCAGGTATACGGAATCTGACGGAGCCAAGCCCGAAATTTATGTTGCCTTTCTTTTCCTTAATATAGTTCGCCGAATCCTTGCTAATCACCATGCGGAGATCTTTGCCGAAGTCTCTTTTACTGGTGGAAGGCAGAACCTCCCAGGACCCAGTATCGAGACCTCTGTTTTGCTTAGCTAATAGTCGCAGTATCATCTCATCCTCCAGTACTGGCGGGGGAAACCATACTACGACTATTGTACGGAGTGGCAGTGCTGACGTTGGTACCACTTCGAGGACGGCGTTCGGCCATGGGGAGACAAGACTGTGAATCACAGATTTTAGAAATGTCAAAGACTTTTCATTTCCGCAATTCACAATCTTGGTTCCCTTGATCTATTCGGCTCCCTTGAAGGATATCTCGTCATCACACCACTTCTCCGCTAGCATCTCGACTAGAAGCAGCCTTTCCAGCAGCAGCCATCTCTCAGCGTTAATCCTGCCATCAGGATCCGATCTGTCGATGACTGCTACTTGTAGTTCCGACGGAACTTGGAAGCTGCCCGTGTTCTTCTGCCTCTTCTTTTCCTTCACTTGAGGTTCATCCCCTGATCTAGCTCTTTTGAGAGCCACTCCAGCATCCGAGGACTTGAGAGCCGCTTGGCTGGTGGAGGGTCCCACAATTGAGCTACAGGCCTTGATCACTCCAGTGGAGGAAGGAGTAGAGGCAGGTTCTTTGCCGTCGTTTCGTGTAGTTGTGCTGTTTTTGTCAGTTTCGTTGCCGTTTGTGTCGTTTCCATGTGCGTTTTTTGTCGAGGTCTTGTCCGTCGCGTGCGAGGGAAGGCTGCTAATCAAGAGACGATCAACAGTGATGTGTGGATAAATTCTTTCGATCTTAGCCACACACTGACGATGTCTCCTGAGTACCGCTTTTTCCCTGTCCGTGAGCAGAGCAAAGTCACGTCCTACGAATTTACGTAAAATACCGCAGGAGCGCCTTAAGCCGCTTCTGGCCTTCTGCTCTGCAGTTTTGCTCTGCTCAGACTTGCCCGTGGACTTCGCATCATCTGTGTTGGTCTTAGTTTCACCATCTTCAGGTTCCAACTGTAGTAGAGCTTTTGGCTCTTTAGAGGAACCTCCGGTGGTTACGCTAAGATCCTTTCCATCTGATCCTAGGTCCATGGCGTCTTGTCTTAGCAGAGTGGCCACTGCTTCTGTCCGTGACGGGTCGGCTCGTGCCGACTCATTGGCCTCCGGTAGAATGAGAGTCGTCTGTTGGATCTCACTGGCCTCAACGACTCCGCCAGAAGGTTCCGGTCTTTCCTGGAACTCTTTTGGAGATTGTGTCAGCGTGACATCAAGCTCCTCCGAGAGTATCCAGAGCTGGTCGAAACCCCCTATGGTGGTGTCGCTGAGATCACTGAGCGATCCCAGAGAGGACTCCCGTTCAGCCTCTAGTTGGTGCTGGAGTTCAGACTGCTGCTCCAAAATGGCACCTGCTACCTGTTCGAAAGCTAGAGTCGTCCGTTCGTCCGTTCCCTCAATGAAGGTCATGTTCCGTTCGTTGTCAAGAGTAGTCCGTGGGCATTCCGTGGTCAATTTACCTAAACCGGTAAGGCCGCTGGCGACACGTAGTGGAGACCCGACGTCTCCACCGTGCCCGCCGGAAGTCGCCGCCTTTGCTCCTTCCGACGTTGGGGTGTATATTACCACCTCCGACTTTTCTTCATTTATATTATTCATCCCATTTTTTTGTCCCGTTGTATGCTTTTGTTTTGCGTATTTGAACTATGTAAGTAGGTCCTAGGTGACTAGGACCAGATAGATTCAAAATACAGCCGGTGTGCACACAGGAACAAACACCGGCTATAGGGGTACCCTCGTGGGTTTATACGGTCTTCACCAGAAGATCGAACAGAGGGAAGTTGTTTATTATACCTTCCGTCTTACTGGTACAGCTAAGGAGATTACGGCTATTCCAGTTGCATAGGAAGGAAAGAGGCAACCTTTAGTCATGCAGACGGACAATCGGACTACCACCCCAATTAGTTCGACTGCACTTAAGCCCCTACATCGCGACAAGATTGTTACCTCCGGTAGGGGTACCCGAAATATCATACCCGAAATAAATTTGTAGACTATATCGCTCTGCTAAACTGGGATAATATAGAAATAAATAGACTTTCAGTAAAGTCGGAAAAGAAAATAGTGGAAACAGACTTCGAACAACACGAAGAAATAATTAAAAATCCATGTCATACGCAAGTAGTCGAACGGCGTGTGAAGTTGAACTTGAATGCAGAAAAATGGCATCGTTGAAACCAAATTTAAATTATTAATAAAAAATTATTATTAAAAATTATTTTTGAACTATTTTGAATTTATGTTTTTTATACCTCACTACTTTGTGGAATTTGGTATAATAACACCAAGAGATAATCGAGTCAATCCCACCTTTAACACATTGAGTGCCACGTTGTACGTTTCCGTACGACACCTAACCCGTCGTGGGTGCCACGTCGTACGTTTCCGTACGACAGTGATTGCTTTTACTTAGAGCCAAAAAAAATGGCCTCCTGGGAAGGTTTGCGTCAAAACCGCTTGGCACTCAATGTGTTAAGTATACCGATCGGCTTAGAATCACCAGTTGAGCAGATTTAATCCAAAACGTGTTCGTAAGTCGCAATTGTTATTCAGGCAGTAGGTCGATATTGAATTTTGTGGAAATCAGATTTGGATATAGCAACCATACAACTATAATTATTTACCGTATTAATGATCTAGAATAAACATTTTACATTGGATCTTGATAACAATTTCAGAACCGTGTTATATTTGAAATGAATTCATGAAAATCTTACGCAGATGTGAATTGAATTAAAATTTTTAAAGAAGAAATTATATGCTATTTTTCCTGTGAAATTGCCCAAGTTTTGACAAGACATAAAATCAATGGAGATTCTAATCAATGTTGTTTCATTAATTTTATAATAAATAAGAAACATAAAATAGATGTAAAGAAACCCTTAAGGAACTAAAGTTTATAAATTACATGAATTTCGTTATATGTAGGAAAGCAAATGTTCAAAAATCTCTGAAAAGGTATTTTGGGTCTCTTGTCACGATTTAATAAGAAGAAATGTGACCCATTTGAATCATGTGGGCACCGAATTTCAAATAAGTGTGACATAAAAGTTTTGGAAACTATAGTTGGTAGAGTTTTGTGAATTTTTGCAATTTTGTCTTTAACCAGCAATTTAAAATTAGTTTTTGAACTTTCAAGGCCGATGAGGCACCTAAGAACGTTGTGTAATGTCAAGTCAATTTCGTTTTGAAATTCTGGAAGAAAAATATGTCCATATATTTTCACTCCACTCTAATGCGAAACACTGTCATATTTAGAGTGATCAAAAAACCGGTTTTCTACAATGTCGGTTTTCAGATTTTTCAAAAACCGAGATTTCAAAAAACCTGGTTGTCCTGTTTTCTTTTTGTGAAAAACCCCGTCGGTCCGGGTTTTTTCTTGAAACAGTAACAAATGGAAAATTATTCATTATGACTCGAAATTGACTCCAAACATTCCTGAAGTCCATAGACAAAAATTCGTTTCTGAACCAAATACCCCATTCTGAACTTCTTATATCTTGTAGAGAATAAAATAAATAAAACAAGTAAGGAAAGGCTAAAGTCGGGCGGGGCCGACTCTATGATACACTCCACTTTCAATCCGAATACAATTTAATTCGGTGAAAAAGTGAAAACGGGAAGGATTTTTGTATCCTGTAAATGTATGTGTTTGACAAAAAATGTTAAATCGGAAAGGACATTTGTATGCGGGTATATTGAAATCTGGAACGAAATAGGTGAAATATAATATGTATAGTTTGGACAAAATCGGTTAAACATTTGGGAGCATCATTTGTATTTGCGCTATATCTAAATCTGAACCGATCTTACCCACTTTCTCCATAGGTTTTTTACTTGGATTATAAGCTGTTGTGCCAAATTTAAAGAAAATCGAGTACAATATGTGGTTTCTAAAGCGGCAAAAGTAAAACCGGGAGCCACATTTGTTTGGGAGCTATATCTAAATCTGAACCGATCTTACCCAATTTTTGCACAGGTGTTTCTAGTTGGATTATAAGACGTTGTGCCAAATTTAAGAAAATCTGGTACAATATGTGGTTTCTAGAGCGGAAAATGTCAAATCGGGAGCGACATTTGTATGGGGCTATATCTAAATCTGAACCGATCTTACCCACTTTCTGCATAGGTGTTTCTAGTTGGATTATAAGATGTTGTGCCAAATTTAAAGAAAATCGGGTACAATATGTCGTTTCTAGAGCGGAAAATGTCAAATCGGGAGCGACATTTGTATGGGGGCTATATCTAAATCTGAACCGATCTTATCCAATTTTTGCATAGGTGTTTCTAGTTGGATTATAAGATGTTGTGCCAAATTTAACGAAAATTGGGTACAATATGTGGTTTCTAGAGCGGTAAATGTCAAATCGGGAGCGATTTTTGTATGGGGGCTATATCTAAATCTGAACCGATATTACCCACTTTCAGCATAGGTGTTTCTAGTTGGATTGTAAGATGTTGTGCCAAATTTAAAGAAAATTGGGTACAATATGTGGTTTCTAGAGCGGAAAATGTCAAATCGGGAGCGACATTTGTATGGGGGCTATATCTAAATCTGAACCGATATTACCCACTTTCAGCATAGGTGTTTCTAGTTGGATTATAAGATGTTGTGCCAAATTTAAAGAAAATCGGGTACAATATGTCGTTTCTAGAGCGGAAAATGTCAAATCGGGAGCGACATTTGTATGGGGGCTATATCTAAATCTGAACCGATCTTATCCAATTTTTGCATAGGTGTTTCTAGTTGGATTATAAGATGTTGTGCCAAATTTAACGAAAATTGGGTACAATATGTGGTTTCTAGAGCGGTAAATGTCAAATCGGGAGCGATTTTTGTATGGGGGCTATATCTAAATCTGAACCGATTTGCCTCAAATTAAATAGCGTTCGTCCTTGATCCACAAAATTTACTTGTGCCAATTTTTGTTAAGATCGGACTGTAATTGCGACCTGTAGTTTGATTACAACAATAGATGGACAGACAGACGGACAGACGGACAGACGGACAGACGGACATTGCTAAATCGACTTAGAAAGTGATTCTAAGTCGATCGGTATACTTAACAATGGGTCTATATCGTTTCCTTTTGGGTGTTACAAACAAATGCACAAAGACATAATACTCTCGTGGAGTGTATAAAAAGTAAGTAAGCTTCACTCGGCTAAACCGACTTATAAATATATACATACCCTCACTCTCAGAGAACATATATACGGAAGTTATAAGGAATACAATTTTATGTAGGCAGGATAATTTGTGTGGAAGGTACTAGGAGCTTCCACATTTATAAAACAATTATAAAAACACGATCAAATATCAATTCATAGTGGATTCCATGCACCAGTACAGAAGTTATGAAGGATTTAATATTACCTAGGATAGAGACAATTGTGTGGGAGGTACAAGAAGGGGCGTGGCTAAAGCGTAAATATTTTTTAGGTTTAAAGTGATTATAAAAACATTTTTAAATATCAAATTGCAAATGATTTTGACTACCCGTATGAATGTTATATCGGTTTTATTTTAGCCAAAGTTTATGCCATTTTGTGTGGGATGTACCAGAATGGGTGTGGCAATATCGCCTATATTTCTTGTGAATGTAACATCTATAAAAGCATTCCCAAATATCAAATTTCGCAGTATTCCAATCATCCTAATAGAAGTTATAACGGCTTTAATTTTACGTAATTTAGGGTGATTTATGTGGGAGGTACTGGAAGGGGCGTGGCAAAAACCGTCATATTTAGCACACTTAAAGTGAATATAGAAACATTATCAAATGCCAAAATATAGCGTGTGGAAGTTATATGTGTTTTAATTTAACTTTGTAATATGGGCTATTTGTGTGGGAGATATCAGAAGGGGCGTGGCAATTTCGCCCATCTTCGAACTTAAACTAAGTTTGGGGAAAATATTACGATGTGCAAAGTTTGAATCGATTCCTTAACTCCTTTCGAGAGTTATCGTGTACACGAGCCAGCCAGACGGACATGGCTCAAACCTTAAAAAGTCGTGAAACGGATTTGGTTCAAACATACTTAGGGTCTTAAGTCACTCCTTAAATGCGTTACACTTTTTTCTATCCCAAATTATATATACCCTCCTACACTGTAGAGTGAGGGTACCCAGGAAAATATTTTGGAACCTGTTCCAAACATTATGTGTTCTAGAACAGGTTCCATGGTAACAACTTCCAGTTCTACTAATGGTTCCAAAGAACCGATAACGTGAAACCTGTTATAGAACTTGTTCTTTGGAATACCTTACTGTTTACATATTGATTCCGTGGAATACAAACATATCATTAAATGTGTATATACAGAATTTTAGCAAAATCTTCGTGAAAAATCGTTGTATGTCCATTTGACCTTTTTAATTCGTCCACAATATTCCCCAAATATCTCACATATCCGCACCTAACTGTTTTAGGACTACCCACAAAATATTTCGGCTGTAACTCTTACCTGCGAAATCGATATTACACAATCATGTTTTCGTCACTAGCAGAAAACCTTTTTTGAAAAAATGGATATTTACACGTTAACCACTTCTTCTCACTCTTTATTTCGTCTGACTTGGATTCTCCGTGCCAGCAATTGACTGAAACCCAAACTCTTGTTTCAGGTAAGGTATGTACGCGTAGTTTTCATATCAGACGAACAATCTGAAACAACAATAATTTAAAATATATATAATATTAAAATATAAATATAAACTATATATATATAGTTTTAAAAAATTCCATATAAAAATCACACATGAAACAACAGATTCCACCAATGGTTCCAAAGAACAGGTTTTGGGACAAACTCTAACAAAAATTATCAATGCTAGAACGAAGTAGAACAAGTTCAGTGGCAGTACAAGTTGTTCATCAACCGGTTGTTTGCAATCGAAAATTTTGCTGGGTATAATAAGAAAATATGTAATTCGTAGGTTTGAAATGAAATTCGAGAATAATTTTTGGACTACTTGAAATACAAGGACCTTTCACTTTTCTCTTATGTTCGCAAAGTGGAGTTCATCAACGTTTCACACGAATCATTGGTATCAGTGCGTGTTCCAAAGTTTTTACACCCTTAACGCAGCTTTGGACCAGTCTAAAACCAGAACCACGTACAACTTTGACCTAAGGTAAATGTCGTATTACCTACAAGGACGAGTATAATATATGTATAAAGCTGGATTGCGAAATGCTGCGTTCAGCATGGATTGTTTAATGAAGGTCTGCAAAATATTTCTTCGTTGGGTCAAACCGCCTATGAGCTAATCGCTCCTGAAAACACCAAAAAATAATCAATTTGTGCCAGTTAGTATAAATAAGAATAGAATAAAAAATTAGATATGTAAATTTTTCTCTTTACTTTGATCAGATCTCTTAAGATCTTTTCATTTGACATTTATAAAAAGAAACGTTACAATGACATTTTTCATTCTTTGCAAACATTGTTTACTTATAAGTTATTCAGATAATTTGAATATCATATAAAATTGAATTATTTGAAAAGTAAATAAATAAAATAATAATAATAAATAAAAAAAAGTAAATAACAATTTCAATTTAAAGTTTCTAGACGAAGAACCTGTTAATATTTATATATTTTTTATTTATTTTTGTTTTTTTTTTTTTAATAAAAAATATTTTGTTTTTTTTTTTTTATTTTTGGTTAGGAAATATTACTATTTCGAAATAAAATAATTTTTTTCTTTTGCTTATTTTTTCAATTTTGAGAAGAATGAAAGTGGTCTAAGTCAGTACATCCTCTGAGAGTAGTGGTTCCCTTGGAGGTACTAACAAATGTGTGTGAGACTAGTGATAATATTAAACAAGTAAGGAAAGGCTATAGTCGGGCTTAGCCGACTGTGTAATACACACCACTTTCTATCCTATTACAATTCAATTCGGTAAAAAAGTTAAATCGGGAAGGATTTTTGTGAAATATAATATGTAAAGTTTGGTCAAAACCGTTTAAGCATTTGGGAGTAACATTTGTATATAAACATATAAATTAATTTATAAGTAAATTTATAAATAAATTTATATCTAAATCTGAACCGATCTTACCCACTTTCAGCATCGGTGTTTCTAGTTGAATTATAAGATGTTGTACCAAATTTAAAGAAAATCGAGTACAATATGTTGCTTTTAAAGCGGCAAAAGTCAAATCGGGAGCGACATTTGTATGGGGTTATATCTAAATCTGAACCTATCTTACCCAATTTCTGCATAGGTGTTTCTAGTTGGATTATAAAATATTGTCCCAAATTTAAAGAAAATCGGGCACAATATGTGGTTTCTAGAGCGCAAAAGTCAAATCGGGAGCGAAATTTGTATGGGGCCTATATCTAAATCTGAACCGATCTTGCCCACTTTCAGCATATGTGGTTTCTAGAGTGCAAAAATCAAATCGGAAGCGACATTTGAATGGGGGCTATATCTAAATCTGAACCGATTTGCCTCAAATTAAATAGCGTTCGTACTTGATCCACAAAACTTACTTGTGCCAATTTTTGATAAGATCGGACTATAATTGCGACCTGTAATTTGATTACAATAATAGATGGACAGACAGACGGACATTTCTAAATCGACTCAGAAAGTGATTCTAAGCCGATCTGTATAATAAATGATGGGTCTAACTCTTTTCCCTTTGGGTGTTACAAACAAATGCACAAAGACATAATACTCTCGTGGAGTGTATAAAAATGACATATTATAAACAAATACAAAGAGGATTTTCTGCACTATGAAAAAGCGGTTGAGACCGACATACAAAATCCGGGTTTCCAAAAACAGCAATTTTATAAAAACCGACGGTCGGTCTCGGATGAAGAACTTGGTTGACCCAGTTTTCGATCTCGGGTTTGATCATGTCCGCACTCTGATAAATCACACCGCAGGCATTGCTGGATATGCTCATTCTCTGTAAACAATGAATGTATTCCAAGTAGCTCTTAGATAACTGAATATTTTAATAAAAAATGTGCATAAGATAAGATAATAATAACGGTCGATCTTATTATATACTAATGGAAAGATTGGTGCAAATGTATAACATTAATCAGAAGTTATACACTTCCAAAAATTATTTTTTATACTCTCCACCACCAGGATGGGGGTATACTAACTTTGTCATTCCGTTTGTAACACCTTGAAAATACCCTATAAAGCATATATATTCTTGATCGCCGTAAAATTCTAAGACGATCTAGCCATTTCCGTCCGTCCGTCCACATACATAAAAGCGTCTTGTAGTCGTAGATTGGTTGGGATTGAAACTGGGCGAAATCGGCCCAAAGGGAAAACATTTTCCCTCACAACGCATAAAAAGACCCATAATATTCCCTAATATTTTAGAGTATTTAAGCACATTTTTACAATATGTCTGCTAGTTCTTGCTTTATATTGGGCGTGCGAATTTCCCCTATAACAAACACGAGCACCATAAAGTGATTTTTATTCGTAGGGGTGAAATGGGGCTATCTTGAAAATTCAAGCATATGTACAGAACAATATGGTCAGTTGTATATACGTATTAACAAAACTTTTTAGAAAAAAGGTTGTTATAAGGGTATTTATTACCACTGAAACATATTGTGGTTGTCTTTTTAATAATACGTATATTGTCCCGGGCTAAACTATTTTTTCGCCGTCAATCTGAAAGGCTTTTAAATTATGAACGCTTATTATTTATCTTTTTTTATATTAGGGCTGTTTTTCTTTAAGCCGGGATAACAAGCTGTGATAACAAAAACGTTAATAAAAATTTAATTTTTTGCTCAAAATAAAAAAATATTTTTTCACATTGTCACCAACTACAACTATATGTATCAAAACAAATTTTCAAAAAAATATTTTGTGTTGAGTTTATTGGACTTAGCTTCGATAACCATAATTTTGACTTACACTGGATAATTATCCAGGCTAAGTCCAAAATTTCTAACACAAAATTTGTTTTCACACATCACATTTTGGCGACAATTTTAAAAAAGAATTTTTTATTTCGAGTGAAATTTTAACATTTTATTTAGATTTTTTATCGCAGCTTAGTTATCCAGTCTTAAAGAAAAACAGCACTATTATGATTAACAGCAGCCGTTTTTATGAGGTTGCTGATGGGAGATTGCATAAAAACTGCTGTAATAGCAGAAAAGTGCCTGCTGATAGACAGCAAACAACCGCTGCTTTTAACAACAGACTTTCTTCTCTAAGTGTACTTATCTATAACGCGGTATATGGTCTTGCTTTTGCTGTAGTGTCGCAGTGCAATTTGATTTTGTACATATTTTACCTTTCTGTTCTGTAGACTTCTTGTGAACAAAATTGCGAAACATAATGATTTTTCCACATTTGCATTATAGCCATTCGGTTCAGGTTGATCTTGTATACTTTAATCATTGGATGTTTTATTATCAGGGAGGGCTAAAGTGTTTCTGGCGGTCCAATCAAGTATCACGTAGTGTCTTCGTTCTCTATTATGTTTACATATGGATAGCAACTAACAACAGCTACTATACCGGAATCAAGACGAGCCCACTATGCGGTTAATGAACTTGAACTTGCGTAAGTATCCCAGACCTTGGACAACAAGCTAAAACGAGAAACATTCGAAAATTCCAGTTTTAGACACAAGGCATAAGAAAGAGTGGAAAATAACTTGATAGCCGATGCCGAGCCTCAATTAAAGAAATTAAGTTGGACAAGGAAATGAATGGTATCCCGAATGAAATACATTAAAATCAAGGGTTCGTATAAGAAGGTTATGTGTACAGTGTGTTGGTTCAAGTGTATATGAAAAAGAAAACGCAAATTATGCATATCCTTTAAAACAACAGCAAAT
Organism: Polietes domitor; assembly: GCA_947397865.1. NCBI lineage: Eukaryota > Metazoa > Arthropoda > Insecta > Diptera > Muscidae > Polietes > Polietes domitor. The sequence continues at coordinate 127,882,563 of OX377619.1, read as the reverse complement.
GCAGTATTTTGCCAGAATAAACACCGTGGGTTAACATTGAAAATCACATGTTTTGACAATTGTTTAAGAAAACAATAGCGAAAATACGGCCTTTACATTACGTGATTGTGTAAAACGATTTTCGGTGAGGGATGTCGCATGATTCCACATTCAAAAAATTCGCATCGAAAATAGTTTCCAGCGTGTACACTTATCACACAATAGGCCTGTTCGATTGGGCTTACTAGCTTAATTTTTGTATGGAATTTACTCGCTTAACAAGAAAGTAGCTTACTACTCTCTTAGCGTAGCTGCAAGATTTTTGTACTTTCTTCCTCAAGGATGGGGGTATACTAAATTTGTTATTCCGTTTGTAACACCTTGAAATATCGACCCTATAAAGTATATATATTCTTGATCGTTATAAAATTCTAAGACGATCTTGTCATGTCCGTCCGTCCGCCCCTCTGTCCGTCTAAATTTTCCATAAATGCGTCTTATAGTCATAGATCGGTTGGGATTGTAACTGGGTGAAATCGCCCAAAGGAAAAAATTTTCCCTTACAAAGCATAAAAATACCCATAATATTCCCTAATTTAAAATATTATAAAGTAAATAAGCACATTTTTACAATATGTCTGCTTGTTCTTACTTGATATTGGGCATGCGCATTCCCCCTATAACAAACACGTACACCATAAAGTGATTTTTATTCGTAGGGGGAAATGGGGTAAAATGGGGCAAAAAGGGATACAAATGGTACATATCAAACGACAACAGCTAGAAACACGAAATTCGGTGTGTATATTCCTCTAATTGAGTAGATACATAATATAAAAGTATTTTTTCCAAATTCGTACTTTTCGGGGTAAAATGGGAATAGAGGGATACAATTGGTACCAACCAAACGGTTGCAACTAGAATAATGAAATTCGGTGTATACATTCCTCTGATTTGGGGTTAAATTGAAAAAGGAGATAAAACAGTCATGAAATTCGGAGTATATATTCCTCTGAATGCGTAGACACGAAAAATAAAAGGTTTTTTCCAAATTCGAGCTTTCAAGGGACTACAGCTAGAATGATGGAATTCGGTGTGTACATCCGTCTAATTGCGTAGTCTTGCCTTATAAGCGTGGTTTGAAATAATTAAAATATTATATTTATTTATAAAATTACTTTTTCAATATTTGTATTTGTTTTGGTTTCGCTATATTAAAAAATATTTTCCTGTAATATTACTGCACTTCCATGAAAATCTACAGCCTCAGTAGAATGCAATCCATGGTGGAGGCTATATAAAGTTAGGCCCAGCCGCTTTTACTATTTCTTGTTGAATCATTTAAAACAAACCAATCATAGCTGTTAAATTTCGATTACGATTAGTAATCAATTACATTACTTTTTAAAAAGAATCGTAATGATTATATAATCCACTATTCAACAATTTCTGATTACTAATTGATTACGATTACAAATAATCAAAAAATAATCAGGATTACTTGCGATTACTGAAAAATAATCAAAAGTAATCAAAAATGAGTTCGACTACTTTAAAAGATTACTTTTGATTATTTTTGACTATTTTAGATTACTTTTGATTATTTTTAAAGGAATCTTGTACATTACATTTATTAAAAAAAAACTATACAAAGTTAAGTTAGGGTGAATCCGCTAAATAATTGAAAATCTGAATTAAGCAAACTATTACTTAAGATTATTTCAGTATGGCAGCTCGCAAAATCGGTATGAGAGTCATAGTAGTCTGTTTGTCAAAACTTTTAACTTTTCAATATATGTCAGTTTTGATTTTTTCTGTTCTCGTCTTTTGCCAGCTAAAACCGAAAGGTAACGGAAGTACAAATTCCAATTCAATATAAATAAAATTAAAAAAATTTAATTATAGGTGAAAATGTCTCAAAATATTTTCGAAAGCGATTTTTCCGCAGACGACAGTACTGAGGATCCGAACTTTAATCCTTCTACAAACAAGAGAATAAGGCTATCAAATAAAGAAGCAGGAGGGCCCTCAAAAAACACACTCCGTCTGATGCACGAAAAATAATTTTCAAAGCTGAATTTTACACAGACGTACAAAAAGTAAGTTTTTAAGATTAATTTGCAAGAAGACAAACTGCATTACGTAGATTTCAGATAAGATAACTTCTGCTAGGTGTGTTGCATGTCATCGAGAGATAAGAGGAAGTGGTGAAGTGACGTCCAATTTTATTAAACATTTGCAAGTCAAGCATAATGAAATTTTTAAAAAAATAAAAACGTTATAAGACAGGTTGTCCTGAAGGCTCTACAGCGCAATCAGTTTTTGATGGTAAACTGATACACGCAATTATTGACTCCTCATTGCCCCTTTCCATTCTGGAAAAGAAATCCTTCAGAGAGCTTTTTGAAAATACAGGTGTGAAGGTGTTGAGCAGACAAACAGCAGCTAAAAAATTGGAGGCGAAATATACCATCATGGTGCAAAATATAAAAGCAAAATTTTTTTCTTGCAAATATTTTTGCACCACAGCAGATATTTGGTCTGGAAACCACAGAAGTTTCCTTGGATATACGTGTCATTGGCTTACGGACAATTTGGAACGCAAATCGGCAGCTTTAGCATGCACAAGAATGTTTGGAGTACACAACGCTGAAAATATTGCGCAGATGATTTCGGAAATCAACACTACATTTGGTTTGAAAAGCTCAAACATTGTAATGACCGTCACGGATAGTGGTTCCAATTTTGTAAAGCCATTCAGAGAATATGGTGTGGGAAGTACCTTTTCCGAAGATGAACTTATTGACGATCTGCCTGTCTTTGATAATGAAAAGTGGTTGCCTACACATCAGAGATGTTGCAGCCATACTCTCAATTTGCTTGCATCAACCGATTTTGACAATATTTTAAAAACTGAGCAGCCACTGCGTTGCCAGCATAGGATGGTAACTGGTTAATATGTTTTTTTTACACATTCGATAATGTTAAAATTTGTAGACATTCGATAAATGCAACAACTTGTGGAAAAAGTGCAAGTGGCCAAAGTCTTCGGAAATAATTGCAGAGTACTTGGGCTCGTCGTTACTTTTGCCTGTTGTTACCCGTTGGAACTCATTATATGACGCAGTTAGAAGCTACTCTGCTATAAAGAACAGTTAAATTGTCTGTGCGATAAGCTGTCTTTGCCAAATTTCTCACAAGGAGACTTACAGTACCTGGAGATGTACGTGTTGGTAATGGAACCAATTGCTAAGGCGCTGGACTTTCTTCAAGGAGAAAACAACGTATATTATGGTACGACTAGTAAATTTATAAATTATTGTACTACATACAAAAATTTACAGGATTATTAATACCGACTCTTATGACACTGTGCAATAAGCTGCATAAACTAAGCACAAGCAAGAAGCTGCAACCATTATCCTCTGTAATTATGAAAATGGAACATGGATTGAGACAAAGGTTTCAACCATATTTCATGTTGCACCCTGAGGCAAATATCGCAATTACGGCAACAGTGTTAACGCCGACCATCAAAACGAAATGGGTGAATGTTTTGCAGAGATTAAGCCCAGAATTGCCGGAATTAACTATTGACAGCATAACCAGCAGAGTTTTGGATACTCTGTACAGTTTTTACGACAAAAACTGTAATTCGTTTAATTTTGAATCGAAAAATAATAACATATCGACTATGCCCGATTTTTTTGATTTCAGTAATGATGGTGAGCTAATGCGTGCATTACTTTGAATTTTCAACTTTAAAGATTTCACTTTGCAGATGATGAAATTAACACAAGTTTATCTTCAAATGACCAAACCAAAATTGACCGACGATCCAATATAAAACATCAGTTTTTCAGTTATTTAAATGATAACTCAAGTGCTGATGACATTTGGCAAAATTATTATTTGCTCAAGGAAGCATTCATTTATTTTAACATACCCTTAACATCTTCAGCTCCAGTTGAACGACTGTTTTCGTTTGCCGGGATCGTAAACAGTCCAAGGCGGCGATCATTGTCGGATTATTCTTTTGAAAAATTAGTTTTAATGAAAGCCAATTCAAATTTTATGTAAATGAGAATTATTATTCATTATTTATTTATTTTATTGTAGCAGAATTTAATTTATTTATGTTACTTGCTTAATTCAGATTTTCAATTATTTAGCGGATTCACCTTAACTTAACTTTGTATAGTTTTTTTCAATAAATGTAATGTACAAGATTCCTTTAAAAATAATCAAAAGTAATCACAAAAAATCAAAAATAATCAAAAGTAGTCACAAAAAATCAAAAGTAATCAAAAGTAATCTTTTAAAGTAGTCGAACTCATTTTTGATTACTTTTGATTATTTTTGATTATTTTTCAGTAATCGCAAGTAATCCTGATTATTTTTTGATTACTTGTAATCGTAATCAATTACTAATCGCATAAAACTAAATGTAATCGTATTGTAATCATTACTTCTGCTTAAAAAAAAGTAATCTAATTACTAATGATTACGATTACTAATCATTGCTTAACAGCTCTGAATAACCCAGAGGGGTTAAATGTAATCCCAACCACCATTAATTTTCCCTCACCAACAATTTTTTGGAATACACATCCTCTATACCCACTTCCTTCCTCCTCATACAAAAATTAAAAGTTTATAAAATTTGTTCCTATCGCTGTTACTGGCACAAGGAGATCGCTAGCGGAGTCAAATGTATGACCGACCCTCAATATTTATTATTTTTTTATATTTTGGGAGAAAATTTTATACATTTTTTGCTTTTGTATGGAAGCTCCCTTAAGGATAACGTGGTGTTTGGGGAAAATATTGTGAAGGGAATATAATTGGGGTCAGTTTTACATGTCTCCACTCTAGGAGCTACTGCGGGGCAGTTTTGGACCTTTCTCATGAAAATAAAAAAGCCATCTTAGGGGGTTAATGATGGATGGATAAAGATGCATTTCTTAATTCTTTTGCGAGCATGACTTCGATATGCTCGAACCCCTTGGTGGCTAATGGGTCTAAATACACAAAAAGCCCCAAAACTGCCCCGAGTCGCCCTCATTTTATTCGACATTCATTTTTTCCCAACAAAACACCCAAATTCCCAATATTGGGGAAATATATTTCGAAATTTGAAATGTTTACTAAAATGTTTCCTATTCTTTATTTACCGCAGAAATGTGGCAATATTTTCTGTGTATGAAGTAAACATATTAACACCATATGTTTACTTAATACAAAATGTACTAAATATTTTACATTCGGTGCTTTGTGACTTCAACAGATTTCCAAATAACAATTTTTAACATTGAAAAATTGTAAATTTTGGAGAGGTCCGTTGACCAAAATGGAGGTCATTAAACGTATCTAAACTATGCCATCTTAACGAAAAATAGAAGAAATACGCTAATAAATATTATAGCCCGTTAGAAAAAATTTATAGAAATTGGAACTTTATTGTAAGTTTTGTGTTTAAATGTACGAGTTCTGCATATATTTTCCCAGTAGTTTATTAAGAATATTTTATTTAATATTTGGAAATTGCGAGCCAAATTCAATATTTACGATTTTTTAGTCGAACTTTAGACTTTAGTCTGCGTAGCCGGTTTTGGACATACGTCAGAGGAGAAAATCTTAAATCAAAAAAAAATTTGTCTGCGTAGCCGGTTTTGGACATACCCAGAGGGGAAAATCCTTAACGCCGGCCGAAGGCCGGCTACGCATAAAAACTTCATGTTTCTGTCTGCGCGTTTACACATAAACTACTTTTAGGAGGTATTATACATCCTAATGTGTAAACACCCCTATAGAAAACACTTATTTGACTCGCAATGGGTTATCGGATCGAAAAAACATATATATATATATATAAGATATTGCGATAAGCTTTCTAATGATACCCATTTTGACCCGATCCGATGAAAAACATGAAAGATATCGAGGAATATATCTCCAAAATTTCGGGGCCCCGTAACTCGGAAAATATCGGTCGGCGCCAATTTTTTTATTTAATTTTTTTTTATCTAAAATATGCCCTCTATCACTTAAAAAAAAATTTTTGGACCTCTTTTGCTAAACTAGATATGTTCCCAGAATTAATTGATCGATTTGAAACCACTGTGCATTGTCCATATATAAGTACATTGTACATATATAAGTATGAGTGTTGAAGTTGCAAGATTTCTGCAAAGAATCTCATTCAATTGTCGATCGTTGCATGTGACGTCATAATGTTGCTGACGTTGATGCAAAAAAAAACAAACATTGAAACATACATACATATATGTTGTTTACAATGAGCTACAAAAATAAGAACATTGACTCGAAACTTGTTCTCGAGCTGAATATCGAGTGTGTACTCGAAGCGGTTTCAAAACGGTTCATTCCTTCCGTTTTCGGCGGCTTACACTGACTGCACTCATCACTCTGGGACCGGTTAATTAACATCGAACTTTGTAAAGGGAAACATGAGGGCGGGAACAACAAACACTCTTTGTTCTTCAACTTGAGTCATTAACTCAATATGTATGTGTGTATGATATTGTAAAATCGCAACAGAGATGGGAAAGTTGTACGGCAATGGAATGACACTATCTTATAGCCGTTCCAGACTGCATTCGAAATCAATCGATTTTTGCTCAATCGATTTCTGCTAATTGTCAGATCCCATACAAATTTGACATTTGAAAAACGACCTGCTGTCATTTCAAGCTGAAATCGATTTATGATAAATTATTACTGAATTCGGATATGCACCAAAGAAACACTTTCGTCGGATTTTGCCTGTCAAAATCCATAAATAAAAAATCCATCGAAATGCAAGCAAAATTGCCGCATTTGCCACGAGAGATTCGCGAGTCAAAATTACATACACAGAAACTCACTGTTTGACGTGTTTTATGGGTCGTTTAAGTCGTTGGTCCTTTCCTCGCTACCATCAACCATTATTGCCGATTATTTCGTGCTTTCGTGGATTTTCAAATAATTGTTCAATTGTTGATGAAAATATTTAGTGGACGAGATCGTGCGCCTCTAGACTATTTTCCATAAGGTTAATAAAGTGGAAACATTGGATGCCTTGGACGACTACATTGTCGGTACCCGAGGTACGATTCCAATCCAATTCCAATTTTCGTCGAAGTTACCTTTAACATTTGTACTATCATTTTGGCAGCATACAACTGACAACTTTGAATTTATTGAATTGATTTGTGAACGCGCTATTTCACTGATCATCTAACTGCTACATTCATTTTTTCAGTAAACTCAACATTTTCATAAAGTACAGAAACGACGAACGTATGAAAATTATAAAAATGTACTACCGAAATTCGGAGTCGGTGACCGCTACTTTAAGAGCGTTAACTCCAATTTTCGGTCGTTATTCTCGCCATAGTAGTCAAGCAATAACAAGTATAGCGTAAACATTTGAGTCTACATATTCATTGTTTGATGCTGCCATGCCAGCGAGACAACTGGTTGGTCGAAGAGACGAAAGTATCGGTGTCGTTCAGGCGTCCGTAGCAAACGATCCAAATCAGTCGTTTCCACGGTGTTCTCAAGAACTGGGCATCGCCAAGACCACTTTATGGCGAATTTTGCGTAAGGATCTTTGTTTACGCCCATACAAGATCAAGCTGACTCAAGAATTGAAGCCGATGAACTATTTGACGCGATGTATGTTCTCCGATTGGGCTCTGGAGAAGATACGCCAAGAAGTGGCGAAGCTCATTTTTGGCCCACTGAGTCAATTAGTAAGCCAATAAGCAAAATATGCCTTATTGGCTTGGTGACAATCCACATGTCCTTCATGAATCACCACTTCATCCACAAAAATAACTGTTTGGTGCGGTTTGCATGCCGGTGCCGTCATAGGGCATTATTTTTTCGTTGACAATAACTATCGTCTCGTTACTGTGAATGGCGATCGTTATCGCGCCCGAATTGGAAAACATGGACTTGGACGATATGTGGTTTCAACAGGACGGTGCCACAGAGCACACCTTGTTACAATCGATTTATTGAAAGTAAATTGGCCGCCTCGTTCGTGCAATTTAACGCCTCTAGACTTTTTTCTTTGGGGCTAGGCCAAATCATTGCTCTATGCCAACAAGCCGACGACGTTGGAAGAACTCAAAGCCAACATTGGACGCGAAATAGCGGCCGTTACGGCCGAAATGTGTGACCGAATCATCCTAAATTGTGTCCAACGAATCGACTGCTGCCGATGTGCCCGCGGTGGCCATATGAACGAAGTCGAGTTCCATTCATTAATGTTTTGATTGTATTTCAAATCGATCATAAAGTTTTGGAAATATCTCAAATGGTTTGCGTTTTATTTAAAAAAAAAGTTGTCAAGTCCAAAACCCTGTACGTTAAACAGAAGGTTGCAGTAATGGCTATAAATCTTCTGAATCATCTTTAGAATACAAGCTATTAAAAAATGGAACAAATTATTTTTTGGATTTTTTTCTATTTTTTACGGTGTTTTCGGGCCAACAAAAATGATTTCTTTGATGATGGGCTGGCGGCATCATTGGGCCGTATTTTTTCCAAAAAATTTTCAAGAGCTAAGGGATGAGATAATTCGGCACATTACTGGCATAGAACCGCAATTATGCCTCAGCGGCCATTTGTCCGATATTTTGGTTCAAACATAATTGAACCATACCAGTATTATCATAATAAAAAGAAATAACAATAATTTCCTAAATAATTTGTCAACATCTTGACATCGGCCCTTAAAATTTAACCACCCTTTATAAAAGATATTTTTTGTATATTTGTATACCCTCCACCTTAGGATAGGGATATAACAATACACGCTAGCTTGCGACCGAAATGAACTAGGAGCAGATTTTTTACATATGCGTCTAATGGTTGATGACTTGAGATTGAACGTGGGCGGTCCAGAAGAAAAATATGAAATGAAATATTTTGAGTATATAAGTAATTTTAATTTAAATTTGCGCCTTATAATAAATTTTGTACGAACATTCCCTATAGCGTGACCACGAAGAATTTGGAGGAAATCGGCTCTGATTTAGATATAGCCTCCATACAAATATCTCTATAAAATACACATTTTGCATGGAATCTTGACAACATATTCAGGATCATGTTGTATTTGAACTAGAAACAGCTCACGTGAAAGTGGACCACATGAGTCCATGCATATTTTACATAGGATCTTCATGAAATTTCCCACATCATGTTATACAACAACTGTTAAAATGCAACACCATACTAGGAAAACAAGTACGGAATGGCTAAACTCGGGCGTCTATAAGATTTGGCGTAGCCAAACTAAACCCCTTTTTACTTGTTCCAGGCAAAATACATCAGAAAATCTTATACACAGTAATTGGATTGAGTGTGCCGCATCCGAGCCAACGTTGGCGTCCACGTGCCTCAAGTCATATTCAAACACTTAAAGTTTTTTTTTGCTTTTGATGCAAAGTGTCAGCATTGTTATCCATTGATATTTCTTAAAAAGACAGGTAAGAAAATCAGCGCTCAGAGCGAGGGTTATTTATATACGACAAACCTAAGCATAGGTCAGTTTTTAATTGGCGGCCCCTTTGGTTTTCGGAATCGATGGCAACGTTGCCTCCAACTCAATGGAGATTAGGGCGTATGGAGAAAGTCTATTGCGGCGAGTATTCCAGGTTTCGTGTAGTCGATATTGAGACAACGAAAGCGGTCATCGCACGACATATTATTAAAAAATTTATTTTTTTATCCATTTTTTTAAGGTGTGAGAAAGGTTGTCAAAAAGAAAAATCCCCCCACCTTCGAACTTTGTTAAGAACTCTTTCCAAAATACTTAGTGTGGCGTTAGGTAAATGTGTCAAACAGAAACACAAATATTGGGTCCCATCCAGCCACACTAATGTCCAGAAGCCTTAACGTATTAATGTAAGAATGTGTTCATCTCGTAACAGAATATTTGTTATCCCAAGAAATTTAAAAAACCAAATGGGACTAACGAGAAACTCTCTTGATAAGCGTGTAATTTGCATACGAATATTAAGACCAAATTGAACAATTTAAAAATAGTCAAACAAATAAACTAATTTTAATCGATTGAGCAATTGATATTTTCATTTGTTTTAAAATGATAATTAAATCCCATCTCTGGCATTAAAAAAGTTCTAATCTGGACGTACGCTATCGATGACCATTTAGTACGAGGCAGTTTTCGCATCTGCTGGAACTCCACACACAACGCTTCAAATTGCACTATGACATTGTACTTATTTTTCTCACTCACTCATTTATAAAATAATAAATGAAAACACTCTCGCTTTTTCATTCCTTTGCTCGAATGTAAAATACGATTATGTTATCAGTTCGTTCTCGATCACCCCAGATTCTGACTGTAGAATATTTCGAATATAATTCGAATACTGGCAAGCTGCATTCAGTTTACTTTAATCGTTGTTTAAGTTAAGTCATTGTTTGCTCTTGGTCCATATTTGAATATATTTTAGCACTTTTTACAATTTAAAATAAAAAGATTTGCATACAAATACTATTGTTTCCGGAAAAGAGAGGTAATTATTTGTATTATTGTAGTACGAACATATGAGTTTATTTCATAACAAAACTGAATTAATTTGTGACTAAAACTTTCCAATGAATGTTTAAACGTGAAGCTTAGTGTCAGTCGTGTTTCCTCGTTTTCGTGGTGGACATAATGTTTTACTATTATTTCCAAAACGAAGTTGTGAAACTACATTTACCGAAAACGAATTTTGTGAACTGAAAGTGCAATGTGAGAAGCCTATTGAAGTTAATTCGCAGTTCCAAAAATTTAACAGAGAAAAGAATAGTTTCCACATATTATTGAGATCGGATATGTTCATACGCCATTTTATCATATTGGATAAATCTTTAACATTAAATACAATATCGAAAACTAATGGAGATAAGAAAATTGTGAATACATATTCTGAAAGATCTTGGTGTACAAAATATGGTGTATGAAAGCTAGTATGTATATTTAAACTTTATTACAAACACTCAGAAATAAATAATCATTCTTAAATTTGAGTAAAATCCATATCCATAATCCAATTACCTTATTCTAATGTCATAGTAATAAGTTCCTTTACTGGAAATAGGTTAATAAATTTACTTAAAAATATTTCTTAGGGTCTAGATTCAGTGTTTACTTAAATTTATAGCAAGTTCTTCATATAGGGTGACGTATAAGTAACGTCATGATCGCTAAAAATTTTGCGCAGGAGAGCTTTAGTTGGACTGTGATAGAACTGTCTGAGTCGTAGCTCTATCTTGTTGGAACCGAAAAAATTCGAAAAAAAAAAAATATGGTCTAATGAACCTTTCTGAACCTTGAATCACGCGTGATCGTGAGCAAAATTTATATTACTCACGTGAGCGTGCGTGAACCTGAGCCAATTATCACTCACGCGCACATCTCTAATATGGTGGGTGATATACGGATGATCGGAATCCTCTGCGATTAGGTATTTGGCATTGTTTTAATGATAGTTGTGAACGCCGTTATCTGGGTGATATTGCCTATAAATTTTGATTATAATAAATCTAATATAACAATATAACCATAGGATAGTCAAAATTGGTTTCAATTTGATATTTGTCGAGTTTTATTGGCAACTCGCTTATATCGCTTTTCTCCAATAAATTGCTCATATTTTCGAATAATTTAAAATTGATTTATTTATAGAAAGCCACCAATAATTTGCATTTGAGATAGTTTTGAAAAATTTACATTCCATAAAACGAAGTAATTGCAGTTTTACAGTAAGCCAGCTCTCTTGGTACTCGCTTAGGGTTTTATTGGAATAACTTCTTTTTATCTAGTAATGTGAAATTTGCACACAAAATTAAATGAACTCAAATTTAAAATTTAAAATATCCGACCAAGTTTTTGGACTAAAACCAATTAAGCAAGATGTCAATAAATCTCGACTATTATAAAAAGCTTTACAATTGCTAAAACACATTACAATTGTGAGTTATGTCAAAAGTTTTCAGATTTTATTTTACGACGATTACGAGTTACGCCCTTTCTATATTGAGCCATCGATATATAATTAGTGCAAAGATAATTAATTGCGCCTTGGGGGCAAAGTCCGATGCCACGATTATTTTTAAAAATTGTTATGGGGACACAAGTTTTGAATAGTGTCTCGTGGAACCGCCACGAGACAACTTTTTTCATCTAGCAAGTTGGCAAATAAAAATGTTGCGATGAAGTGAAAGAAATTGGCACTATTGACTGAAAATATTCGTGCATAATTAAAAACAAGTATGAACAGGCTAAAGTCGATCGGAGCCGACTATATGATACCCTCATTTTTCAACCCTAGTAGGCGGAAAAGTGAATTTAGGTAAGATTTCTGTATGGATACATAGATTTTTTCTAGTTTAAATATAACGTCTGGTACATTTGTAAATTTGAAACAAATCGGTTAAATTATGTAGTTTTTAAAGCGGAAAAAGTCAAGCGGGAACGATTTTTGAGCTATATATAAATCTGAACCGATTTGGCCCAATTTCTCCATAGATTTTCCTAGTTGAAGTATTGTGTTATATTTGAAGAAAATCGTAGTAAAAACGTAAATCGGGACCGATTTTTGTATCTGGGCTATATATAAATCTGAACCGACCCACCCACCCACTTTCGCCACATAGGCATCTAGTTGAAATTTAAAGTTCTGTTCTAAATTTGAGTCAAATCGGATAAAATATGCGGGTTTAAACCCCAAAAAAGTCAAATTGGGAACGATTTTTTGTATGGGAATTTTTGTATAAAAATAAGGTATTTTGTCAAATTTTAAGAAAATCGGTAAAAATGTGTAGTTTCTTAAGCAGAAACAGTAAAATCGGGACTGACATTTGTGTGGAAGCTATATATAAATCTGAACCGATCTGACCCACTTTCACCACAGCTATTTTTAGTTGAAATAAAAGGTGTTGTGCCAAATTTGTAGAAAATCCGTTAAAATATGTGGTCTCTAGATCGTAAAAACCAAGTCAGTCTGAAAAGCCTTTACCTATTTTAATGTTTTTACCTAAAAAACAATTCACAATAACTCGAAATCTAGTGAGTGTGACAAAAAGACATACACCCTAAACAACGAAATACTAGGCCTGTTCGATTTGTGTATGGAACTTACTCGATTAACAAGAAAGTAGCTTGTAACTCTCTTAGTGTTGCTGCCAGATTTTTCTTGTTGATTCGTTTAAGAACAACCAATGAGTAGTAACGTTGCCACCTTATCAAGTATCTTAATTATAAGCTAGCAAGCTCAATTGTTTCACACAGCTAACGTTGATAATCTCAAATATTGTCGTATGATCGTAAAATATTTTTGCGTGAAGAATACCAACAACTTATTTACCAGAGTTGCATCAAGTTAGTACGTACGACAGATGCGACAGTTTAGCACGCCTTGTGAAAACCCTAGATGTTAACTCAGAAGCCTGTATTACTGATATCGTATGGACCAAAATTAAGAAGGATTCATTTCCGATTGGTACTTTTTTATGTTTGCCAGCTAATATATATGTAAAAAGACTATGCCAAACAACTTCTGCTCTTATAATGTGGTCTTTCTTTAAAAATCATAAAATAATGAAATTTTGGAGAATTTACAAAAAAAAAACGAATGAAGTTAAAGTAAAAAGTATTAAAATGTTTACGTACAAAGCTAGTGAATATGCATTTAAATTTCGTTTCAATGATGCCGATTTTATTTATAAACACTTTGAATTGAATGTTGAAAATTGAATTTTCAACATCTGTGACATATTTTTTTCTCTAATCCGTAATGAAAACTTCGGATAAGTGCTAGTTTTTTCGTTTGCATTTTTTTTTGGTCTGTAATCAATATTTGATTTGAACTGGGATATTGTCCTGGCTCAAGACCTATCGGATAAGTTAAACTAAGGCCTTGCAATTTTCCATTTTCAAATTTGTGTGCGAATTAGACTGCAATAAATCTGTTCCACTTGAGGAACCGCCTCAATATATAAACAAAAGGAAAATATTAAACTTGCACTTGTTAGTGGCTTCTCGTCGGGCATGCTAACAAGTAATTAAACGTGTCGAGAAAAAATTGAAACAATTATAAGATCACATATTTCAAAAAGCTGAGCTTGAATACTTTTTTATTGTGTTTGTAGTAATGACATGAACAAAAGCCAAACATATCAGTTAAATATTGATAAAAGCGACTTGGGAAAAGTTACTACATCTCTCAATTTTTGCAACCGAGGAAGACAATATTGGCACTCTGTGGCTTAGCTAACTCTGTGCTGACATAGACTGATAAGTAAATATTATATTTCTGGTATCTTATGTTTGGATGTTTTCGGAGATAATATTCAGTTTCATGGGGGGCTGTTAAAAATTTGTTCCGCTATGCCACAGTTTATGAGAATTACACAGAGCTTGTATCGGAGACCTCAAAATTTTCAAAAACAATTCAAATAAGGAACTGTTTCTGTAACTTATTTTGGTTCGATCAAAAAAGCACACATGAATTATATAAAACGTAGACAAGAAATAAGTTACGAAACGAGCCCTTTGCGTGCTTTTCTATAGGCACAACGAATTATAGACCCCTGTGGCTTATAGATTTCTCGTAATAAGGAGGAGAATAAGATTACAGGTTGCTTTCTACGGAAAGACCAACGGACGCCTATGTCGTCGTACGTTTTTTAGGATACAGGAATGTATACAAATGTGCTCAATGTGAATATCTCAATGGAATGTTAATACCAATACAAAATAAATAAATAAATTCTCAGCCGTTTGTATGTGAGTGTGACCAAAGACCTAGAACCATAAAGACTGAGCATATGGGAAAATAAAAAATATATACAATAGATGTCCTCATAGTGTTATTGGAAAATTGGAATATTCAGCCCACAGAGATGGTGCGACGATTTTCTAACGTCATCTACTGATTTCTTATTATTATATTCTAAAATTTTTGATTGTATATAGTCTCTGACATTCCCTTATATAGTGACATAGTTCATTTATAATAAAAAATTCTTTCAAAAAGTAAAAACAATGATAAAGCTCTTATCAGTGGAATAGGGGAAACAAAGTAGAACATTGCTGATAATCCTCTAAAGTAAATAAGCTTGTGTTTTCGCATGTACGGAATATTTGATTCCTCCTAATCGATGCTTTCGTTTGCTGAAAGCGGATATATGTATGTACATTAGGCTGGGTCGCCGTCCATACAAATGGAAAAACAATTTCCAGTTACCCCACGAAAATAAAGCTGGGATTGTTCAATGATGATTTGCAATATATATATACTTACTTATTGGTCGAATTATTGGACCTTTATAGTATTTTTTTGTGTTTGTTTTTCATAGTGGTAGTTGCATTTTTTTCGTATTTGATGTTAATACTTTATAAAAAATAAATAGCGGCATTCAATACCTTTCAAATGATGAACATCGGAAATTATGAAATGACGCCGCAGTGCTCATTTTTGTAAAAAGAGTTTGATATTATTTTACAAACATGGAGTCATCCGATATTCATCATTTAGGCATCATTTGAAAGGTATTAACCTATTCTATTTAGTTTTCATAACACATATTACAAAATGTTTCCAAGAAATATGAGTTTTTAGCTGTCACCTTGAAAAACCACAAAAAAAATCAATATAATCGTCCAAAAATACGACCAATGAGTTATGCTAAGACAAGAATAAAAATTTTTATTTAAAGTTCTTCCAAGGGTCTATTAATTCAGAAAAAAAATTGGACAAAAATACAACATAAAAAATTACACGGGAAAAACATGATGTTTAGAGGTGTTTTCAGGAGCGTTTAGCTCACAGATGGCTTGACCCAGTGACGAAATATTTTGCAGATCATCATTTAACAATCCAATCTTTATTTCTGGGGGATGACTGCTGCAATTTATTTTCATGACCCATCCTAATGTAAGCTTTATCTTAGGGATATATTTCCTTTAGAATTTTGAAGTTCAATACGTCGACATCAATGTTTTTCGCAGTCAACGTTCGCTCAATCAAACTTGACTTTGATAAATGCTTGGGAATACTGGCTAAACTCTACGGGGAATATCGTGCAACTTGTCCAAATGTCATCGAGTATTTTACTTTCCATCACTCCAGTTCGTTCAATGGTTTACAACTTCAATAAGTTTGCCGTGTGCATATCTTTGTTGCCGGGTCAAAAACGGGACGATCGTTAGAACCCATTTTAACAATGCATCGTAGTCATATTTGTTTCACGTTCCAACTCTTAATTAAATGCGTTATGTACCGGACAGTTGGCCGCTGCCATGCCTTGTTCATTCTCTAGCAATTGCAATCTTTGGAGTTGACTAATGGAAAACGCTCGTAGCTTCGAACTACTGTATGAAAGTGATCTAATGTGTCCGGTAGAAGTCATCATAAATACACTTTAATGAAAACTGGTCAATGTTGCAGACAGTCTGTTTTAATGCGTTATCGGACCGGACCTAGGGTTTGCATTTTCCCGTACTTTTTATTTCCCGGGAAACGGGAATCATTTTTCCAATTTCCCGGGATCCCGGGACTGCACGGGAAATCGTCAAAATATTGTTTACCATGAGTTAAACTTATTTTTTCCAATGAAACATTCACATTTTATTAAAGTAAAGTAAATATTTATTTTACAACAAACCTGTTACAGAATTCATATAATAAAGTGCAATGTGAGATCAATTCAAACATATTTTCAAGTTTCAAAACTGATTAAATGTATTTACATTTGCAAGCGTATATAAACATTTTTTATTGGACTCGACGGAGAACGACCGTTCACATTAAACAAATGTAGGCTTAATAGTCAGCAGAGCATCAAATAAAATGTTTAAACTCTTTTTTATCTTGACTTTTTTAATACAATATGCCTTTTCGATTAGGTTTACTAGCTTAATATTTGTATAGAATTTGCTCGCTTAACAAGAATGTAGCTTACTACTCTCTTAGTTTCCGAGCCTGATTCTGATTTATTTAAATAAAACCAATGGATACAGATGTTGTCACATTATCAAGTATATTATTGTTATGCTAGTAAGCCCAATCGAACGGACCTAATATTGTTACTTGCGTTTCCTGTAGCATTGTTTAAAGTATTTTCAAACGACTGACTTCATTTATTTTTGGCGTTCGGATCTACTATTTCCGGATTTAAATTTTTTTCATGAGTTTGGCAGACAAAATCCGAAAAAGTGGATTTTGGGTGTATATCCGAACGTAGTTTAAAAATATTTTGTCATCCAACTGCAATATTTGACATACCTAATTAAAAGCGATAAGAGTTAAACTATTGTACAAATTGTACAAATATGTAAAAGTGCCTACTGAATTCCCGCGGGATTCCCGTACGAATTTCCCGGGATACGGGAAATGAAAAATATGCGAATTCCCGGGAATTTTCCCGCGGGAAATCCCGGGATGCAAACCCTAACCGGACCGCTTTAAAATATATCATATTTCTGCACTTTGATCCTAAAAGTTCAAATCCTTTTATCTTCTTAATTTTTGTTAAAAAATAAAAAAAATATTTATAGCCGCACGTTTTTTCTGTTTTTCTTTAAGACTGGATAATAACAAACAACAGTAACAAGAGAACTAAACAAAATGTAAAAAATGTAAACAGAAATAATATTGTGTTTATGAAAAAAATTTTGAAAAAAATAATTTCGTGTTAAAAATTTCGGACTTAACTTGGATAATTATCCAGTGTAAGTCAAATTTATGGTTATGGAGGCTAAGCCCAAAAAAGTCAACACAAAATATATATTTTTTTTAAATTTTGTGTTGATATTAATTTATATTGTAGTTGGCGACAATGTGAAAAAATACATTTTTTTATTTTAGCAAAAAATTAAATTTGTATTAACATTTTTGTTATCACAGCTTGTTATCCCGGCTTAAAGACAGCCCTAATATAACACTTTACTTCTGTTCTGTTCAGTACACTGAAAGCGGTTTTAAGTTGTTTGTGTAAATTCTACAGTTAAAGAAATCACTAACATTAATGAAGAACATGATTTTTAGAGGTGTTTTAAGGAGCGTTTAGCACACAGTGACGAAATATTTTGTAGATCAACAGTAAACAATTCAATCTTCATTTCTGGGGATGACCGCAGCCATTTATTTTCGTGACCCATCCTAATGTATATGTCACGAAGTTCAATTATTTGATTTGAATCGTGTCAAAACTTCAATGAAAATGAAATGTTGTCATATGTCGGATTATGAAAAAAGTGTGTTTCTATTCGTTTTTGTTTTTGTTTTCATTTAATTTGAATTGTTTTTGTTCAGAGTTCAATCCTTAAAAAATTGTCAGACAAGTCTTTTCATAAAAATGGTGGGTATATTTACAAAACAAATTATTGATTTGAAAAATTAGTGCGCATATTATTAATAAGTTGTGTAAATATTGTCTGTAGATACATATTGTCGCTTAGACAGTCAATCGAACTAAATGCTATATTTTCACACGGCTGTCCGTTGGCCTTTTAAGTGATGGTATACGGGATTGTTTGCATACGTTTTTAAGTATTATCAGAAGTCGACATTACCTACAGATTAGAAGCTATCGACTTCACGCAAAAGTGCAACGCCATTAGGAAAACTAAGATAAGATACTTTTTAAATAAATTGTGATGTTTCGGTTCGTACCAATGTTATCCCTTTTCCCCATTTTAACTGTAAAAGTACGAATATCAACATATCTCTTTATTTTTCGCATCTGTGCAGTCAGTGCAACGTGTACACCGAATTTCTAAATTCTAGCTACTTCTGTTTGGTTGTTACCATTGTATCCCTCTTTTCCCATTGTACTCCTTTAAAGTACGAACTTCGATATATACATTTATTTCATTCTTCACATCTATTCAGTCTTAGAGACGTGTGTTATTACCGAATTACAATATTCTAGTTTCATCCGTTTGGTTGGTACCATTTTTTCCCCTCTTTTCCCATTGTACCCCTTAATTGTACGTATTTCGAAGTATCCATTTATTTTACAAGCTTACGCAAATAGAGGAATGTAGAAACCGATTTGCAAGTTTCGAGGTGTTGTCTTTTCATCGGAACCATTTTTATCCCTTTTTGCCCCATTTAACCCCTAAAAGAAAGAATTTTGCTAAAATAGCTTTTTCGCCCATGTTCACGCTAAAATGTTTGTACACTCGAAAAATATTGAGTGTAAAAAAAAATTATGGGATATTTTCAGTCATTGTCAGGGAAAATTTCTTACCTCTGGATGGATATCGCACACTTTCAATCGCAAGCCATCTACAACCAATAGACGCATATGTGAAACATTTGCATATTTGTGCTTTCAGAAGACAGATATGGCTAGATCGTGTTTGAATTTTACCACGACCCAGAATATATAATATAGTAATCGCAAAAATAAAAAAGTTATAAACCATATAGCTCATTCTGCTCCACCATATATGGGGCTCCCGTGGCTATTTCAATATTCCTAAGGTGGAAGGTATAAAAATAAAGTTGTTCCAAAGTCATTTTGTTTAAAAGAGCATTTATTTTTAAATGTTTATTATAACCGAACTATATTTGGCAAAGTTTTGACGTCATTATGAAGCTAAACCACAATCTCTAATACAAAATTTTGAATCGATAAATAAAGAAAGTAGTAAACTTTTAACTAATTTCTAAAATATGTTTGATTTTCAATGTTAATATTTCAAAATAATCCTTGAGTCCTCGCTCAATTTAATTTTTTGTTACAAAATTCAAAAATGTTTACTAGATTAGAATTTACTGAATTTTGTCCGATAGATTTTGATTGGACTGCGAAGGTTTTCATCGCTGCACTCGCAGCTCATTTCATTGTGATTGCATGACGATCTAAATCTTATTTAAAAAAATGTTCGCTGTATTTCTGTTTTATTTTTTTTTTCTTATATAAAAATCGTCCCAGTTTAATGTCGATAGTCGAAAATGCATACTAAAATTCCATATTATCTATTTTATTGCAGTTTCCATACAACAGAATATGCCTTCGTTTGAATATAAACTAAATTTGGACCCAGAGTTACCCGATGACATCAAAAGAGTCGCCATCGAGCAAGGGGAATGTGAAGAGACCAGAATCCAAAATATCGATGAATTCCGAAGTTACATCGTGGATCATGATGCTTGCCAACCCCACCGCACCGATGATGAGTTTTTGATAAGATTTTTACGAGCCCGCTATTGGAATATTGCGAACAGCTACAAATTGGTAACTAACTCTACCATAAGATCCAGCCGGCCTTTGCTATCTAATTAATAATCAAATCTAATAATTTTTCCAGTTGTGCAACTATTATAAATTTCGAGAACAGAACAAATCTTACTTTGAAAAGGTTCGTCCTTACGACATGTTATATATTTCCGATGCGAATATCGTCCAGGTCACACCGTATAGAGATCAATGTGGACGTCGAATCATGATTTATCGTTTCGGAATTTGGAATCCAAGTGAACTAACTACCGATGAAATATTTCGCGCCTCAGTCTGCCTTATGGAAATGGGTTCAATGGAGCCCATTACCCAGGTGGTAGGAGGCATTGGAATTTTCGATTTACAGGGTATTTCATTGAGCCACATACTGCATTTAAGTCCCAGCGTCGCAGCGAAAATGATTGCCTTGATGGTGGTATGTATATACAAATGAGTGATTGATTTAGTTGATTGCCACCTCCTCAGGTGTTCCTAACCCGTGATCATTTATTTCTTTGCAGACTTCTATGCCATTACGCGTTTCATCCATACATATTGTTAATCAGAATTTCGTTTTCAAAGCCGCTCTTAATGTCTTCAAACCATTCATGGATGCCAGGATGCGTGAAGGTTTATTTATTCACGGATCCGATATGTCATCGTTGCATAAACATATAGATGCAGAGTGCTTGCCCAAGAGGTAAGAAAAAATAGTCCAAAAACTTTGCGCACTTATAAGCCTGTTATTTATTTATTTACCAACCGATTTTTGGGTTGTTACCGGAAAAATGTCATTTTGAACGGAATATTCATTATTTTAAAAAAATACGAGACAAATTTAACTTTGCAAGTTTTGGGATATCTAAAAATAATAAAATATCTAAAATCCAGATAAAAACGGTGATAAACTTGTTGTATTCAACAACATCCACGTACATACAAGAAAGTAGCACTTACCAGGAATTTCTACTTCATTTTTATACCCTACACCACTTCGTGGTCTAGGGTATTATAAGTTAGTTTCGCGACAAATGTTTGTAACACCAAGAAATAATCGAGCTAGACCCACCTTTAAGTATACCGATCGGCTTAGAATCACCAGCTGAGTTGATTTAACGATGTCTGTCTGTCCGTCCGTCCGTCCGTCCGTCTGCTGTCCATCTAAGCTTGTTCGCACTCTACAGGTCGCAATTGTTATCCGATTGTCATGAAACTTGGCAGAATTTATTTTTTCTGGCCAAGGACCATCGGTATTGAATTTGGAGGAAATCGGTTCAGATTTAGATATAGCCCCCATACAAATGTCGCTCCCGATTTGACATTTTCCGCTCTAGAAACGACATATTATACCCGATTTTCTTTACATTTGGCAGAACATCTTATAATCCAACTAGAAACACGTGTGCAAAAATTGGGTAAGATCGGTTCAGATTTAGATATACCCCCCATACAAATGTCTCTCCCGATTTGGCATTTTCCGCTCTAGAAACGACATATTGTACCCGATTTTCTTTAAATTTTGCAGAACATCTTATAATCGAACTAGAAACACGTATGCAAAAATTGGGTAAGATCGGTTCAGATTTAGATATAGCCCCCATACAAATGTCGCTCCCGATTTGACATTTTCCGCTCTAGAAACCACATATTGTACCCGATATTCTTTAAATTTTGCAGAACATCTTATAATCAAACTAGAAACACGTGTGCAAAAATTGGGTAAGATCGGTTCAGATTTAGATATAGCCCCCATACAAATATCACTCCCGTTTTGACATTTTCCGCTCTAGAAACGACATATTGTACCCGATTTTCTTTAAATTTTGCAGAACATCTTATAATCCAACTAGAAACACGTATGCAAAAATTGGGTAAGATCGCTTTAGATTTAGATATAGCCCCCATACAAATGTCGCTCCCGATTTAACATTTTCCGCTCTAGAAACGGCATATTGTACCCGATTTTCTTTAAATTTGCAGAAAATCTTATAATCCAACTAGAAACACGTATGCAAAAATTGGGTAAGATCGGTTCAGATTTAGATATAGCCCCCATACAAATGTCGCTCCCGATTTGACTTTTTCCGCTCTAAAATCCACATATTGTACCCGTTTTTCTTTAAAATTGGCACAACATCTTATAATCCAACTAAAAAACCTATGGTGAAAGTGGGTAAGATAGATATAGCCCTCATACAAATGTTGCTCCCGAATGTATAACCGATTTTGGCCAAATTTTACATATTATATTTCACCAATAAACAAACATGGTGAAAGCGGGTCACATCGTTCCAGGTTTCAATATACCCCCATACAAATGTCCTTTCCGATTTAACATTTTTTGTCAAACACATGCAAAAATCCTTCCCGATTTCACTTTTTTACCGAATTGAATTGCAATGAGAATTGTTTGGGTGATGCCCATATGTCCATACTTTGGTATGACTTCGGTTAACTACTGTATAATTTGTATTTGTCTGTCGGACAATTGGATCAATTACCAATTATTTACCATATTCGTTAAATTTGACTAAAGATGAATTTATAGCATATAAATTATATGAATATATAATTTGTATGAACTACATAAAATTGCTCCCATGAAATACCTAGGTTTAGTAATCAAAGTGAGGTACATACGCAGGGAGTGGTGTAGGGTATTATATAGTCGGCCCCGCCCGACTTTAGCCTTTCCTTACTAGTTTGTAGTAATGTGATGATGTGGTTATCTAATTCATTAACTAATGTAGCTAAACTTCGATTTCTTATGAAATAGGAAATCGATGCGATTTTTGGTTCTGAAAGTAATAAAAAGGAAGTCTAAAAGAGCGCGGTTGTCGCGATATTTTTCTAAACTTCACAATTCTTCACTAACGTAAATTAATTAAATTTTCGCAGCTTTACAGACCGTATTTACCGTTTTTTACAATATTAATCAAGTTCCGCATTCTTAGTCAAATTAAGAACAAATATTTCCAAATATAATCCAAAGTAAACATCATCTTCATTATCCTAATCATAGCTTATCATCCACTTATACAATATTTTCTGACATACAGTGTTAAAGCAATGGTTTACGAATAACCGAGAATTTGCAGATAAACTATTGGTTGATGTCACTAAAACTTTTAGTCCTAAGTCTTTATTTTTATTTTTTGACCAGATGTTGAATATAGCTAATTCCAGATTTATGATCATGATCGTAGTGAGACGTTTATGTTTTTTCTCAAAATTATATATTATTGTTGTTTCACTTCCTGGAATTTTAACTATTTTAATGAAAGCAAAATTAATGTCTGGATAGAATCCTCAGATGTAGGCAACGGTGCATGAGATTAAATAGAGAACAAACACATTAAGCAATCTTATATGCTCAAAGATGAATGTACGTAGTGCGTTTCAAGCAGAAATATTGGCGATTTCTAAAGTCACAGAATAAATAATAAACAACATAGAAGTAGACTTGTTCTCACCGAAACACCGTCTTCAGTCATGTACTGACTTCAGTCAAATTTGACTAAAGTCCCAAGACGATTTTACTACAATTTGTCTTATTGTCCTATGTCAATTTGGACAGATAGATGGTTCAAAAGCGTCCAGTGAGACCACATTTTATATTAAAAGTGGCATATTATAGCGAAATTCGCACTGAAAAGACGAATTTTTTCCCATAATGGAAAATCGGTCGAGACCGAGTACTAATAATCGGTTTTCCGAAAACCGCGATTTCTAAAAACCCGACGGTCGGTCTGAGATGAAAAACTCGGTTGGTCGGTTTTCGGGTTGATCACTCTAGTTCCAGTTCTGGAAAGGGCGAAAGAGAGACTGATCTTAGGGTTCATACATATTGTTCCAAATTTTTGTTGTTATTTAGGGCCTGTTTATGTCACTTATTTTCGTTACTAGAAATTTAAGTCTATAATTCGTTGTGTCTATAGAAAAGCATTATTTACTTTGTATAGAATTCATGTAATAATTGAGTTATTTTGATCGTCCGCCTCAGAAGAACGAGAATAAGTTACAAAAATAGGCCATAAAGTTTTTTTACTTTTTTGCTACTGCAAATTATACACTTAGAAAAAAGTCTGATATTAAAAGCAAAGAATGTTTGCCACCTATCAGCAAGATCTTTTCTTGCTGCTTTTTAATTATTGATTAGATACCTTAGAAAAATATGAAATATGGTCGATTATATTTCTGAAATTGCTGGCAGTCGTCAAACGTATTTTACTCCGATCCTTATGCAATAAAAATAGCCTGAGAAACTCTAGAGCAAAATAATCAGAATAGTTTTAGATGGACAAAAGTCTGTTTCAAGAAATGAGATGTGCATTTCGACACCACAATAAATTTACATAATTCCAAAATTTCGTTATGATATCTCCATTTTGATAGATTTTACGTGATTTTCAATATGAATTTGTTTTTCTAAAAAAATCTTTTTTATGAATTCGTCATTTAAAACAAGTAAAAACGGCGTTATATACCCTCCACCATGGCATTCCACAGAGGAATGTCGATTTTCGTAGAAGAGCAGTAACATTACAGGAAAATGTTAATTTTTTAATATTTTTTACTTTTTAATTCCCAAAAGTAGAAATGTTGATAATCCATCGGATTCCATGATTCTAGCTCCGGCCTTTTGGTTGGTACCATTTTTATCCCATTTTTCCCATTTTATTCCCTCAAAAGTACGACTTTTGAAAATCTCTTTATTTTACATGTCTACGCAATTAGAGGGATGTACACACTGAAGTTCATCATTCTAGCTGTAGCCGTTTAGTTGGCACTAGGGTTTGGGGTCCGGGAATTCCCGAATCGTTTTTCCCGGGAATTCCCGGAAAAAATTGGACGGGAATTCCCGGGAACAAATTTTCAATTTCCCGGGAATACGGGAAATATTAAAAAAATAATTTATTTATTATGTTGATCAATAATTTAAGGTTACTATATAAATGTATTTCAAATTCATATATGTATTTACATTACTGACAATTTGACATTGTTAAGTATTTGTTTATATTATATTACTACAAACAAAACTTTTTAAATTCGCTAAATAGCCATTTCATGCGAAACCCAGCTAGGGGAATAAAACCTTTTTGTGAAGCTATTTGCAGGATCTTTATTGTGAAATAAAAATATCATGCCGACAATACTATGGCTTACATAATGTAAATTTTCTTGTTTTTCTAGAAGAATCGAGGTGAACATATTCTTCAAGTACAATTTACTTTACATATGTAGCCAGAAAGAAAAGGTCTAAAAATAGGAATACAATAAAACTTGTTCGCCTGGAAATTTTCAAGAGTATTTCAATGGCCATTTGTAAGAATTAATGACTGCACTATTTCAATATTTTTATTTTTATGAATTTATTAAATTAATATTAATTTTTTATGTTTCTATAGTTTTTACAGTTTATAATATTCCTCCCTGTTTCTATAAAATATTTTTGTCTCCAGACGAATGAATATTCTAAATTAAATGTGTCATAACATTCTCTGTCATATGAGTTATTTGTTTCCTTAATCGTTTTCAATTTTGAATCTAGTGTAGGTGTCAGTCACTTCTACCTACGATATAAATGTCCAATTCTGACGATTAGTCTACATCTTTTCAAGTTTATAATGAGAAAATGTATTTTATAATCACAATATGTAAGTTCATGATGAGAAATGTAAATCCTTAATAGGAGCATGATAATTCATTTAATGTAAATTCATATTGAGAAATATAAAATCATAATAAGAACATACAAATTGATAATGAGATATATAAATACAAAATGAAAAATCCTAATTGATAATGAGAAAATATAAATTCTTAGGAGCGCCCCGGTAGTCGAGTTGGTAGCGTGATCGGCTATCAGCGTAGGGGTTGTGGGTTCGATTCCCACCAGAGGCTCTGGTCTGTCGCTGCAATAACTAGCGACAATGGTCTTAGTCATCCCGGCTCAATCCCTGGACCCAAAATTAGAATATAAATTTACTTTGTACTGTGATTCATAATAAATAAATAAAAATAAAAAAATAAATTCTTATTCATATATATTCATAAAATTTAATTCATAATCAGAAACAGTAAAATTTATAATCGAAGCTATGTATGTACGTTCTTCTATGGATATTTTCATTGAAACACATATTTTATCAATGTTCTCATTATAAATTTACCAATTGAAAGGTGTAGAGTAAAATATTTGTAAAATGAAAAATAATTTGTAAAATATTTTGACAATAACATTCGTTTTTAATTTGTAATATGACAGTATTGAAATAAATACACCAGTTATTAAATATTGATTTTTTAAACCATATTGGACATACCTATAAATAAATTACTTTTTCCCGGGAATTCCCGGGATTCCCGGGAATGAAATTTTTCATTCCCGTTTTCCCGGGAATGAAAAAAGTACGGGAAACCCCAAACCCTAGTTGGCACCATATGTATCGCTCTGTTCCCATTGTATACCTTGGAAGTACGAATGTGGAAAAACATTTTTAATTTTCGTATCTACGCAGTCAGAGGAATGTGTACAGCGAATTTCATGACTCTAGCTGCCGCATTTGGTTGATAACATTTGTATCCCTTTTTCCATTTACCCCCTTATCCCCTTATTTTACATGTCTACGCAAACATTATTCTAGGTGCAGCCATTTGGTTGATAGCATTTTTATCCCTCTATATTCATTTTACCCCTTAAAAGTTCGAAGTTGGAAAAAACTTACATATTATGTATCCACTAAATTAAAGGAATATACACACCGATTTTCATGTTTCTAGCTGTTGCCTTTTTTATCCCTTTTTGCCCCATTTCACTCCCAACAAATAAAAATCACTTTATGGTGCTATATATGCCACTTTCAATCCCAACCGATCTACAACTCTTAGACGTATTCTAGGAAAATTTGGATGCTAGCGTGCTTTAAGCAGACGGACGGACTTCGCTAGATCGTCTTAGAATTTTATGACGATCAAGAATATATATACTTTATAGGGTCTCAGGTCGATATTTCAAGGTGTTACAAACGGAATGACCATCCTGGAGGTGGAGGGTATACAAATCACATTTAGGGATTTATTTTCCCCGCTTAAGAGACTGTAGGATTTTATTGTTATTGACAGGGATTTAAGAAAGTCGAACTATGACTAGAGTATCCACGATTTTCGTTACCCGGTAAAATTGTACCAGTAACACGTCAAAGGACACTCCCACCTCCCATATATCCTTAAAAATATCAATATTGTATAAACTTGCAAACACAAAGTCTATCAAATTTGCTAGAATACATTTGGAAGGAAGACAAAATCTTCAAATTCGAAGCCCTATATCTCTGAACGATAAATTATATTTGTAAAAAACATTTTTTAACACATTCTAATTAAACTGCTTTCTATCCAACTATGTGTTAATAAGCAATCAATTTAATGATTAGTTTCAAGCATTTTTGGCCACGCTTGCGACGTAGTGCGGCATATGTATCGTATCGAAATAGATTTTTATTCGCTTGCGATTGACCAAGTTGAATTATTTTTTTTGAATCGTGTCAAATGTATATGGACTATTGAAAAAAGTGTGATACGTATGCCGTAATCTAAGGCCTGATTATGTAATACCTTTTAAATTTAAATTTTATTTGCAGATACGGTGGAGTACTCGAGGACTTCTCGTGCAGTCTATGGATTGAAGGTCTCAAGGAAGACAAGGAAGTGCAAAAGGATTTGCAGAAACAAGGTTATGTCCTGTAAGCTGCGCTCTACTCTAGTAATATGGAACTGATATTTATGTATGTCTGTAGCATATAAGTGTCATAAAGTAATAAATCCGTTGTTTTATAATTAATCCATATGTTTTATTGATTTTCAAATGGAGAAGAATTGATGAGTGGCTGGTTTAGTTTCAGATGTTAGCATAGCCACTTAGAGCATTTGCCGATGGGTAATGGGATCTGAGCAGCATGCAACGCTCCCTATCTATCCACAGGGTGCGACGTTTCAACATTATCTCACGTTCCAAAGTGCTGCGGGTCTGCATTAGGTTATTTTTAACATTCTCCGCCTCGTCCAGCTCCTGCAACATAGCCGACACACCGCTTTGTATGGAGGCAACTTCATCGATTAAATCCTGTTGAGCCGAATCCCGACAATTTTCGACATTTGGGCGGAAGCTGCGGTTGTCCATGCGTGTCTGGGCCACTTTCATGGCGGCATCGAAGCTGCGTATGGCACGATGAAGATGTTCGATACGTGTTTCAGTTTCGGCCAGTTTTTGCAGACACTGCCAAATATATCTTAAAGTGAGTTAGTTCACATGATGCTTGTCTAGGTTTACTTACGTCTCTGAGATCTATTTCGAAATGTCGCAAGTTCTCCTGGGTACAATTAATGCGTGAAACGAACGCCTTCTCCACCACATCGGCTTGGGTACGTATGTCACGTGCAGCATTCAGGAGAATTGAATTCAAGGTTTGTCTTAATGTTACCGACTTTTGACGGCATTTCTCGCACTCTTCAAGAGTTTCTTTGGTGAAGTGCTCCCAGTATTGTTCCGATGCTTGTCTAGGATTCATAAATAGCAGTGTTATTTTAAGAGAGTTTGAGGCAGAACTTACTCTGGTGGTTGTCGTATAGCTCCTGGTCGGAACATTATGGTTTGGGATTTGTTATTCAGATGTGCATTTACGGAATCAATTTCATAGGCTTCCTTCTTATCGCTCCAATCGTATTCGAGTCTCTGACGTGCTGTGCGATTTTCCACCTGTTGCTGTTCGAAGTCCTCCAATGTTTTCTTCAAAAGCTGCCGTATTTCAGCAATCAAAGCCAATTCGTTCACCAGCTCTTCCTCGGGTGTATCACGCACTAGTTCGGTTTCTGGGCGACCGCAACGCTTGTCAATACATTCTTTGGCTATAGACTCGGGCAGACCCAAGATGACTAGGGATTTCTTAAGGCGAACCCGTTGCTCTTCCAAGGTACTGATCTCATCGGCCATAGCTTTAATGGCCGCCCCCAAAGTCGTCTTCCACTTATCGATGAGTCGGGCTCTTTGGGCAACATTTTCGGTAGTTTCAGTTTGGGTCTTTTCGACCATCGAAGAAATGCGCATAAGGGATGTCTTGGAGCTATACTGATTTCTACAATAAGCAGAATGGATTTTAATATTAAATTTGCCTACAAAATACTTCTCTGGGTGCCTCACTTTAATGCTCTATCAAAAACCCGATTGGTGTTCTTGACCGTTTCCAAATTTTTAGCTCTCCACTCGTTCGGACTGAAACGTGTTATGGAATAACGATCGACAACGGGACGAGTTCCTGTCAACCCAGCCATGGGACTCCAATCAACCTTGCCCGTCGCCCAAGGACCGATGGGACCCATGGGTTGGAGATTATTTTTGACGGCCAGCCCATCATCCGGCTGGGGTAAATAACAGGGTGGATTGTTGAAATCATCACCCTGCGCGTCTATAGACATCTGCAAAATAAAGTCTGAATTACTGACATCCTAATTAGCATAGTTTAATTCGAGCGAATGAATGATAGCTATCGAAGTAGCCATATTGCTCTCGAGTCCATATTACTCTTGAACCGGATAATATGCGTATGAAACTATAGACATAATTGAGCTTTCAGTTTTCCATTTCCTCATCGTGTAATAATAGTAATAGTTTAGCATTACAAAGCATTTCAAGTTTATTTAGTTTATTCGTAATTAATACTTACATAATTAAGTTAATACAGATAGAAGCATGGAATTCGAAGTAACAGATATTTGACATTTATATCGGTAGTTATCTTTTGAAATGAAACACTGAAAACTCCAATTAACTCAATTTTGCCTATCATCAGACTTATATCATCCTGTTGATGTCTAACGACTTTTTTTAAATTGTCGTACGGTGTTATTAAGCTTCGTAGAAACTTAGCAGTCAATCTCAGATGTAAATCGTGAATACGCAATGGGGGTATACGTCCATTTTGTAATTTTTGGTTCCAACTTACACCGATCACGTAACGTAACGCATACATTCATACTTCCTTCTCCGGTTCCTGAGTATTATTCGAATTATCTTTCATTTGGAGCGCTTGAACTACCGAGATCTGAAAATTTTCACGTCCCATGTAAGATTACGAGCGATATCAGTAGCTCAGCGACGTCGTATAAAATGTTTAATTGATTATTTTAGATATTGTAAAAGGCATGCACCGTGACAATGTTCTTTAAAAAATGCATCTAGAAGGCATCCATCGTGTACACCGAGATCTGAAAATTTTCACGTCCCATGTAAGATTACGAGCGATATCAGTAGCTCAGCGACGTCGTATAAAATGTTTAATTGATTATTTTAGATATTGTAAAAGGCATGCACCGTGACAATGTTTAAAAAATGCATCCATCGTGTACAGTAGGCTGGGTCGCGGTCCATACAAACGAAAAAAAGCGGTGCCCGCTTAAGAAACGAATCAGATTAAATAACAAAAATAAATAAAATTTTATCCAATATTAAGAGTAAAATTTCAACTCAATAGCCTCTCTACTCTTAATAAGCAAAAGGCACAACTGGCAATAATGGTTCAAAACAAATGAGATTAAAGAAGTTTCTGATATCTTCAGATCCATTCAGGCAACAAGACCATATAAATACTTACAGCGAAATGTGCCTCCTTAGGCACTCTCTCCTTCTGTGCCATTTCAAAATCATCTCCCTCAGCCGGTGGCATGGGTTCCTGGCGAATCGAAAATCACAAAATCACTCGACACATTAACGTTGACGTCGAAATGTCCTTACCCCGTGGCAACATTCCTCACACGAAGCCATTCCTCTGGAATTTATCTGTAACAATGCTTCTAGAAAACTGATCAAATTTCAATTTAATACAAAATAAAACTGAGAAGCATTCTTCTTCTGTACACCAAAGACAAGAATTAAAATTTTTATTTTGACACCATAAACAACAATTGGGTTGTTAAGGTGTTGGTTGACAAGTAACGGAAATTCGAAATAAAATAAAAGTAGGTACCAAGGCGTATTTATACAGGTGATAGCACTAGAACAACAACAAATTTGGCAACAACAAAATACAAATACGCCTTGGTACTTGGTAGGTATTTATAAAGGTGATAGCAGGAGCCCAGCTGACTGAATTTTTTTTCATTCAAAAGTAACCGAAACTGTCAAATCCCATATATTTTGCTTTGACATTATGGCCCACCATTCAAAAAATTACTTGTATTTTGTTGTTGCCGAATTTGTTTTTGCTCAATGGAGTCAGCTGGGCTCCTGCTATCACCTTTATAAATACGCCTTGGTAGGTACACAAATAGATCAAATAAAGGGTGACAGTATGGAAATATGGGACAGCAACTGCCCTTAATTTGCTGGCGGAGTTTTGCGGAATTTTTGAAAGAATTTTACCGAAAATTCCAAAACATTTTGTGGTTTGTACTTCAAGACAGTCAATATAAAATCCATTAGGAAATCAGCCAATTCCGGATGTTGCTCAAAGTAGGCCATTGCATTCTCGTAGGTGAGTTTCTTTTCTAAACGATACTGTTGGAGCAATTGATTGTTGTTGCGCCACATCAGTTCCAGCTTCGGCACTATCAGTTCTTTGGTCTCAACTGAGCCCTTTGTCTCATGCAAAACGTACCGGAATCCATGCCAATAATGTAAAATAATTTTGCCATCGGCAGAGAAGAATGTATCCGAGACCTCCTGGGGGTAATTAT
The DNA here is from genome assembly GCA_947397865.1 of Polietes domitor. Classification (NCBI taxonomy): domain Eukaryota; kingdom Metazoa; phylum Arthropoda; class Insecta; order Diptera; family Muscidae; genus Polietes; species Polietes domitor. The sequence continues at coordinate 127,850,589 of OX377619.1, read as the reverse complement.
TGAAATACTGTGTATTGACAATGCGTATGGCATTAGGAAAGGAGCGATGAAACATTTTGATGCGTTTGCGATGTTCATGCACTGTCAATTGGCAGCGCAGGACTTTACCTGGAATCAAAGGAAATTTAGAATGGACTTTTAACCCTACAGTCGAGTACTGCAGTGCTCAGACATACCGAACAAACTCATGGTGAAATAATGAAAGTCGCCACGAAAGTTATTTACAATCAAATAGCGCATGAGCAGCATCACACCGCCATCCAGAATGAGAAGATCATCGCCCCCTTTGACATTAACAACAGCCTTGAAGCGTTGGATGTCGTTATTGATTTTTGTCTCGCGCTTAGCAATCAGTTTGTCCCCAATAATACGGGCATCTAATGTTCTTTCCTGAAATGAGAAAACAAATTCTTATATTCGATAAGAGGAGATAAAGAGGATGTTTTCGCAGAGGGCTATTCGCAAGAATAAAGAATTTGTACCGAAAATAAAAGCGAATATATCTACAAAACATTTCTTAGAAACTATGAAATTCAGTTATTCATTCATGAACTTTGCCATACAAATTCTTTATTTTTTCAAAATATAATTTATGAAAATTTCCATAGACTTTATAATGAAACTTCATTATTTTTATGAAAAAGTTTCATAAATATTAATAATTTCTTCTGAAGTTTCCAAAAATCGAAAAAGTTTTACTTGCGGGAAATTAGTTGAAATTGTATTTAATTTTTTATGAATTTTTCATCACTAAATTTATGAAACACATTTTATGAAATCGCTTCATAAATAAGGACTGAAAATACACCTAATATTTAGATTATTTAAGCATTTTTTGAAAATTTCTGATTTTTATACACTTGAAATTTGTTTTGTACCTGCTTCTAGTAACGTGTAATCACCAAAAAGTACAAAAAGGATTTAGCGGGTGAAATGGGACAAAAGGGATAAAAATAGTACCAATGATACATCAACAGCTAGAAACATGAAATTCCTATAATTACATGGACACGTAAAATAGAGAGACTTTTCGAAATTTGTAGAGGGATAAAAATGGTACCAACCAAACCGCTGAATATAAAATCATGAAATTCGGTGTATGCACGCGATAGACGCGAAACATAAAGGATTTTTTTTCGAAATTTGTATTTTTCGGCGGAAAATAGGACGAAAGGGATAAAAATGGTACCAATCAAACGGTTGGTGTTAGAATAGTGAAAATCGGTGTGTACATTGCTGCGTAGACACGAAAAATAAAGATATCTTTCGATATTCGTACCTGTAGCGTCAAAACAAAATACAATTGGTACCACGCAAACGGCCATAGCTAGAATCATGAAATTCAGTGGTTACACTCGTCTGCTTCTTAGACATACGATTTTGGAGAAGTACTCATTTCTCCAAAATCGTACTTTTAGAGTCAGAATTTAAAAAAAACTGATTATTTTAGATATTGTAAAATGCATGCACCGTGACAATGTTCTTTAAAAAATGCATCTAGAAGGCATTCATCATGTACAGTATATATATTTTTTTTTTGGGTTTTTAAAGTAACAGCTAAAAACTCATATATCTTGGAAACATTTTCTATTTTTCGAATGATGCCTAAATAATGAATATCGGACGAAGAATGACGTTACTGACTCCATATTTGTAAAATAATATAATAAAGGAGATGGATTTTCAGAGCCAACATTTTCAAACTTTTTTTACAAAAATGAGTGCCGCGGCGTCAATTTCCTTCTGATTTTCATTATTTAGGCATAATTATAAAGGTAATTATTTTTATATTTATTATTACTTATTTTTTATAAAACACTAACACTAAATATGAAATTATTTCAATTGAAAGAACACAAAAAAACACAAAAAATTATAAAGTCCAATAATTCGACCAATTAGTAACTCTAAGACAAGAATCAAAATTTATATTTAAAATGCTTCCAAGGGTCTATTTTTTCAGAAAATGCAGCACAAAAATTGTACGGGAAAAAGATGATTTTTAGGTGTATTTTCAGGAGCGTTTAGCTCACATTAAACAATCCGTATTTTGTTTTCGTGGAGTGAATGGAAACTGTTTTCCCATTTGTATAGACCGCGACCCAGTCTAATAATAGTAGATTACTAATATTATAATAATGAAGTAATAAAATGTATTTAAAACAGAGCACATAAGTACGCCTTATAGTTTTCAAAATATGTTACTTCACTTCTTTGTAAAGTCGACAGCCTCTAATCTACTGATAATACTGTGGAATACACTTCGTGGTGGAGTGTAACGCCTTCTTACTTGTTTATATTTCAGATCATTTATTTGTTTGTAGTAACTTAAATAATTAAAAATTAAAAAATACGATTTTGGATTGAACAATTAAGGACACTAAGTATACATATAAATAGTATAGATTATATAAAAAATAATATTATATTAGGTCTTAAATTGGGTATTAACGCTGATTCAAATGTAATATTTAGATGGATAACCCTTTGATACAAGCACTGAGTTGCACCTGCGAGGAGGACTTTCGACTAGATGTTGACATCCTTCAGTTGAGATATTCTGTCATATTTCTTCATCATTATCGATAAGGTGACCATGCATCCCGCTTTTTGATGCCCAGTCCGCTTAAATTTTCCATCCCGCATAATACAGCTTTTTTACAATAAGTCCCGCTTTTTCGTTTTATATTATTTTTGCCACAATACCGATTAAAAATTTTTACTTAAAAATTTGTTGGTAACCGACACAAGTCCAGAATTTCTAAAATATTTAATTAATTGCCCTGATTCTAAATTTTGACTCTAGTTTTAAGGGAATATATATGATTATTAAGGGCATATTTAAGATTATTAATAGTAATTGAATCTATTCTTTGATAATATGCAATTCAATGCTGCGTTGTTTAATTGATTAATTTAAAACATATACATATACATTAAAAATACATGAAAAGAAGCCGTAAAGATAATGGTATAAAAATCACTTTCAATAATTTAGTCGTTTGTTTGACAGGCTCACAGGCCTACATGTACTTTTCTTCTATTAACAAAAAATAGAGCCATGACATTATAGCCTAATAGTAAGCTCTTTAAACAACATTATTAAATATAAATTATGTGTAGTTTTTTTTTACATTTTGAAGAATTGATAAAGAAAGAAACTAGTAAAAGGCAGTTAAGTTCGGTCACGCCTAATCTTATATACCCTCCACCATGGAGTGAATTTCACAGTATTACCGATTCTATCCTGTCGACTTTTTACTGTTTTAAATAAATTGTGATATGTTGGAAACATTTAAATGATTTTAAGAAAACTACCGTAGCAATCTTCAAGAAATGTGCTTAAATACCATAAATATTTTTTATTTACTTAGTTATTTTCAGCGTTAGAGAAAAACTTGATGACTCTCGACCAATTTTAACTATATACAATCCTAACAATCTACACTATCAGGGTAGCCCGAAGTTCATGATAGCTGACAGCCGTTTGATTGGTACCATCTGTCTCCTTTTCCCACTGTGACCCTAAAAAACAAACATTTTAATTTAGTTTTTATGTTTACGTTTTATGTTTTTACACACTTTACAGTGTTGGCCCCATAATACTGTTAAGAGACCAATATTTTTAATAAAATAAATTCAAGTACAAGTTCTCTTAAAATGTGAGAAAACCCGTCAAAGACGAAAAACAAACTAAGTTTTTTCGATTTTTAAACTATGAAAAAGGTTAAAATTTGTAATAAGCAAAATATTTTTTTTTTCTGCGCATTATGAACAAATACGTAAAATAGTGTAAAGCAAGTAAACCACGGATTGTATTCCGCAAAGGCTGTCGATTTTCGTAGAAGTGCAAAAAAATACAGGAACATTTTACATTTTTGAATATAACCAAACAAATACAAATAAAAATATTTAAAAAATTATGAATAAATATACAATTTTAATTAATGAGCAAAGGCTGCCAATATGTTTATAAATACTAAGTATGTATATATAATCGAAATAATACTTCAATTCATAAAGTACATATATATAAGGCAGCAATCATAAATACCCTAAATATTGGGGGATAGAGGGTGTATTTTCAGCTATATTCGTTTGGTTGGTTGTAATTCCATCCTATTTTAATTTCAAAATTATAAATTGTGAAATTACCTTATCTCTCACGTTCACAGTATAAGAAAACTTTATGATTTTGTGTGGTAAAAACAACAAAATAAAGTACGAATTTGGATTTTCTTTATTTTACGCACCGAATTTCATCATTCTAGCTGTAGCCATTAAGTTGGTACCATTTTTATCCATCTGCTCCCATTGTATCCCTTCAAAGTATGAATTTTTGAAAAACCTTTTTATTTTTCGTGTCTACTCAGCTAGAGTATATGTATATTCTGAATTTCATGACTCTAGCTGCGTTCATTTGGTTTGTACTATTTTTATCCTTTTTTCAATTTTAACCCCAAAAAGTACGTTTATTTTACGTTTCTACGCAATCAGAGGAATGTATACACCGAATTTCATTATTCTAGATGTAGCAGTTTGTTTGGTACCATTTGTATCCCTCTATTCCCATTTTACCCCTTAAAAGTACGAATTTAGAAAAAATACTTTTATATATCTAATGTTTTAGAGGAATGCACACAAAATTTCGTGTTTCTAGCTGTTGTCGTTTGATAGGTACCATTTTTGTCCCTACAGATAAAAATCACTCTATGGTGCGCTAGTAACTTTTCTGTATTTGTTGGTAGTATTTTAGAAAAAATAAATAGCTTTCGAATGTTGCCTAAATGACATTGCCTAAACATCGGAAGAAACTTGACTCCGCAGCGCTCATTTTTGTAAAAGGAATTTGAACATTTTGGCTCTGCAAAACCACTTCCTGTATTAAATTATTTCATAAAAATGGAGCCAGTGGCGTCATTTTTCGTCCGATATTCATCGCTGTGGCACCATTTGAAAAACAACAAAAAATCTATCTAAACGTCCAATAATACGACCAATGACAGGAATAAAAATATATATTTAAAGTGCTTCCAAGGGTCTCTGAATTCACAAACAAATTTTGGGCAAAATTGCAACATAAAAAATTACACGGGATATGATTTTTAAAGGTGTTTTCAGCAGCGTTTAGCTCCCAGACGACTTAATCTAGGAACGAAATATTTCGCAGATCATCATTATACAATCCAATCTTCATTTCTGTGGGTGATCGCACCGATTTATTTTCGTGGCCCATCCTAGTGCACATGCGAGTTTTTATACCCTACACCACAGTGCATTTGTGCTTTTGTTTGTAACACCCAAAGCAAACGAGATATACCCATCGTTTATTATACCGATCGACTTAGAATCACTTTTTGAGTCAATTGTTGTTAGAACTAAATGAAACTTTGCAAAACAAGGTTTTATGGGATAAGGACGAACGCTATTCAATTTGAAGAAAATCGGTTCAGATTTAGATATAGCACCCATATAAATTTTACTCCCGATTTTTCTCTTTCCTCTCTACAAACCACATATTTCAACTGATTTTCTTCCCATTTAGCAAAACGCTAGAAACAGCTCTGGTGAAAATGGACTAAATCGGTCCAGATATATATATATATATATATATATATATATATATTTATAGCTCCAATACAAATTTCGCCACCGACTTTATTATTTACGCTCTAGAAATAATAAATATTTGAACAGATTTGCACATCAGCTAATATTTCAACAAGAAACATCTGTGGCGAAAGTGGGCCACATCGGTTCAGATTTATATATAGCTCACATACCCCGATTTTATTATTTTCGCTCTAGAAACCACATATTTAACAGATTTCCATCAAATTTGGGAAAGCGTTTTATATTTCAATTAGAAAACCTATGCTAAAAATGGTTCAGATTTATATGAAGCTCCCATTCAAAGTTTGTGTTCAAACTTTCTAACAAATACGGATAGAAGTATGAAATATGTAGTAGTCAGCCACGCCAGACTTTAACCTTCCTTACTTGTTTTATTTGATTGCTACCAAAGAATGCAGAGATTCCGATAAATACTGCGTTACACTATAGCATTCGAGTCATGCAGTGTTTCAGCAATATTCACTGTATTGCACGCTCACTTGCTTTACGAGGAACATACTGCTTCAAAAGAGCAAGATCTTTTTGCTTTCAAATCCTTTTTCGATATTATATATTCACTATTTGAATACATTTTAAGCCGATGCGTATCCCGTTTATATCATTTTCTGCACCGCCCAAAAATAGGAGTGTCCAATAAAGTTAAATAAATTTGAAAGAGACTGAAACAGAACGTCTTGATACGCCTCTTTATGTAGCTGGTACATACATACATACGATTATAGATTTCTTGCTTTACAAAATAATTGATGTGTTTTTCCACTTACAATTCTGGCATTGTCCACATAATCGTATTCACTGCGTTTCTCACATATCAACTTCAGCTTGTCGTCATATTTCCCTCTAATCCAATGACCGTTGGTGAATTTACTTTTGTCCTTAATCATGTGGCTTTTGGCATAGACCACATAGCCATCATAACTTTCCTCCACCCTTAATCGAAACTCTCCGATCTCTTCCAATTCACGTTCCATAAAAATTTTCGTTTCCTCGTTCAATTTACAATCGCTGTCTCTCAATTGTGAAACGTACAATTTTTCGTCAAATAGGAGGGACTGCTTATCGTTGAGCATATCTTTGGCAGCAACATCCCATTTGAGTTTTCGGAATTGAACCTCAGACGGTTCGATTTGTGCCAACAGCGCCGAGAAAACACTATCCAAACTTATTTCATCTTCCGGTTTCAATTTGAATTTCCTCTGACACGGCAGCAACTCAAAGGCCTCACCGTGAAATTGGATTTCGACATCGTCGACCTTGCAGTCGCGTATAACAGTGGAATCTAGATGTGAATGAAGAAAATAAGTGTTGCAAAGATTGGTTATGTAGAGGATATACCCATAATTGGTTTTAATTTTTGTTTTTGATTTCTTCGAACAATTTATTTTGTTTGTATACACCTTAACGTCTTCGCTAACATATTTTCAGAGTTCGTCAAGTAATTATTTGTAAAAAGAAATCAATTTATCAAATGAAAAATAAATCATCATGAAAATAAAAAATCAAAATAAATAATTTGGTGAATTTCGAACTCCAAATTGGGGTTAATTTCCTGTCAACTTCTTACAATTTCCACACAAATTGAAGTAGATCTTCTGACTAAATCTCGTAGAAGTAGAGGCAGATCCGAGGCTCCATGAGGCTCCTGAATATATTCTTGGAAAGAGGACATCAAAATAAAAAAAAATTATACATGTTATCGATAACTCGCCTCGTTGTCTAGTTATCGGAGATTAAAATTTGGAAAAATGGAAATAAAAAATTGATTTTTCGTGTGTAAAATGTAGTCTAAATAAAAGAAAACGAACAACTGAAATACACTTTTTTGATAACAGTAACCATTGCTGCATTTTGTATTGTTGGCGACAATTTGTGGGAAAAAAATTAAAACTGGAAATGATTAGCCCAAAAGCTCAATGCTGAAGGCCATGCAATTGGAGAAAAATTGCTCTTGCTGCATTTGTGGAAAAAAATTAAAATAACCAAATCAAAGACATGTTCATAAGAAACAAATATGCGGTTTATTCCAAGGCGTATTTATACAGGTGATAGCACTAGAACAACAACAAATTCGGCAACAACAAAATACAAGCAATTTTTTGAATGGTGAGCCATATTGTCTAACCAAAATATATGGGATTTGACAGTTTCGGTTACTTTTGAATGAAAAAAATTTCAGTCAGCTGGGCTTCTGCTATCACCTTTATAATACGCCTTGGTTTATTCGTTATTGTTCTGGTTTTTGACAAGTGTACATATACAAGAGTATTTCCAATGCTAAAAAAATCTACTAAAATTTAGAGAATATTTAGAGCACAGATGTAGGTTTCAATATATTTTTATTAAAAATCAGTATTTCTTTTAAAACTTTAATATTTTTTATTTTCAGTTGATTTTTTGCGCTAAAACCCAACAATTCTCATGCAAAAAATCTCAATAACTTCTACGTTACAGGGTTGACACAGTATTCAAATTGAAAAAAAATCTCATTGGTTTAACTTGGAAATCCTCATTAGTGACAACCCATACAATTTTCAAAGTTCGGTTGCTCTATCACTATTCATTAACAAATTATAATAAATAATAAGTTAAACCTTCCTAATTACTCTAAAGTTTCTCTACGTTTGCATAATTAAAAAAATGTTCACTTTTTGGTGCATACTTTTGGGATTTCCTCCACCAAATAATATGTTAATATATTAATATGTTTTTCTTTAACCCTAGAACACTAACGTTATTTTTTATACTTTAACACTAATCATTAGTCGAATCGACTAACATATATATATAACCGATTTTGTAGTTATTTATATATAAACCGTCAAAGCATCTTATAAAGATTGATATTTGGTTACTTTTGACTTAATTAAAACAAACAATTTTCATTTTTATAAAACAATTCATTCAAAAATATATATTTATTAAAGCTGCTTTTGAGATAACTATGCGTTAATATGTAAGCGATGTTAGTCGAATCGGCTAAGGTTAGCGTTCTAGGGTTAAAACTGGATAACTAAGCTGTCATAACAAAAACAAAAAAAACTTAAATTTTAATCAAAATAATTTTTTTTAATTGTCGCCAACAGCAATATCAATGAGTGTATGAAAACAAATTTTGGCAAAATTATTTTATGTAAAAAATTTGGACTTAGCCTGGATAATTATCCAGTGTAAGTACAAATCATGGTTATAGAGGCTAAGTCCAAAAAAGTCAACACATTTTTTTTTTGGAAAATTTGTTTTGATACAAATATGTATATTGTAGTTTGCGACAATGTGAACAAATTTTATAAATAATTAAATTTTTATTAAAGTTTTTGTTATCGCAGCTTGTTATCCCGGATTAAAGAAAAACAACCCTAATGTTTGGTATTATTAAAATCATTACAAATATTTTAACCGTGTTAAAGAAATCGTTTGTATATTTGTTCAATTTATTTTTGTTCAAATGTTACCAAAAATTAATTTAACACTTCACAATCAAAATCTACCGTTTGATCTACAAAAATTTTAATTTTACAAAAATTAAGCTAGTAAGCCCAATCGTACAGGCCTACTATGTCAAAGAATAATTCAGGTAATATATTTCAACAATGTTAGTAACACCTAAAAGGAAGCGAAATAGAACCATCGTTTATTATAGCTTATAGATCGACTTAGAATCACTTTTCAAATTGGGTTTAAATTGTGACAGTTTTGTGGGAAAAATCTTAAAAACTGGAAAAATAACTAAAATAAAACAAGTAAGGCCAAAGTCGGGCGGGGCCGACTGTATAATACACTTCACTTTCTATCCGAATACAATTCAACTCGGTAAAAAAGTGAAAACGGGAAGAATTTTTGTATGTTTCCTAATCATAGACTAATATGACCTGGTCCGATTTGTCACATCGAAAAGAATTTTTGTATCGGGGCTATATCCAAACATGGAATAAAATTTTGATGGGAGCTATATATAAATCTGAACCGATTTGATCTATTTTCACCACAGGTGTTCCTAGTTTAAATGTAAGATGTTTTGCCAAATCTGAATACAATCTGATACAATAAGTGTTTTCTAGAGCGGAAAAAGTCAAACGAAATTTGTATGGGATCTAAATATAAATCTGAATCGATTCATCACATTTTTACCACAGGTGTTTGTAGTCGAAATATAAGATGTTTTGGCAATTTTGAAGAAAATCTGTTGTAATATGTGGTATCTAGAGTGAAAAAAGTTAAATCGGAAGTGAAATCGGAGCTATATCTAAATCTGAACCGATTCAAATAAATAGCGTTTGGTTCTGTCAACAATTGCGACCTGTATCGTGATTACAAGAATAGATGGACAGACAGACAGACGGACATTGATAAATTGATTCAAAAAGTGATTCTAAGTCGATCGGTATAATTAATCCTTTCCTTTAGGGTGTTACAAGCAAGTGCTTAAAGACAGGCCCGTGCGCAGGATTTTCTCCCGGGGGGGATTCAACTACACTCATAAAAAATTAACCCTATAATGAGTTAAAATTAACTAAAATTTAGGAAACAAAGTACATTTTTACTAAATATAAGTAGAATTTTGCTGAAATTTTCCTAAAACTAAGTAAATTTGTACTAAATCTTAGTAAAATTTTGCTGAAAATATCCTAAAACTAATTAAATGTTTACTCAAATCAAGTTAATATTTACTCAAACTGAGGACAATTTTGCTGATTTTTTCCTCAAAACGAAGAAATTTTATTTTATACAGGGAAAAAAAATCAAACAAATAGTTTTGCTTCAGAGTATGCAAAACTGATATAAAAAAATGACAACATGAAATATTTCTCAAAAGTTTCATGTTACCTCTGCCATAAGGAGTTGATCTATTACTCCATGATTGTTGCGAAGGCAAGATAGGCGTTGTTTAGAATAATTCATAAAGTATTTGAGAAATAAGTCTCTGCAAACGAACGAGAATTGCTTCATAGATTAATATTCGAGAATTCTTTAAACAATTTCAAATGTTTTTTATAAGTTATTTAATATCTAAATGTATGAAGAACTCGGCATAAATTTCTGTAAACATATTAACTCACTTTTAGGAAAAAACACATTTTAAGTTAAAATTTCGTAAATGGAATTTTTTCCATACAAAAAATTTCAGATTTTTTGCTAAAAAACCTTGGAAATATTCTTTCTTTTTCTAGTAAATGAACTATTTACTATGGCTTTGAAAGATGGAAACTTTACTCATACATAGTTAATTTTCAACTTTTTAGGAAATTTTTACTGGAGCGTTTAGAAACCACTGATATTGTATTGTCAGGATCTTCGAGAAATATTTTGATACATTCGTCCGACAGACATTGTCGGCAAAATTGCATTTCAGTAACCCGTCTATCAGTACAAAGGAATTTATCAGTGAAAGAAAGCAGAAAGTCTACTGAAAGAGCAGATTTTCTGTTGTTAAAATTGGTGATGAAATGACATTACATTAAAAACACATAAAAAATCAATCAAATTGTCCACTAATCAAACAACACAAAAACTAAAAAATTAATATAATATCCGTTTTCTTGACTTAAGTCGGATGTTGGCGAATGAATATTTTTCTTTTATAACCTTTATTTACTATTGTGCTAAGAAAATCCACAGAAAACGTGTAATTTTACAAAATTCAAATCAAAAATGCGCCATTTTTCAAATCCCGCCCATTTGTTACAACTAAATTAACTCACACAACAATAGAGGAATATCGTTGTAGAATATACTCAGAAAACTGGTTTTAATTTCGTATGGGAAGGGTCACGGCCACTTTCCGCCCATCTCGGTGTCGAAATACACTAAAACCGGTTTTAATTTCAGGTGGGAAGGGTCACGCCCAATTTCCGCCCATCTTTGCACAAATATTTACACTGGATCAACTCACACAAAATTTCAGCACTCTAGGTCTATGACACCTACTGACCATATTCGATAATGTGTTTTAACTTCGTATGTGAGGTACCACGCCCACTTTCCCAATACCGTCCATTTTTGGCACAACTACGCAGGTTTATGCTAGATGCACTCACACAAAAGATAAGTATTGTAGCTGAATATATTCGATAATAGGTTTTAACTTCGTATGGAAAGTACCACGCCCTTATTTCCAATATCTCCCATTTTTTGGGCACAGTTACGCACATTGATGCTAGATGCACTTACAAAAAATTTCAGTTTTTTATCTGCCTTAGAACGGCATATATTCGAAAATGGGTTTTAACTTCGTATGGGAGGTGCCACGTCCACATTTCCATTACCGCCCATTTTTGTCACAACTACGCACGTTGATGCTAGATGCACTTACACAAAATTACAGCACATTAGGTGTCATTCAATAATAGGTTTTAACTTCATATGGGAGGTGCCACGCCCACTTTTCCAATACCGTCCATTTTTGGCACAACTATGCACATTGATGCTAGATGCACTTACACAAAATTACAGCACTCTAGGTGTCATAGATCTGACAATATTCAATAATAGGTTTTAACTTCGTATGGGAGGTGCAACGCCCACTTTTCCGATACCGCCCATTTTTAGCACAACTATGCACATTGATGCTAGATGCACTTACACAAAATTACAGCACTCTAGGTGTCATAGATCTGACAATATTCAATAATAGGTTTTAACTTCGTATGGGAGGTGCCACGCCCATTTTTCCAATACCGCCCATTTTTGGCACAACTATGCACATTGATGCTAGATGCACTTACACAAAATTTCAGCACTCTAGGTGTCATAGAACTGACAATATTCAATAATAGGTTTTAATTTCGTATGGGAGGTGCCACGCCCACTTTTCCAATACCGCCCCTTTTTGACACAACTGTACAGACTAATAATTAGTGAACTTTCACAAAAATTCAAGACTCTAGCTACAACAGTATTCCGAATATGCTAATTTATAAAAAACGAATAAATCCCCAAATTGTGTGGGAGGTGCCACGTCCACTGAAAATATCAAAAATTTATATAGCCTCGTTTCACCACCGGTTCAGCATGAACATACTGTGAAAATTTCAAGAAGATCGGTTCAGTAGTTTAGGCTGCTTATAGCAAACAAACAAACCAACAAACAAACAAAGAAACAAACATACAAACACAGATTCATTTTTATATATATAGATATTTAAGATTTCATTATGATATCATAGTGATTCTTATATACTCTTTTTTAAAATTACTAAACGATTTTGTTATTAAATTTCCAAACATTTATTGCAGTATACAATTAAAAGTTCATATGATATAGCTCTAGTCGAATGTCAAGAAGTGGTATCGGTTAATAAAAATGAAAATTTTCGGAACAATTTGGTGTCCATTAGCGAAATTAGCATTACACAATCTTGAAATTGGCACAATTCGTTTAGTTTGTTTGTCTTTTTCATAACCTTTGTCCGAAATTCAAGAATGTGTCCACGATTTTTTATGTAATTTTCGTGTTTTCACGATTTTACTACAAAATTACAATTTCAGACGAGTTATTTTAAAAAGACATAAAAATTCTATATTTTAATGCTTCAGAAAGTCTAGAAGGTTTTAAAAAGTATATGTTTGAAACCCCTCTAGGAACCGCAATTTACATAGGAAGTTTATCAAATTTTGCATTTTGTATTATATTTAAACTAAGAAGACATCTTATGAACGTCAGATATATGGGTCCATATTTTGGTATAATCCCCATACAAATTGGGCCCCCATTCTACTCTATTACATCTCTAGAACCCACATCGTGCATTAGATTTCGATATAATTTTGCATATCATGTTATATTTCAACTAAAAATAGCTACTTTAAAAGTGATCTATATGGAACCACTTTTTAATGTAAAGCCTTTACAAATGGCCCCATTTTAATTTTTACCCCTCAAGAACACAAATTTTACATCGGATTTTTTTTTCAAATTTTGCAGATTACAATATATTTCAACTAAGAATACAAAGTCAAATATATGTGTCCATATTTTGGAATAACCCAAGCTTTAAAGCGAGGTATATACGCAGGGAGTGGTGTAGGGTATTATATAGCCGGCCCTGCCCGACTTTAACCTTTCCTTACTTGTTTATACATGTTCATAAAAAACAAATATACGGATTTTTCATTAAAGTTTAGATTTTTGTACATACTTATGAGTATTTCCAATGCTACTAAAATTTACGGAATATTTAGAGCACAGATATAGGTTTCAATATTTTTTATTAAAAATCAGTATTTCTTTTAAAACTTCATTATTTTTTTATTTTCAGTTAATTTTTTGCGCTAAAACCCAACAATTCTCATGCAAAAACAAGTAAGGAAAGGCTAAAGTCGGGCGGGGCCGACTCTATGATACACTCCACTTTCTATCCGAATACAATTAAATTCGGTGAAAAAGTGAAAACGGGAAGGTTTTATGTATCCTGTAAATGTATGTGTTTGACAAAAAATTTTAAATCGGAAAGGACATCTGTCTGGGGGTATATTGAAACTTGGAACGATGTGATCCGCTTTCACCATGTATGTTTATAGGTGAAATATAATATGGAAAGTTTGGGCAAAATCGGTTGAACATTTGGGAGCAACATTTGTATATATATAAACAAATTTATAACTTGGTCTGATTCTTACCCATTTTCAGCATAGGTATTTCTAGTTGGATTATAAGATGTTGTGCCAAATTTCAAGAAAATCGGGTACAATATGTGGTTTCTAGAGCGCAAAAGTCAAATCGCGAGCGACATTTGTATGGGGGCTATATCTAAATCTGAACCGATCTAGCCCGCTTTAGCCACAGGTGTTTCTAGTTAGATTATAAGATGTTGCACCAAATTTAAAGAAATTCGAGTACAATATGTTACTTTTAAAGAGGCAAAAGTCAAATCGGGAGCGACATTTGTATGGGGGCTATATCTATATAAAATGTTGTCCCAAATTTAAAGAAAATCGGGCACAATATGTGGTTTCTAGAGCGCAAAACTCAAATCGGGAGCGACATTTGTATGGGCCTATATCTAAATCTGAACCGATCTTACCCAATTTCACCATAGTTTTGTTTAGTTGGATTATAAGATGTTGTACCAAATTTAAAGAAAATCGAGTACATATGTTCCTTTTAAAGCGGCAAAAGTCAAATCGGGATCGACATTTGTATGGGGGCTATATCTAAATCTGAACCGATCTTACCCAATTTCAGCATAGGTGTTTCTAGTTGGATTATAAGATGTTGTGCCAAATTTAAAGAAAATCTGGTACAATATGTGGTTTATATTGTATTTTCTATATTGGTTTATAATTGCGACCTGTACTTTGATTACAACAATAGATGGACAGACGGGCATTGCTAAATCGACTCAGAAAGTGATTCTAAGCCGATCTGTATAATAAACGATGGGTCTAACTCGTTTCCTTTTGGGTGTTACAAATAAATGCACAAAGACATAATACTCTCGTGGAGTGTATAAAAAATATCTCAATAACTTCTACGTTACAGGGTTGACACAGTATTCAAATTGAAAAAAAAAATCTCATTGGTTTAACATGGAAATCCTCATTAGTGACAACCCATACAATTTTCAATGTTCGGTTGCTCTATCACTATTCATTAACAAATTATAAACAAGTAAGGAAAGGCTAAAGTCGGGCGGGGCCGACTATATAATACCATACACCACTCCTCGCTTTTATTACTAAACCCAGGTGTTTCATGGGATTCATATCATTATACAGTACAAATTGATCCAATTTTCCGGCAGAATACAAATACAAATTATACAGTAGTAATAGGATGAATCGGACCGACATTTGAAAGGAGGCCTACAACAACACCGGCTCAAAACATGGGCCTATATATTTCTCATTTACTGTAGGTATTCATAGTTGAAATATATCATGATCCGATGTAAGACGTAGTTTCTAGAGCTGTATTAGAGTATTATGGGTTATTGGGTTATTCCAAAGTGTGGACATATATATTTGACTTTGTAATCTGAAATATAATATAATCTGCAAAATTTGACAAAAAAAAAAACCGATGTAAAATATGCGTTCCTGAAGGGTAAAAATTAAAATTTTGCCATTTGTAAGGGCTCTACATTAAAAAGAGGTTCCATATAGATCACTTTCAAAGTAGGTATTCTTAGTTGAAATATGACATGATATGCAAAATTATATCGAGATCTAATGCACGATGTGGGTTCTAGAGATGTAATAGAGTGGAATGGGGGCCCAATTTGCATGGGGGTTATACCAAAATATGGACCCATATATTTGACTATCATAATATGTCTTCTTAGTTGAAATATATGAGGGCTATATCTAAATCTGAACCGATCTTACCCACTTTCACCATAGGATTTTTAGTTGGATTATAAGATGTTGTGCCAATTTTGAAGAAAAACGGGTATAATATGTGGATTTTAGAGCGGAAAAAGTCAAATCGGGAGCGACATTTGTATGGGGGCTATATCTAAATCTGAACCGATCTTACCCACTTTCACCAAAGGTTTTTTAGTTGGATTATAAGATGTTGTGCCAATTTTGAAGAAAAACGGGTATAATATGTGGATTTTAGAGCGGAAAAAGTCAAATCGGGAGCGACATTTGTATGGGGGCTATATCTAAATCTGAACCGATCTTACCAACTTTCAGCATAGGTGTTTCTAGTTCGATTATAAAATGTTGTGCCAATTTTAAAGAAAATCGGGTACAATATGTGGTTTCTAAAGCGGAGAGAGTGAAATCGGGAGCGACATTTGTAGGGGGGCTATATCTAAATCTGAAGCGATGTTACCCATTTTTTGGATACGTGCTTCTAGTTGGATTATAAGATGTTCTGCAAAATTTAAAGAAAATCGGGTACAATATTTCGTTTCTAGAGCGGAAAATGTCAAATCGGGAGCGACATTTGTATAGGGACTATATCTAAATCTGAACCGATCTTACCCAATTTTTGCATACGTGTTTCTAGTTCGATTATAATATGTTCTGCAAAATTTAAAGAAAATCGGGTACAATATGTCGTTTCTAGAGCGGAAAATGTCAAATCGGGAGCGACATTTGTATGGGGGCTATATCTAGATCTGAACCGATCTTACCCAATTTTTGCACACGTGTTTCTAGTTGGATTATAAGATGTTCTGCCAAATTTAAAGAATATCGGGTACAATATGTCGTTTCTAGAGCGGAAAATGTCAAATCGGGAGCGATATTTGTATGGGGGCTATATCTAAATCTGAACCGATCTTACCCAATTTTTGCATACGTGTTTCTAGATCGGTTATAAGATGTTCTACAAAATTTAAAGAAAATCGGGTACAATATGTCGTTTCTAGAGCGGAAAATGTCAAATCGGGAGCGACATTTGTATGGGGGCTATATCTAAATCTGAACCGATCTTACCCAATTTTTGCATACGTCTTTCTAGTTGGATTATAAGTTGTTCTGCCAAATTTAAAGAAAATCGGGTACAATATGTCGTTTCTAGAGCGGAAAATGTCAAATCGGGAGCGACATTTGTATGGGGGCTATATCTAAATCTGAACCGATCTTACCCAATTTTAGCACATGTGTTTCTAGTTGGATTTTAAGATGCTCTGCCAAATTTAAAGAAAAGCGGGTAAAAGATTTGGTTTCTAGAGCGGAAAATGTCAAATCGGGAGCGACATTTGTATGGGGGCTATATCTTAATCTGAACCGATTTCCTCCAAATTCAATACCGATGGTCCTTGGCCAGAAAAAATAACTTCTGCCAGGTTTCATGACAATGGGACAACAATTGCGACCTGTAAAGTGCGAACAAGCTTAGATGGACAGCAGACGGACGGACGGACGGACAGACAGACATCGTTAAATCGACTCAGCTGGTGATTCTAAGCTGATCGGTATACTTAAAGGTGGGTCTAGCTCGATTATTTCTTGGTGTTACAAACATTTGGCGCGAAACTAACTTATAATACCCTAGACCACGAAGTGGTGTAGGGTATAAAAATAATAAGTTAAACCTTCCTAATTACTATAAAGTTTCTCTACGTTTCCATAATTAAAACAATTTTCACTTTTTGGTGCATACTTTTGGGATGCAGGTTTTTATTGTATGTTGCCAGCATTGGCAGTTTTTTCCTCCGCCAAATAATATGGCTGTTTTCTGTAAGACTGGGTTATTAAGCTGCAAAAAACAATAACACAAATAAAAAATTAAAATGTTAATCAAAATATCAATGTGTGTATGAAGACAAATTTTGAAAAAATAATTTTATGCAGTTATATACTATGTCAAAGAATAATTCAGGTAATACACTCAAAAGAATTTGTTGGTAAAAGAAAGCAAAAAGACTGCGAAAAAGTGACAGCAGATTACCCCTGCTAAATAGCAAACAGTTGTTTGCTGTTTTTTTGGAACAAAATTATACTCATATCGTGAAAAGAAAATTATATCATGAAAAAAAAACGTTATCTTGAAACTGTAAGCATATGTATAGAACAGTAACATATAAATACAAAGAAACGAAGAACAAATCTTACTTTTAAAATTGTTATGTTTATTTTTTAATTAAAAGCAAACAATTTCTGCTGTTAATAACAGACATTTTTTAGTGTTCATTTCAACAATGTTAATAACACTCAAAAGGAAGCGAGATAGAACCATCGTTTATTATACCGATCGCCTTAGAATCACTTTACGAGTAAAGGAAACCCATCGCGGGTTCTTTAAACACTTGAAATTGGGTTTCAATTGTGACAGTTTTGAGGGAAAATCATAAAAACACGACAAATAACTAAAATAAAAATAGTATACAGACCTATTTTTAACTGTTGATATTTTTAATTAGAATATCTTCAGAGTTAACTCCAAATAGATTCCATCAGGGAATTATTTCATTGCATATGTATTTGTAATACCCAAATGGAAGCGAGATAGATTATACCGACCGGCTTAAGATCAACACCAGGGTCGAATTAGCCTTGTCTAGACATTAGGGGTTCTCTCTCGGGAATTCCTGGGAGATAGTACATCACGATTTCATGTACAATATTGTATTTATGGCACATGTTTATCACAAATGCATCAAATCGTGATGCACTACTATGACAGAATGAATCTAGTCCAATGCATAAAGGAAACAGAACTAAATTACAAAAATTATTACATGCCATAATATCCGGGAATTTCATTCGGGAGTGAAAACTGGCCATGCTAAAATAGTGTATATTTCAACTAGAAACATCTATGGAGAAAGTAAGTCAGATCGATTCAGATTTATGTATATCTGCCATATAAATTTCTGTCCGCATTTGACTTTTTCCGCTCTAGAAACTAGATAAGTTAATCGATTTTCTTCAAATTTGGCACAGTGCCTTATAATTGAACTGGAAACATCTATGGTGAAAATGGGTCAGATCGGTTCAGATTTAGATATTGTTCCCATAAAAATTTTGCTCTCGACGATTTTTCTTCAAATTTGCCACAGCACCTTATATTTCAACTAGAAACATCTATCGTGAAAGTGAGTCAGATCGGTTCAGATTTATATATATCTCTTATACAAAATCCCGTGCAGAATTGACTTTTTCCGCTCGAGAAACCAGCCAATTTAACCGATTTTCTTTAAATTTACAACATCATCTTATATTTTTCTTCAGCTCTATGCCCCACATTTTTGTATTAGTACATATAGTACCCATACCCATATCGTTCCCGATACCTCTTTTTGTCTCATATTCAATTGTAATGGGGTAGAAAGTGGTGGGTATCATATAGTCGGCCAGGCCGACTTTAGCCTTTCCTTACTTGTTTATCTTTGTAAACGAACTCAGCTTGCAAAAATCTATTAGTCAAATGCAGATAATAGTAGTTGCATCATAAACTAATCAGGCTGAAGACATGATCTTATCCATTATCAGAAAAATTCTGATATATATCCCTAACTAAAACGAGCGTTGATCCCTGTGCAGCCTTATGGCCATGCCTTATTCACATGCACTATTTTATCATTATAATGCCATAATAATCGCAATATGACAATGACCATCTCGTTGGCTTAATCTAGAAAGGGCGTATCTCGCAGGAGAAGCAAAGGCTTATTAAAATTCGAAGAATTTATACATAATTAAAAATGTTAACGAAAATAGATATCAAAATAAATAATGAAACATAATGAGCAGCTTAAGTTCTGCGATAGGGTCCTCTAGGTCTAATGTATCCTAACCAGTGAGGGTGAGGATACAAACTGGGGTGCCTAGGAAAAACAACAATATTTATCGTGTTGCCAAAATTTTATTTGTACTCTGATTGCGTCAAAAAGTATGTAAACTGTATGTATTCGTCTTCAAAAAGGTAAGCGCTTCAGATTAAATCTCGTATTAGTATATTTAATATGCGATAGGGTATATTTAATGTGTAGGGAAACGTAGAGTGTTTTTTGTTTGGTGGTAGGGATTTAATTTTTTCTTTCGTGGCAACACTGCATAGGACCTGTTTCTGTAACTTATTTTCGTTCGTCTGAGGCGAACGATCCAAAATCACTCAATTATTATGAGAAATCTTTAAGTCATAGCAGTCTATAATTCGTTGTATCTAAAGAAAAGAACGCAAAGAACACGTTAAAATATTTCTTATTTACATTTTATAGTTGCAAGCAATAGTTGTGTGATTTTTGACAATAATTTACAACACAAATAGTGATGAGTTTGAAGTAGAGTTTTTGAAAATGACCTTTATTTAACCCTTTAAAATACGTAAACCATCAGAGCAAGTAAGGAAAGGGTAAAGCCAGGCGAATAAGGTTTTAACTTGCACCAAAAATACGAAAAATAACAAATATAATTAAATAAACAATCAATATTTTGGTCCTATCTAAAACCTCCACCGCCAATTCCTCCACATTTTATTGCGCAACTAGTTAATCGACAATAAATCATCGTTTTTCCCTCCTGTCTAAATTGACATTTGTAAAATCAGAGGACGGTGGCGTTGTTTAACGCCAGCTTTTCGGTTTTGGTGAAATGAGCGTTATGTGGACGTGCTATGACATTTTAGAACGTTTTCTAAATTAACATTAAATTATTATACGGGTGCTTCACCAAAATAATTATGACCTAACGCAGAGGAGAGATATGATTGTTGCAACCATATTCGAAGAGCATCATATTATGGTTGTGGTGCTCATAGTGTGGCTTTAACTAATCATAATAAGTTCATTAGTGATATGACCGCTTTTTTAATATTCGATATCCTATAACAACGTTGGCCTGCTTTAAAACGCTTTATTTTTGATACTACCTCCTCACAGACACATTCTACGAAGTAGCGTTTATTTGATATTATTTCAATTTATTTTCTTACATGGTCCTTCGCCCCTGTTCGAACTAAAACCAAACGCAACCCTTACCTTTGCCCATGGAGACGTCGACAAACATCCGCAATGAAGATATCAGGGGAGTTGCTTAGAAACTCATTTAATAAATGGTCATGATTAGCCACCAAACAGAGTTCCAGTCGAATACTAGGGATGGGGTACATAAACAGAAGCACACCGCACACACACACACACACCATGGTCTCAATACAAGTTGTAGTCAGCCAGTGATCATCGCCGTTGTTTGCGATAACTTTGATAAATAGCTCTAATATATCAAAACAAGACTCGAAGACACACATTCACTCTCCGCACAATGCCGTCGCACCACGAGACAACGGGGTGTTTTATTGGGAACGGAATATTGTCATTTGACTTCTTCACACCTTGATTTACAGCATCCAAACGAACACAAACAAACTAACGCTATGATGTCAAAACAATATTTTATTTGTTGAGCGGAAGGACACACGCATCGAACGAATAAAGCAGAAGGAAGTACAGATTGTACTCGTATTACGTGAATGTTCCGTACTCTCATTACCAAGTAATGCTGGTCATAAGACAAAAAGTCTTTGCAATTGCCTCGAATTACTTTGATTAGGGACTTATAAAGAGGTAAGTAATTCCACACAAGCTTACAAAAGGTTAATAAAGAAACACTTCAGCTGTAGCATACATACAAAATATTATTAAATGAAAGATAAAACTAAAAGAATTTTAACTTTTCCACGGAGCTTATTAAATAGTATTTGGATTGTCTTACTTTTAGCGTGTTCATACACAGAAAACTTTTTTCACAAAAATCGTGGTTGAATTCACCAAAAAACCGTAAATATAGAGTTCACAGTCAGCTTTTGTGAAATTCACAAAATCTGTAAATTTTACTTTTTTTTGTGAAAGACACAAAATAATTTTGTGAAACCCACAGAAAATTTGTTGTGAATTACATAAAAAATATTTTAAAAAACACAATATATGGTTATGAAAATCACAAAGACACCGTCAGATTCACAATTGTGATTTGTGAATTTTATGGAGTATTTTGTTTATTTTAAAGAGTAGTTTTGTGAATTTCACAGAATGTGTTCGTCTGAAAAGTACCTATACACTTAAAAGAATTATTGTACCAAAATGCATTATTTTTTGGTACAATAATGTTAGCATAAACTCCCGAAAACAAATAAATAAAACATGTTTTTTTTTTGTTTTTGTAATGAATATACACTTTAATTAAAACAGAAAGCCAATAAATTGTGAATTAAATTAAAAATAGTTCATTTAAAAAGAGCATTGAATTCAAAAAGATTTTGTAATTTTTATACACTCCACGAGAGTATTATGTCTTTGTGCATTTGTTTGTAACACCCAAAAGGAAACGAGATAGACCCATTGTTAATTATACCGATCGTCTTAGAATCACTTTCTGAGTCGATTTAGCAATGTCCGTCTGTCTGTCTGTCTGTCTGTCTGTCTGTCTGTCTGTCTGTCTGTCTGTCTGTCCGTCCGTCCATCTATTCTTGTAATCACGATACAGGTCGCAATTATAGACAGAACCAAATGAAACTTTGCACAACGATGTTTTTCGGGGTAAGGACGAACGCTATTTAATTTGAAGAAAATCGGTTCAGATTCAGATATAGCCCCCATACGAATTTCACTCCCGATTTGACTCTTTTCACTCTAGATACCACATATTACAACAGATTTTCTTTAAAATTGGCAAAACATCTTATATTGTAACTAGAAACACCTGTGGTAAAAATGTGTTAGATCGGTTCAGATTTATATATAGCTCCCATACAAATTTCGCTCCCGATTTGACTTTTTTCGCTCTAGAAACAACATAATGTATCAGATTGTCTTCAGATTTCGTAAAACATCTTATATTTCCACTAGAAACACCCATGGTGAATATCGGTCAGATCGGTTCAGATTTATATATAGCTCCCATACAAATTTCGCTCCCGATTTGACTTTTTCCGCTCTAGAAACCACATATTGTATCAGATTGTCTTCAGATTTGGCAAAACATCTTATATTTAAACTCAGAACATCTATGGTGAAAATAGGTCAAATCGGTTCAGATTTAGATATAGCCCCCATACAAATGTCGTTCCCGATTTGACATTTTCCTCTGTAGAAACCACATATTGTACTCGATTTTCTTTAAATTTGGCACAACTTCTTATAATCTTACTAGAAACACCTATGCAGAAATTGGGTAAGATCGGTTCAGATTTAGATATAGCCCCCATATAAATGTCGCTTCCGATTTGACTTTTTCCGCTTTAAATGCCACATATTCTAATCGATTTTCTTTAAATTTGGCACAACATCTTATAATCCAACTAGAAACACCTGTGGCTAAAGCGGGCTAGATCGGTTCAGAGTTAGATATAGGTCCCATAGAAATGTCGCTCCCGATTTGAGTTTTGCCGCTTTAAAAGCCACATATTGTGCTCGATTTTCTTTAAATTTCGCACAACATCTTATAATCTAACTAAACAAAACTATGGTGAAAGTGGGTAAGATTGGTTCAGATTTAAATATAGCCCAAATTCAAATGTTGCTCCCATAAGTTTTACCGATTTTGGCCAAACTATACATTTTATATTTCACCTATTTCGTTCCAGGTTTCAATATATCCTCATACAAATGTCCTTTCCGGTATAAAATTTTTTGTCAAACACATACATTTACAGGATACAAAAAACCTTCCCGTTTTCACTTTTTCACCGAATTGAATTGTATTAGGATTGAAAGTGGAGTGTATCATAGAGTCGGCCCCGCCCGACTTTAGCCTTTCCTTACTGGTTTGTAATAAAATAATTAACAAATAATTAGAGTTTAAAACCAAAAAATTTAAATTAAATTAAACAAAATTCATAATAAAAATCTTATACTATTTCAGTAACTTATATACATTGATTTATTATTAAATTTTAATTGGGAGAGGATTGATTTAAGCTTTGGTTATGTTCATTGCATAAACTGTTTATTATGGGAAACTTCTTTTCATTTTTAGTACTGATTTTAAATAAATATTTTTGAATAAAAGCCCACATGAGGAGTGAAGGTAACGGATATTCTAAATGGAATACATGAAAAATTTTGAAACAAGTGCTTATGGCTTCTAATAGTGAAAAAAAACTTATATCTAACCTCATCAAAGTAAACAAATACATTTTTTATATTCAGTATACTTCCTTCAATTAAAACTAATGGCTGTATTGGTTGCTTCTTTTCCTTAATCTTCAACAATTTTGTTTCTATATCAGCAGGGGTTTCACCGCACAAAAAAATTAATTTCTTGAATCCTCAATTGAAGGCCTATAACACTGTCGTTTGTTGTCTTCTTTTGATAAGCTGTAAGATTTTGGAACCAGCACACCATGCAAAATGTATATTAGGGCAGCATATTTGATATCTGTTAAAATAAAAATTTACAAGTTCTTATAAGATTTGCAACTTTTGATGAATGACATAATTACTTACTTTCAGATTGAGTTGGATCTTTCATGGCATCGAAATACGGCTTTGACGCCTCATGGCTTTTAATTTTTAGTTCTAAAATACGTACAAATTTAGGATAACTGGCAATGAAAATTTCATTAAAGCAGCTGGGAAGAGTCTGTGGGAACTTCGCACAAAAATCTATATCTATTAATTTGTAGCCAAGAGGTCTCTTATATTGTGGCCATTTTAATAATATAGAATTTGTATCTTTGGAGTCAGTCATGGTTTCCAAACGCCGTAAATGAGACGCTGTCATTAATTTTATTGTAGTTTCATCAATTCCAGAATCTAAATATAATTTTAATTTATATGTATGTTTTTCTATTTAAAAAAGGGTATATGTACTTACCAGAAAACAAATCTTTTAACTGATATTTTTCACTAATTGTTTTATCAATTGCTTGGAAAAAACTTTCGCACATGTTGCTCTTGACAATTATAAAAACCGATTGACTGCACTCGTTGTGCATCGTTTTTATTTCGCTCGCATTTTTTAAAAACGCACAATGAAGATTGTGAACAACACAAAAATAATGTGTATAACATAGTTTCTGTTGTTGTTGCTCACAAAAAATGTATGTAAACCATGGTTTGTTTTGTGCATTCTACAAAAACTACCTGTAATTCGTTTGTGAACTACACAAAAATTTTGTGAAATTCACAAATTGCAAAATTTCTTAATTTTGTGAGTTTAATTGAGGATAATTGCTTATTATTTGTGTAATTCATAGTGATTGGTTGTGAATTTCACAGTTTATTATTTTCTATTCTTAAGTCCCTGCAACATTAACAAAAATATTATGAAATCCACAGAATTTTTATGATGATCACAAAATTTGTGTTATAATCACAATTTTTTTCTTTTACATTAACAAATGTGTAATTATGAATTTCACAAAACGAGTTTTTGTGAAATTCACATAGAACCACTATGAAAAAATTTTTCTGTGTAGGTTTCCAGTGTTCTGATGATAGCGGAAGCTCCAGTCGAAATGTTGTGTCCTGACTACAAATTTATTTTTGTGTGCATTGAGGTATACTATTCCATAAAATCAACACCAATAATTTCTTGGAAAAATTTGTATTTATAGTTGAAAAAAGTATCTTTTTCATTAAAGTTCCAATATTTGTACTATATATGTATAATATAATATGTAACGTATGACCCTTCGCGTAGATGTAAGAAAATTTCAAGAAATCATAGAAAGAGTGTGGTGCTCGGTCCCAATATGAAATTTAAAGACCAAGATACATATTCAAATTAGAATTATTCAATAATTTAATATTCTCTTGTCACCGTCCTAATAGTGCGGGATAGCCTTCACAACATAACGAAAGTTTAAAACGTTCGTCCATTGTTCTCCAGTTTGCATTTAACATTTAGAATATTTGAAAAATATATATATCAAAACTATGACTACAGAAGCTGTAATAAATCAGCGACATTTATATGGAATAATGTGTTATTCCATACCATTACTTTAATAATGGTCAATTAAAATCCAATTAACATTAACATTAGGTTTTCGTTCGCTTGCTTGGTACAATTTTATAATTTTTGGTACTATTACGACCCTAAAGTGCTATGACATTCCAATGGCATATTTGGTGCAATTCCCAATAATCTCCCTTCTATTGTATCAATCAAAGAACTGGACTAAATATAAGATCTTATCTGATCTGATATTTCAGCAACGAACATTTGGTTGATTTTGTGGTGAATGGCACGTTCCGAACAGAGAAGAAGTGATTTCCTGAAGCTTTATAATTTGTTGAAAGAAATTAATCATTGGGGGTCTGTAACAATAAACTCGAGATAGTGCATACATAATGCTATAGCTATCAGTTTGTGTGGGGTTTGAAAAATCTAACCGTAGATTCGTATTAACTTTAATTTATTTTGTTTGTTTGTTACTATATTATAAATAAACGCATTTAGACAAACACTATTGAGTTGGCGAACGAATTACCAACAACCCAAAAAGCGGTCTGTTTCTCCGAAACAATGACAGGTTTCATTGATGTAACGTCAACTTTGTTATCCGAGTTTAGACATTGTTCGGTATATAAAATATTGGCTTGACTGATATAGAATATGGAAAATGCATTTCACGATGCTTCTCTGTACTTGACTTATTGGCTTCAAAATAATAACTGCGGACGGTATCGCAGCCATACTTTTAAAAATAGCCGGTAGGCGCAAACGAATTTTGTTGTGTGGCCGCGTATAAGTAATAAAAACACACATGAACAGTGGCGCCAGCGTTAAAGGCATTCAAACTTTTTTAGTTCTTGATAATATAATCAGAAACATGCTTAATTTTCCACTTAAATTGAATGATACCATCAAGAAGTAAAGGAACACTAAACCCCTTTTCCAGTCCGCTGGTCCGTCTGCAGGCCTAGGCGCCAAAACAAATGAGCTTGACCACTGAGTCAGACACAGGCCAAAGAAAGTTACTCTGCATTTACTACGAGTGGTGCAGTGACATATCCGACGATCCAAAGTAAAATACGACATGTATATATACATATATTGGTTCCTTTAGTTCCTATAAGGAGCGTGTACGGCACATGGCCCGACAAATTATTGGAGGACTATATAATCTGATCGAGAAAGTTCTCCGTAACAAACAGAGGGATTCTTTCAAATTTTCCAATGTAGTTCTAGAGAAGTACTTGGCAGTTCTATGCAACTATATATTATGGGAAAATCGAATAAAATAAATAGACCCCCTGGTGATCCAAACCCGTCTAAAAAGGCAGAGAATACCAGCACTGCACTTTTAGCGAGGTTATCAAAAGCAATCTGTTGATGGTCCTCATTGATAGGGTAGTACACTTAGTATACATCACCGACCTTTGGGAAATGCTAGGACCACCCTCTGATTGCTGTGACGCAGGGTGGTATCAGGACAGAGTCAAACTCATATCCTCTTAGCAAGGAGTAAATGCATCTTAAACTGTGTTGGTTGGTACTTTTCACGAGGAGCAACAGAATATCTTTTATAAATCGTCAAACAATAAACGGCTCGTAGCTTCGGTTTTTCCGACAGTGTGAAGTATCTTGGCATCATTCTGAATATAAAGCTTTACATCAAAGAAATCTAATAGAGTGAGAGAAAAAACTACCTAAAATAACAGCAGAATGACTGTTGGAGCCTGCTCGGGCTCTCGGTGATTTCCCCAATTCTGCGTCTTGGTTTGGAGTGCAGACGTTGAGAAGACATGCTACTTTTCCTTAGCATACGCTGAACAATAAGGACAACTGCTACAGAGGCATGACAGGT
This sequence comes from Polietes domitor, assembly GCA_947397865.1. Classification (NCBI taxonomy): domain Eukaryota; kingdom Metazoa; phylum Arthropoda; class Insecta; order Diptera; family Muscidae; genus Polietes; species Polietes domitor. The sequence continues at coordinate 127,822,805 of OX377619.1, read as the reverse complement.
TCTGCTTCATGTTATGTCGATAGATATAGAAGACAAGCATACAACAGCTAGAGCGATAGCTATACTTAACTGTCTTTCCCTTTTTACCAATAGGGACATAGGCCATCTGAGGATTTCTTGTCAATGGCCGCCACTGTCACTTATGGTGGAGCCGCTGGCTCTGTTTAACAAGAACTATATCTGCACGTCCAAGTAGAACTCGTTATCTCAAATTTCACTTTCTTTTTACTGGTTTGGGTGAATTTACCAGTATAGACACCGGCAATATAAAGAATTTCATGAGTCACTCAGGATCAGGGCCGTGCGCAGGGGGGGGATTTGGGGGTTCAAACACCCCCAGACAGGTTTCGAACATATACTTTTTAATACCTTCTAGACTTTCTAAAGCAATAAAATATAGAATTTTTAAGGTCTTTTTAAAATAACTCGTCTGAAATGGTAATTTTGCAGTAAAATCATAAAAACATGAAAATTACATAAAAAATCTTGGACACTTTCTTGAATTTCGGACAAAAGTTATGAAAAATACAAAAAAACTAAACGAATTGTTCCAATTGATATTAGCTAATTTCGCTAATGGACACCAACTTGTTCGGAACATTTTCATTTTATTAATCGATACCACTTCTTGACATTCGACTAGAGCTATATATTATGAACTTTTAATTCTCTACTGCAAAAAAGTTTGCAAATTTAATAAGAAAACCGTGAAGCAAATAATTTGCATGAGCGCTAAGATGTAACATTTGCGATTGGACATTTTTATGGAGCTGTATCTAAATCTGAACCGATGTGTCCTATTTTCATGACAGATGCAACAACGACGGTTTCTGTTACTTCCAATGTTTTGGGAGTTTGCAATTATAATACAAATCCATTTCGACAAACGAAGAACACTGTTTGGTATACATAAATTTATTTCTCTTTGTTCATTTACAACAACTGATGACATGTTTACCGCAAACAAACTAATTTTTCCCCAAAAAAACGATGATCACGTGTCTAAAATTTCGTTTCTACGAAATGCATTTTTTCTCTGCGTGTAGGTCTCTATTTTAAAATCTACTTTAAAGTTGCGAAACAATAAGAAATGAGTTTTAACTTACTAATATTTTTGTTATATTTATCACTTATGTCAAATATTTTTCAGAGTTAGTATTTTTTTGTACATATGTAACAAGTATTATTCAAAAGAGAAACATCAAATTCAGTAACTTGGATCTAAGTAGGAAAACGAAACTCAAAAATACCAATATTTGGTTTTTTGGAATTAAAAATTCTAGTTGTTTCTTCTTGCATTTCATCGAATACAAAAAATGTATTTGTTATTCGAATTTATACATATTTAGGATTATAAAAATGAAGAAACATTTCTAAATATTTTTTTATTTAATCGGAATATGCGTATAAAGATTTTGAATAAACATTCTTTTACTCATGTCCTATATAAATTAAAAACCCCAAAACTCTTTAGACATCCTATTTAGACCCATACTTCGTCAAAAAGCTTATCCAATCAAAAAAAAAAAAATTGCGGGACTGAAGAGTTTATCGCCGAGGAATTTGATCGTTTTTTGTGTAATATTTCTTCAAAATATATATCGAGGGCTTATATTCAAAAGTGGCTATGAACCATTTTCTCGAAAATGAGTTTTTGATGCCATACTATTCTCAGATTTGGATGTCATCTGTCATATAAATTTGGAAAAGATTTTTTTTTCTAAAGTCATTTTTTTTTTAATTTTCTGATTTGGCTATCCCCTCGCACATAAGTTTGTGACTGCATAAGTGGCTATGAACATAAAAATAATAGAAATAAAATAGTTCAACAATGGAGCAGCATAAAACCGAAGGTTATAATTCGATACAACGATTTTGTATAAAACATTTTTCTAGATTTAGGGCATATCGTACTAGGAAAAATGGTGGCTGTAAAGTCAAAAATTGTGAAAAGTATATTTAGAAAAAAAAAAACGGCGTAACTTTTTATTATATTGAGAAAACAAATATTTCTTTGGCATGTGATTGCTGACTTCATGGAGAATATTTGTGTATGAAAAGTTTCAGAGTTATGAATGAAGAAAGTTAAAATATAAGGAATTGCAACGGCAAATTTTGGATTTTTCATCAATTGCAGCGATTTTCGCGACTGGCTACATATATGTTACAAGAGACCAATCTGACGGATGAAGCTGGAATCTTTAAATTCGCTGTTTACATCACAGAAAATGCGTTTTCTATACAACATTGCCAAGATTTCATGAAAAAAGTTACAAAGTTTACAATAAATCTTATTCTTATTTCAACATTCATAGTGCTCAATTTTAAACATACAAAAGTGGCTATGAACCATGAAACCGCGAATAATAGGAAATTTCGAAATCTTTTTAATCGTAGCAATTAGTAATCCTTTTTAGATTAAACTGCAGAAGAACGATTAATAATTTCTCTTCAAATTAAGGAGAAAATTAGTTTTTTTCTCTCCTGAAAAGTTATGTTTATGAATATAAGGCCTCGATATGTATGTATGTAATTTCAAGCAACTATTTAAAAAAAGTTCTACACTTAGAGAACAAGTCTGTTAATAAAAGCAGTGATTGTCTGCTGCCTATCAGCAGACACTTTTCTGCTATTACAGCTGTTTTTTTGGCATAACAGCAGTTTTCTGCAATCTTACATCACCATTCACACTGCTAAAGAGTTTGCAGTCTTCTAAAATTGGCTGTTGTTAATTAAAATATAAAAATAGATAAGCGTTCATAAGCGAGTTTCTTTTATATTAGCTTGGGACAAATGCGTATCATATAATTGGTAAAAACAGCTGTTTACCATCTCAGCAGATACAACTCTGCTGTCTCTTTTTTAACAGCAGAAAATCTGATCTTTCAGTAGACTTTCTGCTTTCTTTTACTGACATATTCCTTTGAGTGTACTGATAGATGGATTACTGAAATGCAATTTTGCCGACAATGTGTGTCGGACGAATGTATCAAAATATTTCTCGAAGATCCGGCAATAAAATATGAGTGATTTCCAAACGTTCCAGTAAAAATTTCCTAAAAAGTTGGAAAATTAACTAAGTATGAGTAAAGTTTCCTTCTTTCAAAGCCATAGTAAATAGTTTATTTACTAGAAAAAGGGTAGTAGATTTACTTAAAAACATTTCTTTGGATCTGATAAAAAATTCTTACAATTGAGTAAATTCAAACTTATGTTTTAAGTGAGAAAGAATCTGAAATTTTTTGTATGGAAAAAATTCCATTTAGGAAATTTTAACTTTAAAATGAGTTTTTTTCTAAAATGAAGTTAAAATGTTTACTGAAATTTATGCCGAGTTCTTCATACATTTAAGTATTAATGAACTTATAAAAAACATTTGAAATTGTTAAAAAATAGGGAATATTAATCAAAGAAGCAATTCTCGTTTGTTTGCAGAGACTTATTTCTTAAATACTTTATGAATTATTCGAAGGCCCTATCTTGCCTTCGCAACAATCATGGAGTAATAGCTCAACTCATTATGGCAGAGGTATCAAGAAACTTTTGAGAAATATTTCATGTTGTCATAGTTTGTATCAGTTTTGCATTCTCTGAAGCAAAACTATTTGTTTGATTTTTTAGTTAAATTGAACTTATTTTAATTGCACCTTTTTTCCTTGTATCAAATAAAATTTTCCTCAGTTTAAGTAAAAATTTACTCGTTTTGAGGAAAAAATCAGCAAAATTGTCCTCAGTTTGAGAAAATATATACTTGATTTGAGTAAACATTTATTTAGTTTTAGGAAATTTTCAGCAAAATTTTACTAAGATTTAGTAAAAATTTACTTAGTTTTAGGAAAGTTTTGCTTAAATTTAGTAAAAAGTTACTAGATTTTAGGAAAAATTTACTTTGATTTAGGAAAATTTCAGAAAAAATTCTACTTACATTTAGTAAAAATGTACTTGGTTTCCTAAATTTTAGTTAATTTTAACTCATTTTTTTATGAGTGTAGATGAAAACCCCCCCCAGGGGAAAATCCTGCGCACGGGCCTGCTCAGGATGGGAGGCGTAAAAGCCCGTGGTATTACAATGGACCTCTTGTGGTCAAAGTGAGTCAGATGCCTATATTATAGCGACCCCACATCCTAACCTAACGTCCATAGTGGAAAGTGTGTCGAATTTGATTCTAATTGGTTTGAATTAATTTCAATTGTATCTAAATAATATAACATTCAGATTGTTATTTATTTCTAAGAAAGACTTGAATAGACTGTGGAAATGCCTACATATTTTATTATAAAGCACTAGCTTTTTGTACCCGGCGTTGCAGAGATTTATATCTTAAGTACTTCAAGCTTTATTCTAAACAACCACCTCGAAGGCGTCTTCGCAGCAAGCATGGAGTAATAGCTCAACTCTTTTTGGCAGAGGTATCATGCAATTTTTGAGAAATATTTCATGTTGTCATTTTTTGTATCAGTTTTGCATACTCTGAAGTAAAATCATTTATTTAAATTATTTTTAGTTAGATTGAACTTCCTCAGTTTAAGTAAACATTTACTTGTTTTGAGAAAAAATTGTCCCCAGTTTAAGTAAATATTTACTTGGTTCGAGGAGACATTTACTTAGTTTTAGGAAAATCACAGCAGAATTTTACTTCGATTTATTACAAATGTACTTGGTTCGAGGAAAACTTTTCTTAGATTTAGACATTTTTTTCTTAAATATTGTAAAAATTTACAATATTGTACAAATTTACAGCTGAAATTCGGTGTATACATTCCTCCGACTACGTAGACACGAAAGATAAAAAGGTTTTCCAAATTCATACTTTATTTTTTACTTTTACAGGAAAATGGGAAAGAGTTATAAAACTAGTAGCAAGTAAATGACGAGAATCATGAGAGAGATAGAGATAATGGATTTTCAAAATTCCTTTTTTGGAAATAAATCAAACGGCTATAACTGAAATTGCTCCCACTACCCCTCAAATTTAGGGCATTTTTTTTTTTGAATTGACTTGAAGTATTATTTCGATATATAAAGTCGACGACTATCACGCTGTATAGACATATTGGTAGACTTGCCTTTAATTTAAACTAAAGATATTTTTTCAATATTTTTATTTGTTTTGGTATTGCCATATTAAAAAAATGTACACATTTTCCTGTAATGTTACTGCACCTCTACGTAAAATCGACATCATCATGTGTGGTATGCAATCCATTTGTTTAATTTATTTTTTATATTTTGAGTCGTTACCCTTGCGTGGAACAAGTGCGACATGTCGAATGTGTTAACATGAATGCTCAATGGACCCACTGTAATGGCTTGCCAGTCTGTGTTCATCGGCCAAATTTCATACTTTCTTCTCGTAGATTTATGCCTCTAGATTAGTGTGTGATGTTGCTGCCATACATTGAGAGAAGAAAACAGAAAACAAACACACATCGAAAGCAAAAGGAAGCGTTTGTCTTCATGTTGGGGCTGTTGTTGTTTGGCGTTTGTCCTGTTTTGGTCAATTGATAAATAACTTTATATCGTATATTTGGTTGCGCTTGCTTTGGCGACAGTTGTTTCAGCCCATTTCCCCTTCACTGTTCTTTTTCGTAATCTTTCTGCGAGTATCGAAATTTGTTTTTACTAAATTAAAGAATGCTCTCTGTCCAGCCTATCCAGCTACAATTTGTCTGGCCTCAATTAATCGATGACCATTATTTATGGATTAAATTGATGATCATTTATATGTATAAATGTATATATGGATATTGGGAATAGCAAAAATTATCCATTTATTCTCGTGTTGTGATGCATGGTTAGTTTTTGTGTAGTTTAATTATCAAAAATCTATTCCCAGTCAAACACAATTAAGGAAATGGATTTGAATATTTCTTCACTGGCAAACATTTCATTTTGTTGCGCGAAATCGTGTAACTGGTGGTATAGTCAGATGTATGTTCTACGAATAAAGCTGGACGCTCAACCTACAGGATTTATGGGTTTGTAGCATCCGATGCGGATAACAAGTAGTAACGGAATAAAAGGAGTAACTTTAAATTTACAAAATATGAATTGAAATTGGGAAATTCAAGTTGAAATAGAAAATGCAAATTCGAATTAGGAAATTAAAATTGACGTTGAAAAGGAACATTTAATATTGAAAAGACAAATTAACTTGATATTAAGCACTATAAAATTGAGTAGTGTGATTAATACATGTGAGATAAATAAATTAGGTGGCATGATATAATGTCTATTGACATAATGTCCATGGACGTTATGCCACTTTTGGAGTGACATAATGTCCATGGATTTTATAGCACTTTCATTTGTGCCATAATGTCCATGAACGCAGTGACATAAAGTGACTTTTGGCGTGACATAACGTCCATGGACATTATGTCACTTTTGGCGTGACATAACGTCCATGGACATTATGTCAATGGACATAAATTATTTAAATCATATTATAATTAAAGAAAACACTATTCTTGAAGATTATGAGGTTATAGAAGAAGGCGATAAACATGTATCGGAAACAGAGGATGTTCAGGAAAACCACATCGTCGCCACATATGGCCCAATGCATGCAAACCCACCAAACAGTTATTTTTTGTGGATGAAGTGGTGATTCATGAATCACATGTGGATTTTCACCAAACCAATAACGTATATTTTGCGAACCCATTGGGCCCAAAATGAGCTTCGCCACTGAAGATGATTTTGCGATGAAATTCATCATATTGGCGCATCTTCTCCAAAGCCCAATCGGAGAACGTACGTCGCGTCAAATGGTCCATCGGCTTCAATTCTTGAATCAGTTGTATATGGGTGTAAACGAAGATCCTTACGCACAATTCGCCATAAAGTGGCCGTGGCGATGCCCAATTCTTGAGAATTGACTTGAGTACTTTACCACGATAAAAATGAAATTCAAAGTTGCCAAGTACCTATTAGAAATCCCTTTACAGAGAATACATATAGATTACATACGAAAAGTTCATGTTGAACATAGAGTGATTATGAATTCTATATATCTTCTTCGATTATTGGCATGATTTCTGACATTTTACACACCATGTAACAAGTAAGGAAAGTCGGGTGGGGCCGAGTATAGGATACACTCCACTTTCTATCCGAATACAATTCAATTCTGTAAAAAAGTGAAAACGGGAAGAATTTTTGTATGTTTCCTAATCGTAGGCTAATATGGCCTGGTCCATTTTGGCAAAGCGAGAAGAATATTTGTATCGGGGCTTTATCCAAACATGGAATGAACTGACTAACTTTCACAATAAGTTCTTCCAGTTCAAATATAACGTGTTATGCTCAATTTGAAGAATTTCGGTTTAAATACGCGGTTTCTGGGGCGGAAAAAGTCGAATCGGGAGCGTATATTGGAGTTATATATAAATCTGAACCGATCTGACCTATTTTCACCATAGATGTTCCTAGTTTAAATATTTTAATTTGTATGGGATTTCATTCCAATTTCACCATAGATGTTTCTATGGTGATGTTAGATGATGTTTTCTTCAATTGTAAGGTATCGTAGCAAACTATGCTTCATGTTCGGGGGAAATATGTGATTTCTAGAATTGAAAAAGTCAAATCGGGAGCGACATTTGTATGGGGGCTATATCTAAATCTGAACCGATTTGCTTCAAATTAAATAGTGTTCGTTTTTGGCCCGCAAAACTTACCTGTGTGGCAATACCTGAGCGACAATAATTGCGACCTGTACTTTTATTACAATAATATATGGACGGACGGACAGACAAATCATGCTAAATCGACACACAAAGTTATTCTAAGCCGATCTGTATAATAAACGATGTCCTTTTGGGTGTTACACAAAGACATAATACCCTAGTGGTTACAGCTCGCGTTCGGTAATAGGTGCAGTAAAATATTTGACTGAGATTCATTATAAATTGAATATCAGCCACACTCAAAAAAAGTGTACTAAATTCTAGTCAAAATGAACTAAAATTGAGTAAAATCGATTTCATATGGAATTAAAATTAGTGCAAACTTCCTCAATTTTAAAGGGTGATTTTTTAAGAGCTTGATAACTTTTTTTTAAAAAAAAACGCATAAAATTTGCAAAATCTCATCGGTTCTTTATTTGAAACGTTAGATTGGTCCATGACATTTACTTTTTGAAGATAATTTCATTTAAATGTTGACCGCGGCTGCGTCTTAGGTGGTCCATCCGCTTAGTCCAATTTTGGCATTTCCACGTTTTTGAGTAACAGAGACCCAATAGGTGCGAACGGCGACGAATCGAAAATTGGTGGTCATCATTAACACTGGCCGATACAGCTGCGATATTTTCTTCAGTTCGCACTCTACGTAAGCGTGTTGGTGGTTTAATGTCCAACAATGTAAATTTGGTGCGAAATTTAGTCACAATAGCCCGAATAGCCGCTTCAGTGGGTCGATTAAACTGACCATAAAATGGAAGCGCGCAATGAACTTTCTTAACAGAGCACGCATTTTGATAATAAAATTCAATAATTTGCAAGCGTTGTTCGTTTGTAAGACGATTCATGATGAAATGTCAAAGCATACTGAGCATCTTTCTCTTTGACACCATGTCTGAAATCCCACGTGATCTGTCAAATACTAATGCATGAAAATCCTAACCTCAAAAAAATCACTCTTTAGTACAAAAATTTATGTTTGTGTACTCAAATTAAGTACATTTTTCATCAAATTAACAACATTGATAGTAGCTTTAATGCCATTTGTGAAGTATAACGGTCGAAATTTAAGTACAGAAAAACCCCAGCTGAGTAAACGCGTACACCGAGTATTCTGGTAACTCAACTTTAGTTCAATGCTAAAAGTATGAGTATTAACGTCATCGAATGTAGTATTAATGGACTCAATATGAAAAAAATGTAGTATTGATGGACTCAATGAAAACAAATCAAATTGCTTCACATTGAGTTCAAATGTGACTATTTTTACTACAAAACGTACTTAATTTTCTGAAATTAGTTCAACTGGTTTTAAAGCAAGTTCGAAATTTAATGAAAATAAGTAAAAACGTTCTTCAAAGTAGACCAAATGAAGGAAATATGACACATCATTTCCTACCTTTTATTACATCTGTAGTAAAAACAAGTATAAATGCATTCCGAATAAGTTCATTTATACTCAATATATGAAAAAAATTAGAAATGAGGTTAACATCAGTTTATTACAACTTATTTTCAGTACAAACTGTAGTATAATCTAGTAATAGTAAACTTGGACATAGTAAGAATGTACTTAATATAAGTTCGAATTTTACTAAAATTAAATATATTAAATAGTATTTGGTATATAACAAGTAAGAAGGCGTTAAGTTCGGCCGGGCCGAATCTTATATACCCTCCACCACGGAGTGCATTCCATAGTATTACCAGCAGATTAAAGGAAGTCGACTTTACATAGAAGCACAGTACCATATTACGAAAATTGTGATATTTTTATGCACATTACTATATTTGTTTACTATTTCAAACTATAATGTATATAAATAAAATGCTGAAATTGTGAAAGTGAACATGCCTAAATATTAGGCGATTGTCAGTCGCTATTAGAAAGAAGCATTTTCAGATACAAAGACAAAGTGATAAGAAAAGTATAAATTTTAAAGATATCCCCATTCGCCCCATACGTATTTCGAAAAATCCCTCTATTTTACGTGTCTATGCAATTAAAGGGATGTACACACCGAATTTTATGATTCTAGCTGTTGTCGTATCATTGGTACCATATTTTATCCCTTTTTGTCCCATTTATTTTCTTTGTGGTGCTTCCAAGCTACAAGAGGAATTAAACTGTATGAAAATAAGAAATTTAATTAATAAGCCAAGGCTACCAATATTTGTATTATATATATGTAATGGATATAATACTTCAATTCATAAAGTAAATTTTCAGATACAGTCGTTTGGTTGGTTGTATTTCTATCCTATTTTAATTTCAAAAGTATAATTTTTTAAACTTCATGATTCTACCATTTTTTGTCGTAAAAGCAACAAAATAAAGTACGAATTTGGAAGAAAAAATATTTTACGTGGCTATGCTATGTATACACCGAATTCCGTGATTCTATCAGCGGCCATTTTGTTGGTACCATTTTTATCCCCTTTTTCCAATTTGCCCCTCAAGACTACGACTATCTAAAATCGTTTTATTTTACGTATCTATACAATTAGAGGGATGTACACACTGAATTTCATCATTCCAGCTGTCTTCGTTTAGTTGGTACTATTTTTATCCCCTGTAGCCATTGTATCCCTTGAAAGTACGAATTTTGGAAAAATACGTTTTATTTTTCGGTCTACGCAGTCAGAGGAATGTATATTCCGAATTTCATGATTTCAGCTGCTGTCATTTGGTAGGTACTATTTTTATCCCCTTTTTTCATTTGAACCCCAAAAAGTACGAATTTTAGAAAGTTCTTTTATTTTACGTGTCTACGCAATCAGAGGAATGTATATATCGAATTTCATTATTCTGGGTGCAGCCGTGAAGTTGGTACTATTTTTATCCCTCTATCCCCATTTAATCCCTTAAAAGTACGAATATAGAAAAATACTTTTATATTATGTATTTACTCTATTAGAGGAATGTACACGCCAAATTTCGTGTTTCTATCTATTGTCGTTTGATAGGTACTATTTTTATCCCTTTTTCGTCCCATTTCGCACCCTACAAATAAAAATCACTCTATGGTGCCCTTTTATGCTATAAAGGGAATGCGAATTGCAAATATCTAGTAAATACAAGCTATTATGTTCAAAAAACATGCTGAAATGCTCTAAATATTAGGGGTATTTTCAGTCCTTGTGAGGGAAAAATTTTTCCCTCTGGGCCGATTTCGCCCACTTTCAATCCCAACCGATCTGCAACCATAAGACACATTTAGGAAAAATTTGAACCTCCTAGCTCATTTCGTTCGGCCGCTATCGTGCTTTCAACAGACAGACAGACGGACAGACGGACAGACGGACAGACGGACAGACGGACATGGCTATATCGTCTTAGATTTTTACCACGACCCAGAATATATATACTTTATGGGGTCTCAGATGAATATTTCAAGGTGTTACAAACGGAATGACAAAGTGAATATACCCCCATCCTGGAGGTGGAGGGTATAAAAATAAGTCAATATTTCTTAAGAAATAAGACAAGCGTACTTTTTTTAAGTTGTAACGAAGAATGAATTTGATAAAAATCAATTAGATAATTGGTTTAAAGTGAGCAAGTGGTGGTGGTTTTTTTGCTTCAAAAATGTGGAAAATGGGCTATATATACATACAATTACACTACTCAACAAAATGAAAAAAATTTCATGTACTCCGGATGCGATAATTTTTTCTGTGTAGATAACCTTGACATGAGCTCGAAAAACGCAATAAAATTTTTTTTTCGTTTGGTTTTTTTTTATTTTTTTTTTTTTAAATTTTAAAAATTTTTTTTTGGTTAATTTGTTTCGTCCGGCATAACTCGGGAACCACTAGCCCGATTTAATTGAATTAAATTTTAAAAAATTTAAAATTACAATTCCCTTAATCTGTTCATATATTGTTTTCCTATACAAGCAACAGTTTCCAAGTTAAAAATGAATATATAAAGGAAAAAACTTATTTTTTGCCTAAAGATTTAAACTTTTTTTTTTTTTAAATCCATAAAAAATCCAAAATGAAAAAAAATTTCAAATCTTATTACTCTTACGTAAAGTCACATAACCTATGAGCAAAATGAGACAAAGATCATGAAAATCGATGCACGCGTTTCGCTTTTATTCGCAATTGAGTAAAGGTATGAATTTCAAAAATTTGATCGACATATGCACAACTTTGTCTATGGTAAGGTTTTTTCTTTTTTTTTGATTCTCAGAATTAACAAAACGGAATAAACAAAGGGTTATTTAATTTTTATGATTGCGTAAGCAAAGTAATAAACGCTAATAAATGTGCGTGAACAATTAAAAGGAAAAAAGGAAAGGGGACTTTTTTAATTATTTGGGTTTTCCGTTGGCTACCTGTATGATTTTTTTACAGAAATGCAACCCACATTTAAGGGTTGTCATTATTCGGAAAATTTAAGACTCACACATGGTGATACATACCTGTAAAAAAATATACACCCATTTATAAGTACCTGTCAGTAAAATACTAAACAATACACAGTATAAATAGGTCTTCATTGATCGATTTTACTCATTCAACAAGTGTCGACGAACGCGATAGTTAAAATGAGCAAACGTTCGCGAGGATTTGAATGCAATACCAATCCAAGTAATTTTTGTTACATGTGCGCCATGCTCGTCACTCACATCGCCCAGGTTGTCCGGAAAGAAGTCCAAGTGCGAGTGTAGAAAATGTATCTTAAGCGACATATTTGCTCTAATTTTTTTATAATTTTGGAGTAGTTGTTCGACGATCTCTCTGTAATTTGAGCTTTTGTTGTTTCCAAGAAATCCGGAAACAATTTGCCGAAATGAGTTCCAAGCTGCAGCTTCATTTGGTGATAAAATGTGCTCAAACTGTTGGTCTTGCAACAACTTTTTAATTTGCGGACCGTCGAAAACGCCTTCCTTAATCTTTGCCGATGAAAGGTGAGGAAAAATGGTTTTTAAATAGGCGAACGCTTCGCCATCTTTGTTGATAGCTTTCACGAAGTTTTTTATGAGTCCGAGCTTTATGTGAAGAGGTGGGAGAAAAACATTTTCCTTTTTTATGAGTGGTTTCACGTTGTCGCTGCCGGGGATGAAGTTAACTCTTTCTGTCCAACTCCTCCTGGTGTAATGATGTTGACGATCGCGGCTGTCCCAAAGGCAGAGAAAACAACAGTACTTTGTGAATCCACCTTGTAATCCACAAAGGATACCGATAACCTTAAGGTCGGCACAAACTTTCCAATCGTGCCTCTCATAGTTAAGGCACTTTAGTAGATTGTCCATGACTTCGTATGTTTCCTTGGTGTCAACGGCATGAGCAATTGGAATCGAAGGTTTCTCGTTGCCGTTGTGCAGTAAAATTGCTTTAAGGCTCTGCTTGTTGCTGTCGATGAAAAGACGCCACTCTCCTGGATCGTAAGAGTACCCGAGTTCACCAAATAATCCGGGAATGTCCTTACAAAAACAGATGTTGTCTTTTTTTGTGTAGTACCTTGCGTACAGGAAGCATGACGCTTCCTGTAGATTGTTGTCACCACACCAGGAGCCAAGAAACCGAACTGTTGCATGCGCGATGCATGCAACTCTGCATCTTCCTTGGAGAGTTTCAATTCTCTAACCCAATCGTTCAGTTCTGCTTGGGAACATAAGCGTTGCAATGTATATGTTGACTCGCATTCTGATGTGGTTTCTACTGTCTCCGGATCTGATGTTGGATGTATCGCCTCATTATTAGATGTCCATCTTGAAACGGACGGTTGCGGGTCCACTGGTTCTTCGGAAAATGGCACTGGAAAATTCACTGTTGAAACAGCAGCGTAAGTCCATCGTATATTTTTTCCCACGCCTGTTGGCAAAGCGGAGCTCTCCAAAGCATTGGCATGGTGATTCTCGGCTGTCGTCTGAAAGAATTTCAATAATAAGTTATATATGTTCTTGAATTTCGTAATCTACACTTACCTTGAGTCAGCTAGCTGTACGTAGCACCTTGGACATAGAGCACTTCGTGTCCACCGCTCATCTATGTTTGAGACCTTTAAATTGAAGCTCTCTTCAAATGAATCTCTCAATTTAGGTGAAAAACAACGCTTGTTTTTTTCAGAAACGTATTCTCCGCACATGTAACAAAAATTACTTGGATTGGTATTGCATTCAAATCCTCGCGAACGTTTGCTCATTTTAACTATCGCGTTCGTCGACACTTGTTTAATGAGTAAAATCGATCAATGAAGACCTATTTATACTGTGTATTGTTTAGTATTTTACTGACAGGTACTTATAAAGGGTGTTTTTTATTGAGGTATAGAACTTCGAATTGAAATAAAACACAAGAAAATCGTTTTAATGTCCATCAATTTGGCTTTATTGGAAGGATAATTTTATGCCATTTATATTTAAATATGATTTCGGGCATGTGGCCGCCGTGGCTGGCTCGAATATAGCCAATTCTACAGGTCCAATTTTCCAAAGCTCCAATTGCTGTGCACGGTGGCGAATCGATTCATTCGGGTCCTCTTCAACACTTTGCTCTACAGCGGCAATTGTTTCTTCAGTGCGCACTGTTCGACGTCTCTGCGGATGCGTATTATCACATAGAGTAAACGTAGTGCGAAAACGATCCATGGTTAACCGAATTAATTGCTCTGATGGACGATTATGTCGACCATAAAATGGACGGAGCTTGCGGTGAACTTCGCGAACTGAACCATTACTTTCGAAATAAATTTGCACGATTTGCAAGCGTTGTTCTTTTGTCAACCTGTTCATGATGAAATGGCAAACCAATCTAAATATTAATCACTTGACAGCTGACAAAATGGCCGCCAGTTAAAAAAGTGATGCCAACTTAAAGTTCTATACCCCAATAAAAAACACCCTATAAATGGGTGTATATTTTTTTACGGTGGCTACATACCTGTTTCACCATGTGTGAGTCTTAAATTTTCCGAATAATGACCACCCTTAAATGTGGGTTGCATTTCTGTAAAAAAATCATACAGGTAGCCAACGGAAAACCCAAATAATTAAAAAAGTCCCCTTTCCTTTTTTCCTTTTAATTGTTCACGCACATTTATTAGCGTTTATTACTTTGCTTACGCAATCATAATAATTAAAAAACCCTTTGTTCATTCCGTTTTGTTAATTCTGAGAATCAAAAAAAAAGAAAAAACCTTACCATAGACAAAGTTGTGCATATGTCGATCAAATTTTTGAAATTCATACCTTTACTCAATTGCGAATAAAAGCGAAACGCGTGCATCGATTTTCATGATCTTTGTCTCATTTTGCTCATAGGTTATGTGACTTTACGTAAAAGTAATAAGATTTGACATTTTTTTTCATTTTGGATTTTTTATGGATTTTAAAAAAAAAAAATTTAAATCTTTAGGCAAAAAATAAGTTTTTTCCTTTATATATTCATTTTTAACTTGGAAACTGTTGCTTGTATAGGAAAACAATATATGAACAGATTAAGGGAATTGTAATTTTAAATTTTTTAAAATTTAATTCAATTAAATCGGGCTAGTGGTTCCCGAGTTATGCCGGACGAAACAAATTAACCAAAAAAAAATTTTTAAAATTTAAAAAAAAAAAAATAAAAAAAAACCAAACGAAAAAAAAATTTTATTGCGTTTTTCGAGCTCATGTCAAGGTTATCTACACAGAAAAAATTATCGCATCCCGAGTACATTTTGACTGTTGACTAGTGTTATTCATAACAGTGTGCACATAAATTTATAATTATTTAAAATATATTAGGGTAATTTTATCTATTTCGGCATGGATATAGTTGATTTTGATATTTTGGGAATGTATCTAGAAAAGAACAAAGAAAATTAATTAATTGTATCTTAGATAACTAAATACTACTATATAAATAAATACTTAAATTTCACTATTTACGAAAAACTATGCGGTTAGTTAGAAAATAATTAAGTAAGCTTTATATTAACATAATAATAACAATTTAATTGTGCAATTTTCTGGCAACAATGCTGCATATTTTTTCACTTTGCCCTGAAATAATATTTTCGTTTTCAAAGGTGTTTACATTATTTTCTAAAAAAATTTCCATCTCAAAGTTAAAAAATGTTTTTCAGTCCTCTATCAATATGAGGTATACAAAATTCACTAATATGTTACAGAAATTAAAAGCTGTACTATAGGGAATTTCCATACAGCATAATATACTGAGACAAAGTCTTATCCTTTAATGACCAGTTAATGCTTTCGTATATTCATCAGTTACTTTTGTGACCTTGGCTCATGAGAAAAATGGGGGAGGTATTAACACCCCGAATGTTGCTCCCCGCCGCTAACTCAATGGCCAAATATAAATTACCGATCCTTAAAGCAAACTGAACCATTTAAAGGATAAACAATAAAACTTCGTATAATAAGCTCAATTCTTTATAATTTTGTAACATTCGGTCAATTTTGCATTACCAAAAAAGGTGGAAGATTCTTCTTACATAGAACATAGTCATATGAAAATAGCAGGTGTTGAAAAAAGAACGAATACAATATCGAATATCTCATAATTTTATGGAGTTTCATCATATGAGAACTGAAGATGTTGAAGAAGAATAGATACTACTCCATCGAAAATGTAATAATTGAATAATGATATGGAATAATACCAAAAACTTCAGGTACTTTCGATGGAACGATATTTCCAATTATAGCATCTACAGTTTTCATATGTAAGTAATGAAGTTTTTAACATAGTTCTATTACTATAATGCTAAATTAATTTCAGTAATAACTAATTAGTTTTTATGTGCTAATCTCCAAAAATATTCGTAGGACAGGAAAACGATTATTCATGTTCAAACGAGGCGATGTTATATAAAACAAAATTTAAAATTTGGACAGAAGCGCCGACGTTCATAGAAATATAAAAATAATTTCCAGTCACCCCACGGAAATAAACTGTGGATTGTTTAATGATGATTTGCAAAATATTTCATTCCTAGATCGATCCGTACGTGAGTTAAACAAACACTAGATGTTTTAATTCCTAAAAATAACGTTTTCCCGTGTAATTTTTACCAAATATTTTTGGGACATTACAATTTTTTAGCCACGAAGAGTAAAAGGTTTTTCATAAACCGACTCGGTTTAATGTACATATAAAATACATGAAATTGCAAATTCATTATCTGCAATATTTTTTAAAAGGTCCACACTAATACACAGAATGTTAATTCGAATTCACCGCTATATTTTCCTTTCACGCACATCACCATGTAGCCAATTTTAAATTGCGCCATTTATCCAATACGAAAACTCGCGAATTCACAAACAACATTTAAATTGTCCGTACGTTGTTGAAAAACATTCCAAATAAAATATTTTCAATTTGGCATTTCTCGTATTATGTACATACTTAGAAAATTTTAACTAAATATGAGTGACACATTGAACTAAATTGGAGTATGAATTTTTCTTACATTTACGAATTTTTGTACTCGAATTGGGTAAAATTGTTCTCAAAGTAAGTATACAATTTTCACCCCAATAATCATAAATTTTAGTATGCCTAAAACAATTGTACTTGAAAATATCATATTTCTGTACTGAATTCTAGTACAACTTTGAACTCAATTTTACAATTTGGAGTAAGTTTAAGTTCAATGCATACTTAACTTATAAAAAACCCTAGAATTTCGTGTTTAACATTCTATAAACTTAACTGAAATAACTTCATACTAGACTTCATACTCCTTATACTTAATAAAATTGTACTCATATTGAATAAACTTGTTTGAGGAAATTTGTGTACTAATTTTAAGTACGTACAATTATTAGGCATACTCATAACAAGGAAAATTTACTCAAAACGAGTATTATTTTCTCATTTTTGCTACAAATTTGCTTGAATTGAGTAAATTTTCCGGAATCAATTTTAGTACGTTTTGAAATTAAATCTAGTTCGAAGTTTTTTGAGTACATCAGTACATTTCCAACAATGCCGTGGAAACAAAGGTCGAACACAAAAAGTGGCAGTCAACAACTTTTTTCCGATGCTACCCTAATGAACTTATTTGCATATGTATGTACGTTTGTATTTATTATCATAAGGTGTCCATAACAATCGTTTTCATTGCGGGTTTGCTTACGGAACTGTATTTAGTAGGCAATTACATACAATATTGGCATACCCATGTTTGTGTGCGCCGTGTTCCTGATGCTGCAAAGTAGTCGAGTTAACGTTTTTGTTGGCAACACAAAGTCAAATATTTATTTTTACAAAAATCAAATAATTCTCATATTTTCGTTACAAATGAACCTCAAGTCAAACAAACTCAAGCACATAATGTAGTTAATACACTTAACATTTGCATCCTTTCCATCCTTCATCCCATGGCCAAAGGTTGGCAAAAGGGTTAAAGGTAGTTCAATATTTGCTTAAGGCCAATTAAAATACCAAACGTGTGTCTAAATAATGAATAAAAAGTAAAAAGTTAACGAAAGCTAATGCAAATGAAGGAAATCAAAATATTTAGTAGCAATAGAAATAGAAGCGAGCGCTCCGGTAGTCGAGTTGGTAGCGTGCTCGGCTATCAGCGTGGGGGTCATGGAGAGGCTTTGGTCTGTCGCTGCAATTACTAGCTACAATGGTCTTAGTCACCCCTGCTCAATCCCTGGACCCAAAATTAGAATATTAATTTACTTTGTATTGTAATTCATAATAAATAAATAAATAAATAAAAAGAAATAGAATCATCCTTTGAAGGTACAGCAGCGGTCAAACCAATAGCATACACAGATTTGCTGTTGTTACATTTTGGATGTTAAGTGGTCATTGTAGACATTGGTAGCTGCTTGAGTTGAAATAGTAACATTACTTTAGAGATCCGCTAAGTAGAATGATTGATTGAGTGGTTGATTGATGACACATTGCACTATATGTAAATACAATGGAGCAGGCTTAAACCGATTTTTTTCCAAAAATCTTCGTTGGGAATATTTATACCCTCACTCTATAGAGTAGGAGGGTATATATACCTCCCACACAAATGACCCATATTCCTAAGTTAAATTAAAATTAATGTAGCTTCTACACGAATATTTGATAATGTTTTTATAATCACTGTAAGTGTACTAAGTATGGCGGGTTCTGCCACGCCCCTTCTAGTACCCCCCACATAAATCACCAAAACTACATGAAATTAAAGCTGTTATAATTTTTATACGAATGATCGGAATACTATGAAATTTCCTATTTAGCAATGCTTCGCATGGAATATGGGCGATATTGTCACACCCCTTCTGGTACCTCCCATACAGAGTGGCATATAATTTGGTTACAATAAAACCGACATAACATTCGTACGTATAGTCAAAATCATTTGCAATGTGATATTTGAAAATGTTTTTATAACCACTTTAAACCTAAAAAATATTTACGCTTTAGCCACGCCCCTTCTTGTGCCTTCCACACAATTGTCTCTATCCTAGGTAATATGAAATCCTTTATAAATTCTATGAATGGAATCCACTATGACTTCATATTTGATCATGTTTTTACAATTGTCTTACAAATATGGAAGAAACCATGTTATAACTTCCGCATAACATGAGTCGGTTTAGCCGACTGAAGCTTACTTACTTGTTTGAAGTTTGTTTGTATATTTCCACTCAAATTAAGTAAATTCTACGTTTTGTTTCGAACGATACTTGGGACAACAACTATTCGTCAGGTATTTTAGCTGAATAACACATTAGGCACAACGAGTCGTATTTTAGAAAAACTGTCAATATTTAGGAAGACAAGACATCACGATCGTTTTTGCACCTCGCGAACTCACTCTCACACGTGAACGATGTGATTCTCGCAAAAATTAGCTTTTGCGTAATGATAAGATTCTTACCCCCATTTTCACCATCTCTGGTTAGGTAACTAACAGTTACTAGGGCGTCTTTTTAGCTTAGATAGAACTTTCGAAGGGACTAGCTTTCAAACGATACTGCGTTCAGATTTTGACATTTATGATCAGTACTCTGGCAAATCATCATGAATAATTTCACGCTTGAACAACACTACCATATCATCCAAATTCAATTTAAAAAATCAGTCATCGATTCGTGCAACTTAAAGTCGACTTTGTGTTTTTATGGCGCATATAATCGTCCAACTGAGCAAGCTATCGTATGGTTAATAAAAAAATTAACCATCCTACAGACTCTATTACATCCTGAAAAATGCACCGCATCATTGGATGCTATTTCTTCAAATTGGCCTCAAAAATTGTGCAATTTGACACCTCTTGATTATTTGTTCTGGGGATACGTGAAGTCATTGCCATCTTGAAGGCCACAATTGTTAGAGTTATTCGTGACATACGGCCAACAATGCTCGAAAAATTGACCCAAAATAGGACGTCCAAAACAGCCGCTGTGGTGATATGTTCGAAATCTTTTTCAAATATTCGGATAAATACAATTTTATTATTAAAATTTAGTTCTTTTTTAGTTTCAAGTACTTGGGGCTTAAAAAACACGCAATGTCAAATTTCACACAAACTGACAGCTATAGCTAAAGTGGGGGTTAATTTACCCTATATTTAATTCATAATTTATTTTGTGCGCCTTTTACAAACATTGTGGATTTTTTCTTTCACATTTGTTTTTTCCGGTTTGAAGCTAACAACGCAATCTTACGCTTGTGAGTTTAGGCCAATTCGCCGATATGTTATCTTCTTACATAGCGTCAATCCTTGTGTAAATGTTTGTTAGGGTCCGACATTAATTTCTACATGTACTTTGATTATAAAAATACTTTAACATGCAGGCAGACATGGCTAAATCGAATCTGAAAGGGATTCCAATAATAAACGATTCTTTTGGGGTGTTACAAACAACTGCACAAAGACACAATAAAAAACGTACTGTTTTTTGCCAATTTCAATATTTTATTAATTCCATGAACACTTTGGTCTGTTTTGTTATGTAATATGTTATTTATGTTTACTAAAATTTAGAGATGCCAAAATCAACGATTTTCGGAAACCCGGTTTTCGGTTTTTAATTTTTACAAAACCTTTTTTTTAATATATGAAAAATGTTGTCTTTTATATAATGTCAAATAGATATATGATCTAAAAGGACTGATTCTATGCAATCAGAAAAAAATACACGTTGTGGTTATGGTTTGAATAGCATCAATACCCTAGTCACTACAGTAATGGGTTTTTGTTTTTAGTGTTTTCGAGGTGGTCACAACGCCAAACAATTTATGTCAGTTTTGAAGGACGGTGATGACGTCCAAAAATGTTTGGGCTTTATGGTTGTAGGAGTCCTTACTTAGGTATAATGTCAGGGGTTTCACAAATTCTGTGAAAATCCTTCAAATCTAACGGGTCATTTCTCTTTTACTACCCAAGCGTTTGGCTTTAATGCAGACTTCAATTCACTAAGATTCTCAATATCGTTACACTCGAATGGAAAAAGCCTGGCATTAGTAAAACTCATTATTCCCATAGGTATAAACTTCTAAAAACTAGATCTTCGGTGTAGCACAAAAAGCGCCAAACAAATCTATTTGTCGTTCTACTTCTCCAGAATATTTCTGATTTGTGAACAATTTAATAAACAAATACAACATGTCAATTATATAATCATTTCTTCAATTGCACACCCCAGTTGCTGCACTTAATCCACTCTCTCCAGCTTATTTCCACAGCTAGTAAACGTATCACCATTTGTTATTGGGCTAGACTCGATCGTTTATCGTTTTTATTGTTCGATATATTCAATAAATACAAATCTTTTTGTATTGTAGAAATCGGCATGAAAACACCGGTTTGTCCGGTTTGTCGAAATTGCCATTTTAAAAACAAACATGGAAATGCTAAAGTCGGGCGGGGCCGACTAGTGATATCCTTCACTTTCTAAAAAAGTGAAATCAGCGACATTTGTATGTAAGCTATCATCATCGATTTGATGAAATTTGGCACATACATTCTACTAGAGTTTGCGGGTAATGTACCTTTTACCGTACCTTAAAGTAGTACGTGGTTTAAGTTCTACAATGGTCCAAAGTTGGTTATCTCGGGGATTTTTTGAAGAGATGGCTTCCTTATCGATATCATAACTTTGGATCGCGTCATCAGATTTTAACGATATTGATATCATCTGAAAGATTTACACCTCCTCTTTCCGAATGAGTAACCTTGGAAGTTTATCTGATTTTATAAAAAATGCATAAAAATACAATTAAATCCTAAAAATTTGTCCTTTATAAATGAACACATTGCAAGTTTTTAATATGGTTTGATAAGGCTCGGGCAAGATTTTAATTTCTAATGGGGTTTTTCTCAATACCATTCTCATCGTGAATTCTTTTCAAGAAAAACCTTTTTTATAGGGCTTTTTTTTCGAACGGACAATGATAAAAACGAATTATTATGGGAGAACCCGTAAAACAAACGAATCTTTCATTTTAGTCTGAACATCGACAACTTTCATTTTGAAGCGAATGAAAAATTTTAGGCTTGCTGAAATAACGAAATACTTTGGAAAAACAGACGTAATTTCTTCATATATGGCCACCCCACTCTGAATTTTTGATATTTTGTAGAGAATAACATAAGCTAAAATACAAAATGAAATAATGAAAATTAAATATATGTTTTTCAGGATATTCAAGGATTAAATTTAATTTTAATCCTTTAATACAAATTCGGAAAGAGGAGGTGTAAAACTTTCAGATGATATCAATATCGTTAAAATCTGATGACACGATCCAAAGTTATAATATCGATAAGGAAGCCATCTCTTCAAAAAAAAACCGAGATATCAAACTTTGAAGCACGCATTACATTGAGCTACGGTAAACGGTATATTACCCGCAACCACTAGTAAAGAGTGATTTTTTTGAGGTTAGGATTTTCATGCATTAGTATTTGACAGATCACGTGGGATTTCAGACATGGTGTCAAAGAGAAAGATGCTCAGTATGCTTTGACATTTCATCATGAATCGTCTTACAAACGAACAACGCTTGCAAATTATTGAATTTTATTATCAAAATGCGTGCTCTGTTAAGAAAGTTCATTGCGCGCTTCCATTTTATGGTCAGTTTAATCGACCCACTGAAGCGGCTATTCGGGCTATTGTGACTAAATTTCGCACCAAATTTACATTGTTGGACATTAAACCACCAACACGCTTACGTAGAGTGCGAACTGAAGAAAATATCGCAGCTGTATCGGCCAGTGTTAATGATGACCACCAATTTTCGATTCGTCGCCGTTCGCACCAATTGGGTCTCTGTTACTCAAAAACGTGGAAATGCCAAAATTGGACTAAGCGGATGGACCACCTAAGACGCAGCCGCGGTCAACATTTAAATGAAATTATCTTCAAAAAGTAAATGTCATGGACCAATCTAACGTTTCAAATAAAGAACCGATGAGATTTTGCAAATTTTATGCGTTTTTTTTTAAAAAAAAGTTATCAAGCTCTTAAAAAATCACCCTTTAGAATGTATGTGCTAAATTTCAACAAAATCGGAGAGGATGAAAATCCATACCTATGGTTTTTTGGTCGTGAAAATCTGAACCGATATAACCCATTTTCACTATAGATGTTTCTAGATAAAATACAGTAAAGTTCGATGTGCGCAACCGATAGGAAATCAAGGCAGTTGCATTAACTGAGATTGTTGCACTTACCAAGACCCATATTATTTAGGTATAAGTAATAATAATAATAATAATAATAATAATAATAATAATAATAATAATAATAATAATAATAATAATAATAATAATAATAATAATAATAATAATAATAATAATAATAATAATAATAATAATAATAATAATAATAATAATAATAATAATAATAATAATAATAATAATAATAATAATAATAATAATAATAATAATAATAATAATAATAATAATAATAATAATAATAATAATAATAATAATAATAATAATAATAATAATAATAATAATAATAATAATAATAATAATAATAATAATAATAATAATAATAATAATAATAATAATAATAATAATAATAATAATAATAATAATAATAATAATAATAATAAGAAGGCAGATGGCCTCTATTAGAACGATATAATAGAGGCCATCTGCCCTTTGATCATTGTAAGAACGTGCAAACAGTTTTTAATAATAGTAATGTCTGATATTTAATAATAGTAATCCCTGATACATTGGCCCATGTATTAAACTTTTTTGGCTTTTGTTCTAAATCCGATCTTCGTACAACGACCAAGTACATTAAATTATTCTTTTTGTAATAGAACATTGTTAGTTTTATTGTATTTTAGTCAAGTTTAGTTGGATAATGACTGTAAAATTGACCATCATCGATATATAATTCATTTTATTTTGTGCGTTGTCAATAAGTAGCAAAGCCTTTTTGGTAGACTTCAGAATAGAGAAAATTTGAAAGCTAAACGCAATTTAATTTAAAGCATTCCTATTAAAACTTGTTCGTCGAAAACTGACAGATCAAAAAACAAAGAATCTGTTTTAAAAACCAATTAAATATTTTTGTTCTTAATTCTGAAATTCAGTAGTTTTCAGAGATATTCGTTTTCCAGATCAGAACTCTGTATCACAAACAAAAGTTGAACTTATCGCGACCATTTTTTTAAAAAAGTTGCAATAATCGGGGGTTGCGCAAATCGAGCTTGTACTGTATAAGGCGTTGTGCCAAATTTGTTCAAAATCGGTTAAATTATGTGGTTTCTACAGCGGAAAGAAATGGGAGCTATATAAATCCGAACCTCAACAAGGGCCATAACTTTTACATTTATCCATAGAGTTTCTTCAGAGAGCCTTTGTTTGTGTCTTTAAGTTGTTAGACAATACAGAGTGAAACAAAATATTCGTTTGCGTCCTCAAAGAGATTCATAACAATATGTCATTAGATATTTACATGTAGACACTGTTTTCTTCGTTAGAATGTTAGATGTTTTTCTATTGTTTATGTTTTTTCATGCCAGCAAAAAACTCCTCAATTTGGAGACTGTTACTAAATCACTTCTTCTCTTTGAAAGTAGAAAGATTACATACATGTCTCATCACAAGTACCTTTAAGTGGCTATAATCAGACTTATGTTGCACAAATTTGTTGCATAGTATAATTGCTAAATAAATGTAAAATTAGTTGTGCAAAAACAAGTTAAAATAAAATTTATATTATTTATCACTGTTATGAGCCCCCCGACTCATCACTCCTTGATACTCACTTTATAAGATCTAAGATTTGTGCTAAAAACTTTCACAATACCCTCGTTTGATGTATTCCCAACAGAAATAGAAATGATTGTTCACTTCAGCGGCTTGAAGGGCTGGGCTGTCTTACTCGAATAATGGCTATGTGGAACAATAAACGTTAGAACGTGGCGAGTAAATAAATGTTTAAAAGATTAAAAGCGGCATTCGCTGCCACACGCACACACACATATATAGAACACGACCCCAAGTACAGTCTCTATTGTAAATGTTAGAAAATGTTGGAGCAACGTTGTTAATTTGCAGATTATTGAAATGATTTTGTCGATACTCGTAGATACTTACATATTTAGATGGATTGGAACAGAGCGATTGCAATAAAGTCGGTATTTACTGACTTGCCAGCCAGCCATTCATCCATCCATCCGCCATCCAGTTGCGAACAAATCAAAATCAAATCGATTCGGATTACAGTGGTATCATCACATCGCATCGTGGTTGACAATGTCTGCGAGTAAATATTTACACAAAGTATCGCGTTGTTGTACCCGTACAATAAGCGTTCCTTCCACTCCTTGTTGCTGTCAACTGATTTCAATTGCTGTGGATTATTATGATTTAAATCAATTGGAATTCAATCAAATACTCATCGTGGCCCCGCATCCTGTAATCAATCTTTGCGAGGACATGTGATGATAAATGCAGATGCAATGTTCGTTCATACCCCAATACACGGGGGTGGGTGGTATTAATCCCTCGGTCTCAGTTGTTCTGTGAAGGGTTTAATAAAATTCCATATCACGGAACCATCGTAAAGGTTTGTTATGTTATGTTATGTTTGACGGAAGGAAGCCACGGTACCAACGTCATATGAATAAAAAGCCCCTTTGCGTATGCCCAAATAGTTTGTATAAAATCCAAGAAACGGTTGACTTACAGCCACAGTTATTGCCAAAAAATATATAGCCACCACACAAAATTCTCTCACGATTTGACATTTGAGAAATAAACATTTGAGTCGGTTTTGGCCAGATTTAGGTACATTTTTTGGTATGGCCATTTTGGTATAACCATCTCACGTTGGTTCAGAATCAAATTTCATCGGCCAGAATTCAATAACTTTTTTTAGAAAAGATTTTTGAGTTTTTGAAAAAAAAAATCCCAGCAAAAATTGGAAGTACTTCCGTAGGAAGCACGTTTTAATCGCATCGCAAAATCAAAATGTGCAAAACTTTTTTTACTTATTACTACTTTACAATTTTATTATTAATTTTATAAATAAACAATATTTAATATAGTATAATTTTAAAAAATTAAATATTTTCAATTAAATATTTCATCTACACTCATAAAAAGTGAACCCTATAATGAGTAAAATTTAACTAAAATTTAGGAAAATTGAACTTCGTATAGCGCTAAAGCAAAATTTCCTCAAATCAAGCTCAAACTTTTCCTTGAAATTAGTACATGCTTTGAACTTGATTCTAGTTAAATTTTCCTCAAAACAAGTAAATATTTACTCAAACTGAGGAAAATTCCAGAAAGTTTTTCCTCAAACCAAGTACATCTTTACTAAATCTAAGTAAATTTTTCCTAGAACTTAACTTAAATTAAGTACTTAAATTACTTAACTTAAATTAAGTACAATTTTCCTAAAACAAAATATATTTTTACTAAATCTTAGTAAAATTTTGCTGAAATTTTCCTAAAAGAAAGTAATTTTTTACTAAAATCACGTAAATATTTACTTAAACTCACGTCAATTTTGCTGATTTTTTCCTTAAAACGCGTAATTTTTAATTTACTGAGAAACAATGAAAAAAGTGAACTTAAAATAAGTTTAATTTAACTAAAAAATCAAACAAATGGTTTTGCAAAAGTGATACAAAAAATTACAACGTGAAATATTTCTCAAAAGTTTCATGATACCTCTGCCATAAAGAGCTGAGCTCTTATTCCATGATTGCTGTGAAGGCAAGAGAGGTGGCTTCGCAGTGGTTGTTTACAATAATTCTTAAAGTATTTATGAAATAAGTCACTACGAACGAGAATTGCTTCTTAGATTAATATTCAAGAATTTTTTAAACAATTTCAAATGTTTTTTATAAGTTCATTAATACTTAAATGTATGAAGAACTCGGCATACATTTCAGTAAACATTTTAACTTCATTTTTGGAAAAAAACACATAATATTGGTATTTTAGAAATAAATTGGTATTTTAGAATTTCGTCTTCCTACGTAGATACAAGTTACTGAATTTGTTGTTTCTCTTTTGAATAATACTTGTTACATATGTACAAAAAAATACTAACTCTGAAAAATATTTGACACAAGTGAGAAATATAACACAAATTTGAGTTAGTTAAAACTCATTTCTTTTTGTTTCGCAACTTTAAAGTAGATTTTAAAATAGAGACCTACACACAGAGAAAAAATGCATTACGTAGAAACGTTTGAGTTTCTTTTGTGGGAAAAAATAGTTTGTTTCTGTCAAATCAAACCAGGCCTCTATAAGGAGATCACAAACGAACGAGAGTTGAAAAGTCGCTGCGAAGCCCCTTGAAAAGACTTTTGACATGGTCGAAATCACGATCGTGGTAGACTACAGCCAAGTAATAAATGTCACCATGCCATTTGTAAATAAATTTGCATTCTACTAAATATAGATGTAATATGGTCTTGAGCCAGGACAATATTGATTACAGACAAAAAAAAATACAAACGAAAAAACTAAAAAAATTTCTAAAATATTTTGTTATTAAATTTTTATTTTAGTACACAATTAAAAGTTCATAAGATAATGCTCTAGTCGAATGACAGGAAGTGGTATCGGTTAATTAAAATGAAACTTTTCCGAACAATTTGGTGTCCATTAGCGAAATTAGCATAACACAATCTTGAAATTGGCACAATTCGTTTAGTTTGTTTGTATTTTTTCATAACCTTTGTTCGAAATTCAAGAAAGTGTCCACGATATTTTATGTAAATTTCGTGTTTTCATGATTTTACTGCAAAATTACCATTTCAGACGAGTTATTTTAAAAAGACCTTAAAAAAGTCTATATTTTATTGCTTCAGAAAGTCTAGAAGGTCTTAAAAAGTATATGTTCGAAACCTCTCTGGGGGGGGGGGTTGAACCCCCAAAACCTCCCCTTGCGCACGGTCCTGGGAAAGTGGAACATTTGCCAATTACTAAAAAATAACTTCTAGGTCTTTAAAAATAAAGCGCATCCCTCTTATAACAACTCCATGTTAAATTCATTGGTTCATGTCCCAATTTTCACTACATCCGAATCACAAGATGTGCTTATATGCCACTTCTTCGTGTGCTCTATTTCTGCTGGGTTGAAACTAAGGATTATTGTGAGATATTAGCATATAAAATCCCAAAGTTTACTATCATTATTTTCTTCCGATTTAAAATAAACGTTAAGTTGTTTTTGTATTTTTTTACATATGTTTACGTGTTTGTTCATAATGTGCAGTAAACTTTTAAACTTGTCAAAATAATTAAATCTTTCTTAACAGGCACTTTTAACACTTTTAACTCTTCTAACAACTTTTTCAAGTTGTCGTCAATAAATCAACTTCACCGTCTCGAAATATATCCCATTATACCGTCCTGTCTCCTACGCAGTACTCACATTAAGTTGCACATTTTGTTCCTAAAATGGGTTCCGAAATAGCTCTATATGCTGACGGTAGTGCAGTAACTTACTAATGCTATTGTACACAAACTCGAGAAAAGTTTGGGAAAATGTACTACATTTTGCCTGACATGGATAATAAGAATCAACATTTATAATACCCTAGCCATTTTATTCTCATTTAATAAGTGGAGCAAACACATCGACAAGTAAATAGCACCATCCCGTTGGACAACTCAGTAAAATACCTTGGATATACGAAGTAGGCGATGAAGTGCTTCAGGTCACTTTATCATATTATAAGCTGAAGGTCTAAACTTAACGTGGGTAACAAATTAACTACATACGGTACAGTTATCAGGTCACGATGGCTTTACGGCTGCTGTGACTTACACATTAAGAAACTACAAGTTCTAAACAATTGTTTAATTTACCTTGCTTATATCGTATTCGGGAACTTCACCTTAGATACGCATGTATGTCATTGACACTCAGAATATAGCATTTGGAAATAAATGCAGAAACTCCGTCCACGATATAATTGGAAGTTTTTCTGAAGATACTTTTTAGTTTCCAACCTTGTAAACAAAACTAATGTTGTAAACGCTTTTTTGATAATACACAAAGGTTTTTCAATAATTTTCCCTTTAGTAATTAATACTGGCAATTTATGATATTAATGTAATTTGGCGGTTCCATATGTTGAAATATCTTTATCTCATTAGTTTTTTTTATTAAAATACATGTAAATACATGTGGTTTATTTGTGCCAAATATAGATTGTTTGTATTAAATATTTTAAAAAGACCATTTTGATTTTGACAAAATAACTTTTCCCTAAAATTCATTTAAAAAGTGAAATAAACATTTAGAATCGCTGAAGTGTTACACGTTATTTGAACGCTATTTATACCCTCCATGACTTTGTGCATTTGTTTGTAACACCCAAAAGGAAACGAGTTATACAGATCGGCTTAGAATCACTTTCTGAGTCGATTTAGGTCGCAATTATTGCTCGGTCTTAACAAAAATTTGCACAAGTATGTTTTGTCGTTCAGATTTGTATATAGCCCCCATAAAAATGTAGTTCCCGATTTGATTTTTTCCGTTCTAGAAACCACATATTTTAATTTTTTTTATATTTGCCACAACATCTAAAAATCCAACTAGAAACACCTATACTGAAAGCGGGTAATATCGGTCCAGATTTTAATATAGCCCCCGTACAAATGACGCCCCCGATATGACTTTCTTCGATCTAGAAACCACATATTTTACTCTATTTTTCTCAAATTTGGCACAACATATTAAAATCCAGCTAGATCTATGATGAACGTGTGTAAGATCGGTTCAGATTTAGATATAGCGCCCCATACAAATGTTGCTCCCAAATCATTATCTGATTATATTTTACCTTGAAACATACATTATGAGATTGGGTCACAATGGTGATGGACCCGTACAAAAATCCTTCCCGATTTCTCTTTTTACCGAATTGAATTGCAATGGGGTAGAAAGTGGAGTGTATTATATAGTGGACACCGTCTGACTTTAGCCTTTCCTTAATCTTTTTTTTTCAAAAATGTTTACAAGACCATTTTCAAGTGTAATTCAAAAGACACCATTTGAAATTCAAAAATTCCCTTTGAAATTCAAAAAATATAAATTGAAATACAAAAAATATCATTTGAAATTCAAGACTCATCATTTGAAATTCAAAACTCGTCATTTGTAATTCAAAACTCGCCATTTGCAATTCAAAATCAAAATCATTCGATTACGATTAGTAATCAATTACATTACTTTTTAAAAAGAATCGTAATGATTATATAATCCACTATTCAACAATTTTTGATTACTAATTGATTACGATTACAAATAATCAAAAAATAATCAGGATTACTTGCGATTACCGTTACCTTTCGGTTTTAGCTGGCAAAAGAACGAGAACAGAAAAAATCAAAACTGACATATATTGAAAAGTCAAAAGTTTTGACAAACAGACTACTATGACTCTCATACCGATTTCGCGAGAATCAAAAGTAATCACAAAAAATCAAAAGTAATCTAAAATATTCAAAAATAATGAAAAGTAATCTTTTAAAGTAGTCGAACTCATTTTTGATTATTTTTGATTATTTTTCAGTAATCGCAAGTAATCCTGATTATTTTTTGATTACTTGTAATCGTAATCAATTACTAATCGTATAAAACTGAATGTAATCGTATTGTAATCATTACTTCTACTTAAAAAAAAGTAATCTAATTACTAATGATTACGATTACTAATCATTACTTAACAGCTCTGTTCAAAATACACCATTTGAAATTCAAAAATTAATCCATTTGAAATTCAAAAGATTCCATTTGAAATTCAAAAATGTAAACAAAATTATTTAAGAAAAATATACATTAGGTGGGGTAGCATTTATTTTGTCTGCAAATTTGGATATTCTGCAGTTTTGGAAACAGATTTAATAAAATGATAAGCAACTAATAATATAACATATAATTTATAATGACTTGCATTTTACTTAGGGCTGGATTATTTGTGTGGGAGGTACAACAAATCTTAACTATTTTACAGGTATAAAGTGATGTAAAACCATTTCCAATATTAAATTGTTACTGATCAGTTTTATTTTACCCAAAGCTTATGCCAATTTGTGTGAGAGGTCTTGGAATATCGCTCATACTGCAGGTGCATATAACGTCTATGAAAACATTACCAATGACCAAATTTCAGAGTATTCCGACCGTCCGTTTAGAAGTTATAAAATCTTTAAATTTAAATAGGTTAGAGTGATTTGCGTGAGAGATACTTAAATCTGTTTTCTTAACAGCAGAATATTACAATTTGCAGAAATAAATAAATGCTACCCAACCTAATGTATATTTTGCTTAAATAATTTTGTATGCCCTTTTGAATTGCAAATGGAATAATTTGTGAAATGAAAGCTTTTGAATTTCAAACGATGTTTTTTGAATTACAAATGACGACTTTTGAATTTCAAATGATGAGTTTTGAATTACAAATGATGTCTTTTGAATTATAAATGACGACTTTTGAATTTCAAATGTTGTCTTGTGCATTACAAATGACGAGTTTCGAATTTCAATTGACATTTTTTGAATTTCAAATGTAATTTTTGAATTTCAAGTGATATTTTTTGAATTGCAAATGGAATTTTTGAATTTCAACTGGTGTCTTTTGAATTTCAAGTGATGTCTTTTGAATTACAATTGAAAAAGGTGTAGATCAAAAGTTATTGAGTTTTGTTCTGATGGAATTTTATTTTGAACCACTGTGCTTCGTTTATTATAATGATCGACATACAAATACAGCTATTTGCAATAAAATAAATAGCCGCCTTACAAATTTCACTCCCGATTTGACTTTTCCGCTCTTCAAATCACATATTTGGGCTGATTGCGGTACATTTGACTAGTATACGCAGTATGAGAAAGTTTTAGACTTCTGCGCCAAGAAATAAAGATTTTATAGCGAAAATCTACAAATAATTTCTTTCATATGGTGGCGATATTTTTGACTCCTACAATTAAAGTAACATCTTTATACACTCCACGAGAGTGTTATGTCTTTGTGCATTTGTTTGTAACATCCAAAAGGAAGTGAGATAGACCCATTGTTAATTATACCGATCGATTTAGAATCACTTTTTGAATCGATTTAGCAATGTCTGTCTGTCCGTCTGTCTGTCCATCTATTCTTGTAATCACGATACAGGTCGCAATTGTTGCCAGAACCAAATGAAACATTGCACAACGAAGTTTTTCGGGATAAGGACGAACGCTATTTAATTTGAAGAAAATCGGTTCAGATTTAGATATAGCCCCAATACGAATTTCACTCCCAATTTGACTTTTTCCGCTCAAGAAACCACATATTGTATCAGATTGTGCTCATATTTGGCAAAACATCTTATATTTAAACTAGGAATACCTGTGGTGAAAATAGGTCAGATCGGTTCAGATTTATATATAGCTCCAATTCAAATTTCGCTCCTGATTTGACTTTTTATACCCTCCACCTCCAGGATGGGGGTATACTAACTTTGTCATTCCGTTTGTAATACCTTGAAATATCGACCTGAGACCCTATAAAGTATATATATTCTTGATCGTCATGAAATTCTAAGACGATCTAGCCATGTCCTTCCGTCCATCCGTCCGTCCGTCTGTTGAAAGCACACTAGCATCTAAACGAAAGGAGCTAGAACGTTAAAATTTTCCATAAATGCGTCTTATAGTCGTAGATCGGTTGGGATTGAAATGGGGCGAAATCGGCCCAAAGGGAAAAATTCTTCCCTCACAAGGACTAAAAATCCCTAATATTTTAGCGTATTTAAGCATGTTTTTTGAATACGTCTGTTGAAATTTGCTTGGTATTTGGTATGCGCATTCCCCCTACAGCAAAAACGTGCACCATAAAGTGGTTCTTATTTGTAGGGGGTAAAATGGGGCAAAAAAGGGATAAAAATTGTACCAATCAAACGACAACAGCTAGAAACACGAAATTCGGTGTGTATATTCCTCTAATTTAGTAGATACATAATATTAAAGTAGTTTTTCCAAATTCGTACTTTAAAGGGGTAAAATGGGAATAGAGGGATAAAAATGGTACCAACCAAACGGCTGTACCTAGAATAATGAAATTCGGTGTATACATTCCTCTGATTGCATAGACAAGTAAAATACACGGATTTTTTAAAATTCGTACTTTTTGGGGTTAAACTGAAAAAAGGGGATAAAAATAGTACTAATCAAATGACCGTAGCTAGAGTCATGAAATTCGGAGTATACATTCCTCTGACTGTGTAGACACGGAAAATAAACTGATTTTTCGAAATTCGTATTTTTTGGGGTCAAAATAGAAAAAGGGGATAAAAATAGTACCAACCAAATCACCGCAGCTAGAGTCATGAAATTCTGAGTATACATTCCTTTGACTACGTAGACATGAAAAATAAAAGGTTTTTTTCCAAATTCGTTCTTTCAAGGGAGACAATGGGTACGGAGGGATAAAAATGGTACCAACCAAACGGCTACACCTGGAATAATGAAATTCGGTGTATACATTCCTCTGATTGCATAGACACTTAAAGTTTTTTTTCCATTCGTACTTTTTTTAACGGCAAAAATTGGTTGAATCATGAAGTTAGGTTATTTTGCTCATTGCACATATACGTCTGATAATGGATTTTCAAAATTTGTATTTTTGGAATTAAAATAGAATGGAAGTACAACCAACTGTAGCACCCACTATCTTCCAATATTTATGGTATGTAAGGTTTTTGAAAATATAAATATAAGAATATTTATTTTTTTACTTGAAATAGATAATGGTTTGATATAATTAAAATATTATATTTATTTATATAACTATTTTTTCAATATTTGTATTTGTTTTAGTTTGGCTATATTACAAAATTTATATTTTCCTGTATTATTGCTGCACTTCTACGAAAACCGACAACCTCTGTGGAATGCAATCCATGGTGGAGGGTATATAAAGTTCGGCCCGGCCGAACTTAACGCCGCTTTTACTTGTTACGCTCTAGAAACCACATATTTGAACAGATTTTCTTCAAATTTGGCAAAATATCTTATATTTCCACTAGAAACACCCATGGAGGAAATGGGTCAGATCGGTTGAGATTTATAAATAGCTTCCACACAAATTTCGCTCCTAATTCGACTTTTTTCGCTCTAGAAACCACATATTTTAACACACTGTCTTGTCAAATTTGGCTAAACATCTTATATTTAAACTTGTAAGACCTGTGGTGAAAATACGTCATATTTTCACCGAATTTCTTCAAATTTAGCATAATACGTTATACTTGAACTGGAAGAACCTATTGTGCAAGTGTATTCCATGTTTGGATATAGCCCCGATACAAATATTCTTCTCGATTTGACAAATTCGGTCAGGTCATATTAGTCTATGATTAGGAAACACACAAAAATACTTCCCGGTTTTACATTTTTACCGAATTCAATTGTATTCGGATAGAAAGTGGAGTGTATCATATAGTCGGTCCCGCCCGACTTTAGCCTTTCCTTCTTGTTATATTTGTATAATCTGTTATATTCGGCAAATATTATGGCTGGATAACTAATCTGAGATAACAAAAATCTAAATAAAATCTTAAAATTTCAGTCAAAATAAAAAAAATATTTTTTAAAATTGTCGCCAGCAGCAATATCAATGAGTGAAAACAAATTTTGAAAAAATAATTTTGTGTTAAAAAGTTTGGACTTAGCCTGGATAATTATCCAGTGTAAGTCAAAATTATGGTTATCGAGGCTAAGTCCAAAAAGTCAACACAAAATATTTTTTTTTTTGAAAATTCGTTTTAATACAATTATTTATATTGTAGTCGGCGAAAACGTGAAGAACATTTTTTTGTTTTGAGCAAAAAATTAAAATTTTATTAAAGTTTTTTTTATCGCGGCTTAAAGAAAAAAAGCCCTATTGAATTTATTAACACACTACGAAATTGAATTGAACGTTTTTGCTTCTACTAGTGTGCTTCTCGTTCGTTTGTGAGAATCATTTCCTCAAAGAAGTCGCTGCGAAGCCACTTGAAAAAACCTTTGACAGGGCCGAAATCATGATAGTGGTAGTCTACAGCCAAGTGATAAATGTCACCATGCCATTTGTTAACAAAAATTGCATTCTATTAAATATAGATGCAAAATGGTCTTGAGCCACGACAATATCCCAGAAAATTTTAATTGTATATTGGGAAAACCAATGATTCCTTCTGATAATAATTCAGGGCTAACCCCCAATCCGATCGATCAGACAGTTGATTTTCATTGTACGATAATCAAATCAATCAAACTGAATGTCAGGACAACAATTTCTCGACATAATCACCCAAATTAATATGTTGGAATAAATCGTACTTTCCAAACACTTCCCTTGATCCCCCTCCCTATTAAGCGATAAACTTTAATAAACAACATTTAAGACGTTACAACATGAAACAAAACCGAAAAAACGAAAATAATATATTCCAAATGCTTAAGACTCTTATTCAACTAGACAAGATGTTAGCACACAATATTGTGTTGTCTTTGCTCTTCAGTTAGACCATCCATCACTCTGGGAAGCCGGCAGGAACACGACAAGAAGGAGGATTACACAAGAAACATACCGAAGGGAACTAAAAAACAATAAAGCGACACTAGTCGCATATCCCAGGATATTGTAGACACAAGCACACTCCCTCACACACCCAACAGGATGTGCAAGGATGCGCCAGTACAACTTATACCTACTCGTGATGTCACAAGTCACAAGCGTATTTGCAGTGGAACAGTCATGTCATACTCATCCTGATCCTGATACTCATACCCGTACTCGTCCTCGTGTGATGATGAGATGATGAACTCACGACAGAATGAAAAATCGATTTGTTCTCTGTGTCGTGTTGTGTTGTTCTTGTTGTAGTTGTTCCCCTTCCTTGTCACAGTGGTTGTGATTTACAACAAATTATTTGTGATAAACCACGATTTATGACAATCTATCGCTCGTTCTCGTTCCCTTTTGTGTTTCGACCGTTTAAGTGGATGTGCAAACAAGTGCCAAGTGTGGCGGTGGAAGAGGAGAGCTGTACGCTGTACTTTGCACTCTGCACATGACCACGAGCGTATTCATCACATTTAAAGGGCGAGAATACACATGTACGAGTATGACATTATGACATCTATTTAGAAATGTCTCCCTAATTCGAAGGGTATGTCAACTTTCGCTGCAGTTTCACAACGAACGACGCATCGTTCGTACAGGGTGACACGAATGAGCAGCACGAAATAGCATTTTTCAATTTGAACCTTGCAGTCGGTTTATAATTTAAAAAAACTTATGAATCTGGAGTTTTATTTTAATAGATTATATATCAATAATCAATCCTTGAACCTGCATATGTGGGAATCCTCTTTTATTGGGGTATTTCTGATGGTCTCTGCACGCTTTACACAAAAAATCTCTTTAAGCGGAAATTGGAACCTCCTGAATTGATTGAATTTTTGGAATTTACCTCTCGTTTACCTCTGAGATATTTTACTCTGAGATTTCGCTTTCATTGTAAAACTCTGCAAGTGAACTTTTTTCAGTTGCTTTAACTCTGATAGTAGGATTTTATACTGCACAAATCTAGGGCTTTTATTTCAGGAATTAGGCATTAGAATCTTTTTTAAGTAGGATGTTCGACGCGATATATCCAATGAACTGCTGGACAATTTGCCTAAAAGAAGAAAACGAGGGATGTCAAGTACCTTTTAACACCTACAATCAATGTTGAGTGTAGTGCTTGTAGGTAGTGAGACACCGTCGACACAAAATGGGGAGAGAATGAGGGGTATTAAGCAGAGACCTATGAGTGTCTATACCGAGTAATGATGCTCACCGTTTGGCTGTGATGCAAGATATAGTTTTATTCTGTGTTATGTCTTGTTTGCCCATACATACTATTTGTTTCTTTCCTTATTCAGCGATATCTGTTTAACGAAAGTGAATTAACATAACACAACATATCGAGCCCTTAGCGCGGAATTATCGTAAGCGACATTTTTTGAAAATATGTTTATTGTTGAATTTAAAATTTTATGGGCTGATACATAAATAAAAATTGTCAAAATGTAAAAATTGTAAACCTTTATACAAAAAATGGGGCTAAGATTTTATCGTAAGTCGCTGCTCAGATTTTCAAAGAAAGCAATTTTATCTTAAGCGACAGTTTATGAATTTAGGCAAAAACTGTCAGATAATATAAGAGATATTTATAAATGTTGTAGATAGGCCAATCAATATATTGATGCAATAATAAGTGTATTTTTATACCCTCGGCCATAGAATGAAGGGTTCATCTCTTGATTGAACTAAGTTAAGAGGTTCGAAGTTCCCAGATATTTGTTTTATATATTTTTCTTCGATCCAGAAGAAAAAAGTTTACCCACAAGAACTGAAAGTATCTCTCATTTATTGTCGTTTTGGAGAACACAAAGCCTTTTTGTATGATTTGTGTTTTATATATAATAATTTAATATATTTCTTGGAATATTCGTATATTAAGCCAAATACTATATACACGGTTTTGGTATCATTTCCCTATTATTGTGGGTAAACGTTAACATTTATTTAATTGAAATAGCGGCAAATTTGGCATAGCAACATAATATTTAGCTTAAAATAGTTATGAAAATGGGCACATTGCTAACAACTCTATAGAGTTAAAGAGTAAACAAGTAAAAACGGCCGGGCCGAACTTTATATACCCTCCAGAATGGATTGCATTCCACAGAGGCTTTCGATTTTCGTAAAAGTGCAGTAATATTACAGGAAAATATAATTTTTTTAGTATAACCAAACCAAAACAAATAAAAATATAGAAAATATATTTTTATAAATAAATATAATATTTTTATTATTTCAAACCACGCTTATAGGGCAATGCTACCGATACGTTTACACTATATATATCGAAATAATACTTCAAGTCAATTCACAAAATAAATATTCTTATATGTATATCTTCCAAAATCTTAAATACTAAATATTGGTAGATAGTGGGTGCTACAGTTGGTTGTATTTATTTTCTATTTTAATTCCAAAAGTACACATTTTTGAAAATCCATCATTGCACGTACTAGTGAATGGGCAAGAATCGATTCTCGATTCCCGATCAAATATTTTTGAATCCGATTCTTAGAATCGAAGAATCGGACCTGAGAATCGATTCTTAATCGGAATCGGCGTTTTTTTTTTCTAACTAGTACAGAAAATACCCACAGTAACATGTAATAGTTAGGGTACTTTTTTGAATACTCCTGAAGTATTATTTTGGTATGCAGCGATTTACACGCCGTACAAACGTTTTAATAGCCTCTCTCTACAAGCGGGAGTGGTCTTTAAATTTAATTGAATTTGCATAACAAATACCTCCAATATGATCCATGGAGGAGGGTATATAAAATTCGCCACTGCCGAACTTCTTTTCGCGTGTTTTGCACTAAAGTGCTCTTACTTTTTGAAAAACATTTTTTTATTTTTTATTTATTATGAATTACAATACAAAGTAAATTTATATTCTAATTTTGGGTCCAGGGATTGAGCCGGGGTGACTGAGACCATTGTAGCTAGTTATTGCAGCGACAGACCAGAGCCTCTGGTGGGAATCGAACCCACAACCCCCACGCTGATAGCCGAGCACGCTACCAACTCGACTACCGGGGCGCCCTAATTTTTTTATAGATTTTTTCCTATCTATTGAATGATAAAATAAAATTTTAAAAATATAAACTTTTAGAATTTAAAAGAAAATTTATCATTTTGTAATCTTCGGACACATTTTTCACCAAGACTATGTTTTAATATTTGACACCTACGTCGCACTGATCAATTCGATCAAGTTTTGTGTAATATTTCTTCAAAATTAAGACTTTCTAAGCGCAAACTTGCAAACAACTAAAATAAAGAAGTAGTTCTAATGATAGTTCCATTAGTGAAATACGACTTTGGCGACGACAGATGTGGTACGAATATATCAACATTTTTCTCCATGATGAAAATAGAAAACTATCTTGTCCATGGCCACTTAGAAATACTTTTGCATCGGCAGTTTTATTTATGTATTTTTTAAATATGTTAAATCATTGTCGTCTACTACTTTATCCGATATTTCCATTGCAAGCTATATATCTAGCAATGTGATGCCTTTTTACGCAATATTTTATGTTCTTTACCAAATGCTTGGAATGTGTGCAGGTACGAAAACCCAAATGTTTGGTATATATTGAGCTCCTAATTTTTATACCATTGTCAATTTTGTTATATAAATTCCACATTTAGTGTCATTTTATTTTGTTTTAATTAATAAAATTACAACTATTAAATTTCACTTTGTTACCGCCAACAGTACGTACAAAGTTAGTACATAATTTTTGAGTGTTTTCCATTAAATTAAATTTCGATTCCTTAGCATCGATAATCGATTCCAGTATAAAGTTGGGCACATGTAATCGATTCCAAAAGAATCGGTTTTTGAACCCTCGTAATCGATTTTCGATTAGAATCGGGATCGATTTACCAGTCACTAGCACGTACATAGTGCAAAATAACCTAACTTCATGTTTCAACCAATTTTTGCCGTACAAGTAATAAAGTACGAATTTGGAAAAATCTTTTTATTTGTATACACCGAATTCCATGATTCTGGTATAGGCCATTTGGTTCGTACCATTTTCACCCCCCTTTAATTATTTTACCCCCTTAAGAGTACGGCTTTCTAAACTCTCTGTATTCTACATGTCTACGCAATTAGGGGGATGTACGCACCGAATTTCATCATTCTAGCTGAAACTTTTTAGTTGGTACTAATTTTATTCCTCTGTACCCATTATATCCCTTGAAAGTATGAATTTGGAAAATACCTTTTATTTTTCGTGTCTACACAGTCAGAGGAATATATATTCCGAATTTCATGACTCCAGCTGCGGTCATTTGGTTGGTACTATCTTAATCCCATTCTCCCATTTTACCCCCAAAAAGTACGAATTTCGAAAAATCCCTTCATTTTACGTGTCTACGCAATCAGAGAAACGTATACACCGAATTTCATTATTCTAGATGCAGCGGTTTGGTTGGTACCATTTGATCCTTCTATTTCCAATTTACCCCTTAAAGGTACGAATTTGGAAAAATTACTTTTATATTATGTATCTACTCAATTAAAGGAATGTACATACCGAATTTCGTTTCTATAGCTGTTGTCGTTTGATAGGTATTCTATATACTATATTCCAGTTGATTGTATACACTCTACAATTGTATCGTTTTGTAAAGGAAGAATAATTTGGGCCGACCATAATTACAAATTCCCGCACGACACCGAAGTGTTATGAAAGTATTTTACTAAATCATTTAGATTTTAAGGACTGGAATTCATTTTTACAGCATTTCTACCGATTTGAATTACTTTACTGTTCATTTTCCCTTTATAAAAGTAGTGTTATCTATTTTATTATGTTGCTTTAATAAATTTTTTATAAAAAAAGTGTGTTTTTACTAAAATTTCGTGGTTTAATCGAAAAAAAAAACTTATATCGTAAGCGCCATAGTTTTTTCAGTATTTGTAGCCGCAAGTACAATATCTGTATCGCAAGCGCCAAAAGTACTGTATGATGTAAACAAATGATCATTTTTTAATAATAATTCGTTGGGTACGGCGGAATTAAAACGTTTTGCATTAAAACATATTTCATTTTATGCAAATATTTCAAAATAATCAACAAAAACATTCTCCTGTAAAATGTGTGTTTTGGCGCTTGCGATCATTCCGATAGGGCTCGATATGTTTAATAAAGGGTGATTTGTAAAGCTATAGGAAAGTTTTTCAAAAAAAAAACACATAAAATGCAGAAAAATGCATGAAATCTTTATTTGAATCGATATAATTTAATGTTTGAAGATTATTTCATGCAAATGTTGACCTTGACTGCGCCTCAAATCCGCTTAGTCCAATTTTGGCGTTTCCACGTTTTTGAGTAACAGAGGCACAATTGCTGCGAACGGCGACGAATCGATAATTGATGGTCATCATTAACACTGGCCGATACAGCTGCGATATTTTCTTCAGTTCGCACTCTACGTAAGCGTGTTGGTGGTTTAATGTCCAACAATGTAAATTTGGTGCGAAATTTAGTCACAATAGCCCGAATAGCCGCTTCAGTGGGTCGATTAAACTGACCATAAAATGGAAGCGCGCGATGAACTTTCTTTGCAGAGCACGCATTTGGATAATAAAATTCAATAATTTGCAAGCGTTGTTCGTTTGTAAGACGATTCATGTCAGCTGTTTAAACCAGTGTTGCCAAAAAGATATTGCCTTTCGATATTTATAATTAAATAATAAATTCAATAATAGATTTCGATATTACATTTTGAAGTCAATAAAATAATACTAATAATAGAAAAACTAATGTTAGTGAATGCAAATTTAGACACATACTAGAGAAATATTTCTTTTTCATTGGCGTGGTATTTTATCTTTTTCACTCTTTGACAATCGGGATTTTCGCGCTCGTTAAATAATGAAAACATATCTACGACATTTTTGAATAATTTATGTCCTAATATCAATGGTGTTTTCATTTTTGATGGCTTTATAGATAATCCTGATTCTTTTTTTATTTAGTACAGTTAACGAAAAGGATCGCTTTCAACTATATTAA
Organism: Polietes domitor; assembly: GCA_947397865.1. Classification (NCBI taxonomy): domain Eukaryota; kingdom Metazoa; phylum Arthropoda; class Insecta; order Diptera; family Muscidae; genus Polietes; species Polietes domitor. Next base: position 127,781,004 of record OX377619.1, on the reverse strand, counting down.
GTCCAGTGCTACAGGGTATGACAATATTCCAATTCTTATTATTTCTCCCTTGCTTCTCCGTATAATAAACACTATTTTCGCGGTGTCGTTATGATAATGATAATTAAAGACCCATAAGCATATTACCAGCAATGTCTAAAGTCCTTGAATGTTTAATGAAGGCACAAATATTATAGCACCGTAAACCATTCTCACGTATTCACTCGAATCAATATGCTTTTCGGAAGAATCAAAACACCACATCATTACTCCTATCTCTTACAGACTCTGTCAGTAATCAACTAGATAAACATATAAAGGGTCTGTATTAGGTCCCATACTTTTCAGACCTACTTACATGATTCCATTAATGAATAGTTATTTTTATCAACCGTATGTTTTTGCAGTTGATATATTTTTGCTATATACAACAGAGCCTAGACTAAATGGGAATTTGCAAAATTAACCACCTTGTTTCTATAGAATTCTATTAATCGGATGTATCTACATTTTCTCCATATCAATACTTTTAAAACAAAAGCTATTTCGCTCCACACAGATAACCGTAACTTATTAATCTTAGAACTCTTATAAATGTACAAATAAGCGACTTTGTTGATTTGATAATCACAGAATATATTTCACCTTAAGAAGATCATTTTATATAAAAGCATACACACTAAGGCACGTAAGAAATCGTAGACATCGTTCCTGATGTCTAAACTGAATTACGGAAGTTTACTCCGGAACCTGGACCACAATGTTGATAGAATGGAAAGGATTGTCAGAAAGATTGTTTTTGGTGTAAGAACCCATGAACATGACCTCACTGCAGTATTTTTAGGGTGCACTTTTCATCAATATGTACACCGCCGATTTTTATTTAATTTTTACAAAATCACGAAATTTATGCACTTTCTGGTGGTGGTTTTATTGCTATAGGATCATATTTATTGTTTCCTATTTCTTGTTGTTGGGGTGCCATTAAAATACATAATTATATAGTTTATTTGAATTTATTTTATGATTTTTCATTATATTCTCTCTTAGAAACATAGATGAATTTCATACAATGCATGTACAATTACCTCATAGGCTTTCTTTGTATTGATCTAGAATAAATAAATACAAATAGTTAATAAATTAGAATTCACTTTGGTTACTTGTCTTTGAGGAAAATGTACAAAATAATGAAAATAAATGCTGCAGACATATGACCGGAATTTATTTTGAAATGCATTTATTATTTCAAATGTATATATTATCAACTGCAATGCATATATTTTACAGTAATTATTTATGATACGTTCATGTTTCTTTATCTTTTTCAGACATTTAACACTAAAGACATTGACAATCTCAGTCATGGAAGTATAATCAATGACATGTACTTGGTGCACATTATGGTTTTTCTACGAGACGGTGTCACTTGCCACATAGCGCATTGCGAACTAAGTTCGCGGACACATTAACGCACCAAACAACGAGGTCAAATGGCCTCAAGAACGATTGGACTCTGGGGCAACGATAAAAGTAAAAGATATAAGATCTGAAGAACGCATCATACTCGTTACACTGAAAGATAAAGCTTCATTCACCCAATGAAATCTGAATGGAGCAACGTAGAAGAGCTTCGTTGATACAACGTAAAATGTTTCATTAAATTAACAATCAATGAGCAATGTTTCATTAGCGTTAGATTAATGTAAAGTGTCATTAATTCAATTATACATTGTCATTATATTAATGAAGCAGGTTAAGTTAATTTAAAGACACGTTTTATTAATGCAATTTTTGTTAATGATATTTTTTCGTTGTAGTAGTGAAACAGTTTCATTGATTTAATGACATTGATTCGTTGATATAACGCCAACATTTCATTGCTGTTTCAAAGTACTTCAGCTAAGAGAAATACAAAATTAACGAATACTCACACTAAAAATAAAAACACATTAATGAAACCAGTTCGTTCTGGTAATGAAATGTTACATTCAGGTTAAGAAATATTTTCATTATTTTGTTTGTAACGTAAAAATCTTAATAAATTCGGCTAAACAAGTATCGTGATAGTAAATTTAATCCACTAAATTGTAATCCAGCCAAAGATTTTCATAATATTATCCATTTTTGCCTCGATTTATACAAAAACAGATTTCATTCCAGCAATGCAAAACTATTTCTTTGTATTAATGGCACAACAAATCATTAAAAATATTTTTAATTAAATATATCGTTACCGTAAAGAAACAGTTCATTGCATCCAAGAAACATTTATTTTCATCAATGAAATACATTAAGCATGGAACTGTTTCAATGATGTAATGCAACATTCTTCTTTCAGTGTACAACTACGATACGCGCTTCATGCGCTGATGAATGAGTCGTGATTAGGGTTTGAGGCCTGGGAATTCCGGGAAATATTTGGACGGAATATTTTATTGATTATTTTGATCACTAATTTAATTTTACTACATAAATGGAAAATTGTAGATATATATAAAGGGTGGTTAAATTGTAAGGGCCGATGTTGAATATGAACCACACCTAAACGTCAAGTTTTTTTCATTTCATTTGACATTTCTCAATGTGAACCATGAAAAGATACACAATCGAGCAACGCGCTAAAGTATTCAGGCATATTATGAAAATGGGCGTTCAAATCAAAATGCACTTCGTGATTTTTTCGGTCAATTTGATGAGGCATACCTCATTGGATTCGTCAATAAGCTGAATTGCCGCATTTGGGTGAATGATAATCCAAGAGTGATTGTCGAAAAACCAATGAACCCACAAAGAGTGACTGTTTGGTGCGGTTTATGGGTTGGCGGAATCATCGGGCCGTATTTTTTCGAAAATGAGGCCGGTCAGGCAGTTACTGTGAATGTGAATATCGTGAGATGATAACGAACTTTTTATGGTCCGAATTGGAAGATATGGATGTGGAGGATATGTGGTTTCAACAGGACGGTGTCACTTGGCACACGCTGACGAAACAATGGGTCTTTTGCGCGACAAATTCAATGGCCGTGTTTTCTCACGTGGTGGCGATGTCGATTGACCGCCAAGATCATGTGATTTGACTTCTTTCTTTGGGGTTATTTGAAAGAAAAGGTGTACGTCGATAAACCAGCAACAATTCAAGAGCTAAAGGATGAGATAATTCGGCACATTAACGGCATAGAATCTCAATTATGTCTCAGCGTCATCAAAAATTTGGACCATCGGATGGAGGTGTGCCGCCGAGTTCGCAGCGGCCATTTGGCCGATATTTTGTTTCAAACATAAATGAACCATATCAATATTATCATAATAAAAAGAAATTACAATTATTTCCTAAATAATTTGTGTTTTATTCAAAACCCTAACGAGGACTAAAAATACCCATAATAATCCCTAATATTTTAGCGCATTTAAGCATGTTTTTTAAATATGTCTGTTTATATTTGCTTGATATTTGGTATGCACATTCCCCTTATAGCAAAAACGTGCACCATAAAGTGATTCTTATTTGTAGGGGGTGAAATGGGGCAAAAAATGAATAAAAATGGTACATATTAAACGACAATAGCTAGAAACACGAAATAGCTAGAAACACGAAATTCGAAATTCGTAGACACGCAAAATAAACGGATTTTTGGAAATTGGTACTTTTTGGGGTTAAAATGGAAAAAGGGGATAAAAATAGTACCAATCAAATGACCGCAGCTAGAGTCATGAAATTCGGAGTATACATTCCTCTGTAGACACGAAAAAAAAACTAATTTTTCGAAATTCGTACTTTTAAGGGATACAATGGTACATAGGGATAAAAATAGTACCAACTAAACGACTACAGCTAGAATGATGAAGTTCTAATTGCGTAGAAACGTCAAGGGGGCAAAAATGGTACCAACCAAATTGGCGCAGCTGGAATTATGGAATTCGGTGTATACATTCGTCTGACTGCATAGACACGCAAAATAAAAAGTTTTTTTCCAAATTCGTAATTTTTCTTCTACGGCAAAAATTGGTTGAATCATTAAGTTAGAATGGAACCAACTGTAGCACCCACTATCTACCAATATTTATGGTATTTAAGCTTTTTGAAAATATAAATATAAGAATATTTATTTTTTGATTTGAAATAAATAATGGTTTGAAATAATTAAAATATCATATTTATTTTTTTTTTCAATGTTTGTATTTGTTTTTGTTTGGCTATATTAAAAAAATATATTTTCCTGTAATATTACTGCACTTCTACGAAAACCGACAACCTCTGTGGAATGCAATCCATGGTGGAGGGTATATAAAGTTCGGCCCGGCCGAACTTAACGTCGTTTTTACTTGTTTTTTTTTTTAATTTTACTGATATTATGTAATATTAATAATTAATAAAAAATTAAATAGTTGCCATAAATTTTCATTTTTCAAGCAAAAATGTTTAAGTTGTTAAAACTATATAAAATTAAATATTGTATATTTATAAAATTAATAAAAATCCACGATCCACGATTTGAACCAGGGACCTTGCCTCTGTGACCCAATACTAAAAATTCGTTCCCATTCTCTTGTAAAAATTCTATTCGTAAAATGTTACTTTTGGAAGTTGTTTAAAAGAACTTCCTCAAAAGCGGAAAAAATGACCACACTAATAGCATTTAACTTTATTTTTCCTTATTTCGACAACTTTTTTTATTATGAAACTTGAAGATAACTTGTTCTCTTTTATTTTTATTAAAAGTCGAAGTGTTATAACGAAAATTACTACTTTTACTACGCGTGGAAATATTTGCAGCGTCCGTATTTCTTAATTAAAAAATCTAAGAGATAATTCTCATATTTCATAAATCTACGAACAAAATATATCCGCTGACCTTCATTTACATTTATATATGAAAAAACAAATTTCTCAAAAAATCGCTGAACTTTGTATATTTCTATAAGAGCTTCAAAAGTACTTCTGTTTTTTTGTAGCGTCCGTTTCAATGTAAAATTGTTTATAATTTTGTACTAAATCCTGACGATATATTTTATTAAACTACATTTTAGTACTCTTGACTTTTTAGTTCCTTTCTTGTTTTTAGCGTAGTTTAAGGCGTGCGAATGTCGCGTCCGGGCAAATGGCGGATGCCCATATGGATTTTGAGATGCGATAAAAATGTGCTTCCTACGGAAGTACTTCCAATTTTTTACTGGGTTATTAGAACCACCGAACAATGCATCGATCGAAAACTATACCTTTGATGTTGTTAAGCGACTTAGTCTATCTAGGCGTCAGTGTCAATGATGTCAGCTTAGAAATTAAATAGAGAATACCTTTTGCCACTAGATGCTACTTTGGGCTTAGTAGGCAATTGAGATGTAAAGTCCTCTTTCGACTCTACAACTCGCTCATCCTACCCGTCCTACTGTATATTGCTGAAACGTGGAACAATGAAAAGATCAGATGTGTCGCTGCTGGCAGTGTTCGAGAAAAAGATTCTCCGCAAAGCTTACCCTTAAGTGTGGATGATGGTTTCCGAATTAGAACGAACTACGAGCTTTATGACGGGCTAAATATAGTGAAACGCATTCAAAAATACAACTGCTGCGTTGGCTTCGACACACTTGGCGAATGGAAATCGAAGGCATACAAAGAGTAACCCATCGGAGTTAGACGGATCCAACCTGCGTTGGAATGATCAGATGCAACAAAACCTAACAGCATCTGGTGTTACCAACATGCGAAACATAGAAATAACTGACGTTCTATATCAATGGAGGTTGAGACTGACTCCCACTTGGAATAGCCATATGAAGTAAGTGAAGCACACTTTTCTTCTTCCTCCTGCAAATTAGCTTTTTCTCATTTGGTAGTTCAGACAGAGTTTAAATTAATCTTCAGTAATGTCCACCACATCCTCCTCTTTAAAGTTAATTTATTCATGAAATATATATTCAACAAGTGCACGCTTCTCCAAGACATCCATCCACCCCGAATAGTGATAAAATTGCTCATTATTTTTTAATACCCAACAACTGTAAAGTGTTTATGCGCCAATTACCGCTAAATTAACTTTATCTTTAAAGTAACACTTGTGTGGGCGGGTAGCAGATACTTCCAGACACACAAAGGACACTTTTAAATAAACCTGTGTAACATTCAAATGACATTTGACGGGTCAGAATGCGCAATAATTGCGACAGTCGCAGCAAATGAGTGAATAGTGAAGGACGAAGGACAACACGCGAAACAACCCCCAAAGCGGGCAAAAAACAACCCTCACTGCGAACTGGAAGTAACAAATATTATCAGCACTGATTTCATGGCGTTGCATGTTAAAACATTGGACATTCCTTTTTTTAATAAAAACCCAAAAACGGAATATGATATTCAATTTGGCCACTACAAACATATGCAATTTGTTATGGTTAAGATTTCATATGGGTTGTTGTGCGGACATGGTCAACAGGAGAGGCCAACATATTGATTTTATTGGATTCATATGCAAAACAGTTCCTCCTTTCCTCGGCCACTTGGGCGATTTGGTGATTTAGGAGGTGTCGCCAACAGTAAACGCCAGAAGTGAGATGATGTTTTTTATTATTATTGTTATTGTTTAAATCCAAGAATTATGGCAAATTGGGTGCGTAACAATATATTAACTGCAGTTAAGATCATTGCAGATGCCAACAACTCATAAATATTCCATTCCCAAGGAATAAAGGACATAAAGCAAACACACTGTTCAGACAACCGAGAGTGTTGCCACGCCGATGTGCCAAGACTGTTGTAATTGCGGGATTTGATAGATTTGCCGAATTCGGTTCTCAATATTTTTTATTCTACATTTTTTTAATTAATTAAATTACCAGATTAAATCAGGTCAAATCTGGTTAAATTAAACTATTTCCACGTTTAATGAAACCCTTTCCAAGTCAAATGAAATGAATTGAAACCCTTTTTTCTTTCGTGAAACAGGGCATTACTTTCAAAAATATTAAAAAAATAGTTAGCTTATCTGAAATACGGCCTTGAGACAAATGTCGGGTGATTCATCGTGAGGTCTGAATTATAATTTTATAAAATTTGAACTGGGATATTGTCTTGGCTCAATACCATTTTGCATCTATATTTAATAGAATGCAAATTTATTTACAAATGGCATGGTGACATTTATTACTTGGCTGCAGACTACCACGATGATTTCGTCCATGTCAAAAGTCTTTTCAAGTGGCTTCGCAGCGACCTTTCAACATCAAACTCGGCCTCTATAAGGAGATGATTCTCACAAACGAACGAGAAGCACAACTCACTTGCAAACAAACTAAACGAATTGTGCCAATTTAAAGATTGTGTAGTGGTAATTTCGCTAATGGACACCAAATTGTTCCGAAAATTTTCATTTTTCCATGCTTTATATAAGGTTACTTTCTATATATGTTTGTGTGCCACAAAATTTGAAATCAATTTTTGAAAGCTTTTTTCTCAACCAATTTTGCTCAAATTTTGCACACTTAATCATTTTCGATGACAATACAAGGAAATGGAAAAATTTGACCAATTGGACAAAGGGGCGTGGCACCTCCCATACGAAGTTAAAACCTATTATTGAATATTGTCAGTTCTATGACACCTAGAGTGCTGAAATTTTGTGTAAGTGCATCTAGCATCAATTCGCATAGTTGTGCCAAAAAGGGGCGGTATTGGAAAAGTGAGCGTGGCACCTCCCATACGAAGTTAAAACCTATTATTGAATACTAGCAGTACCCGCTGCTTCGCACGCGAAAAAACCAGTTATTTGTTAATTTTATTAGTCTTTGTTTTTGGATAGTATTTATTTAATTTTCTTTTGGTGGATATAGATAAATCTAAAATAGTAATTTGGAAACCTCCTATTAGCTAGCACTCACATACAGACAAATGAATGAGCTTGTCGATATGCACTATTCTAGCTGAACTACGTCATATGTATAATTTTTAAAATTTTCTACCAAGTTTTGAACAAAATATTACAACCATTTATATCCTCGATCTCATGTTTCTAGATTCAGCCAGCCAGTTTATAACTTTTAGCACTTCTTTCCCAAAAAGTACACATTTTGAAAAATCACTATAGGAAAAATGTGTTTTTGCTTCCCCTAAAAATATGTACTTTATTTGGTAACACATTTATTCCTTGTTGTCCCGTATCCCCCCTTTTAAGTACAAATTTTGAAATATCCATTTATATTCCGCGCTTACTTAATTAAATGATTGTACAGCATTTGTATCCCTTTTCGTCCTGCGCACCCCTTAAAAGTACAAATTTCGAAAAATCAAACTACTGCACTTCTATATGGTCAGAGAAATTTACACACTAAATTTCACGATTCTAGCTGTAACCTAAAGTTGGTACCATTTTTATCCCTTTTTGTCCCGCTCACAACTTAAAAGTACAAATTTCGAAAAATCCAATTTTACTTAGTTTCTATATGGTCAGAAGAATTTACATACCAAATTTCACGATTCTTGCTGTAATACTTTAGTTGGTACCATTTTTATCCCTTTTCATCCCACTCTCCCCTTAAAAGTACAATTTTCGAAAAATCCAATTTTACTTCGTTTCTATATGGTCAGAGGAATTTACATACCAAATTTCACGATTCTAGTTGTAATACATTATTTGGTACAATTTTTATCCCTTTTTGTCCCTTTAAAAGTACAAATTTCGAAAAATACAATTTTACTTCGTTTCTATATGGTCAGAGGAATTTACATACCAAATTTCAAGTTTCTAGCTGTAATACTTTAGTTGGTACCATTTTTTTCCCTTTTTGTCCCGTTCGTCCCTTAAAAGTACAAATTTTGAAAAATCCAATTTTACTTCGTTTGTATATGGTCAGAGGAATTTACATACCAAATTTCACGTTTCTAGCTGTAATACTTTAGTTGGTACCATTTTTATCCCTTTTTGTCCCGCTCGCCCCTTAAAAGTACAAATTTCGAAAAATCCAATTTTACCTCGTTTCTATATGGTCAGAGGAATGTACATACCAAATTACACGATCCTAGCTGTAATACTTTAGTTGGTACCATTTTTATCCCTTTTTGTCCCGCTCGCCCCTTTAAAGTACAAATTTCGAAAAATCCAATTTTACTTCGTTTCTATATGGTCAGAGGAATTTACATACCAAATTTCACGATTCTAGCTGTAATACTTTAGTTGGTACCATTTTTATCCCTTTTTGTCCCACTCGTCCCTTAAAAGTACAAATTTCGAAAAATCCAATTTTACTTCGTTTCTATATGGTCAGAGGAATTTACATACCAAATTTCACGATTCTAGCTGTAATACTTGATTTGGTACCATTTTTATCCCGCTCGTCCCTTAAAAGTACAAATTTCGAAAAATCCAATTTTACTTCGTTTCTATATGGTCAGAGGAATTCACATACCAAATTTCACGTTTCTAGCTGTAATACTTTAGTTGGTACCATTTTTATCCCTTTTTGTGCCGCTCGTCCCTTAAAAGTACAAATTTCGAAAAATCAAATTTTACTTCGTTTCTATATGGCCAGAGGAATTTACATACCAAATTTCACGTTTCTAGCTGTAATACTTTAGTTGGTACCATTTTTATCCCTTTTTGTGCCGCTCGTCCCTTAAAAGTACAAATTTCGAAAAATCCAATTTTACTTCGTTTCTATATGGCCAGAGCAATTTACATACCAAATTTCACGTTTCTAGCTGTAATACTTTAGTTGGTACCATTTTTATCCCTTTTTGTCCCGCTCGTCCCTTAAAAGTACAAATTTCGAAAAATCCAATTTTACTTCGTTTCTATATGGTCAGAGGAATTCACATACCAAATTTCACGTTTCTAGCTGTAATACTTTAGTTGGTACCATTTTTATCCCTTTTTGTCCCGCTCGTCCCTTAAAAGTACAAATTTCGAAAAATCCAATTTTACTTCGTTTCTATATGGTCAGAGGAATTCACATACCAAATTTCACGTTTCTAGCTGTAATACTTTAGTTGGTACCATTTTTATCCCTTTTTGTGCCGCTCGTCCCTTAAAAGTACAAATTTCGAAAAATCCAATTTTACTTCGTTTCTATATGGCCAGAGGAATTTACATACCAAATTTCACGTTTCTAGCTGTAATACTTTAGTTGGTACCATTTTTATCCCTTTTTGTCCCGCTCGTCCCTTAAAAGTACAAATTTCGAAAAATCCAATTTTACTTCGTTTCTATATGGTCAGAGGAATTCACATACCAAATTTCACGTTTCTAGCTGTAATACTTTAGTTGGTACCATTTTTATCCCTTTTTGTCCCGCTCGTCCCTTAAAGGTACAAATGTCGAAAAATCGCTATTTGTAGCTCGTCTGCATGGTCACTGCAAGGAACTCGCCGAATTTCATGTTTATAGCTACTGCCGTTTAGTCAGGACGAAGGTTCGATGTTTATCCCTTTTTGGGCCATTTTATCCCCTAAAAGTACGAATTTCGTAAAACCCTTTCTTAGTCGACGTCTACGTCAAATTTGGGAACTACCCTGAAAATTTCATGACCCTGGCTTCAGCCGTTTGGTCTGGGGGCTGGTCAATGATAAGTCAGTCAGTCAGTCAGTCAGTCAGTCAGTCAGTAACGCAACTCTTTTATATATATAGATTGTCAGTTCTATGACACCTAGAGTGCTGAAATTTTGTGTAAGTGCATCTAGCATCAATTCGCATAGTTGTGCCAAAAATGGGCGGTATTGGAAAAGTGGGCGTGGCACCTCCCATACGAAGTTAAAACCTATTATTGAATATAGTCAGTTCTATGACACCTAGAGTGCTGTAATTTTGTGTAAGTGCATCTAGCATCAATGTGCATAGTTGTGCCAAAAATGGGCTGTATTGGAAAAGTGGGCGTGGAACCTCCCATACGAAGTTAAAACCTATTATTGAATATTGTCAGTTCTATGACACCTAGAGTGCTGAAATTTTGTGTAAGTGCATCTAGCATCAATTCGCATAGTTGTGCCAAAAATGGGCGGTATTGGAAAAGTGGGCGTGGCATCTCCCATACGAAGTTAAAACCTATTATTGAATATTGTCAGTTCTATGACACCTAGAGTGCTGAAATTTTGTGTAAGTGCATCTAGCATCAATTCGCATAGTTGTGCCAAAAAGGGGCGGTATTGGAAAAGTGAGCGTGGCACCTCCCATACGAAGTTAAAACCTATTATTGAATATTGTCAGTTCTATGACACCTAGAGTGCTGAAATTTTGTGTAAGTGCATCTAGCATCAATTCGCATAGTTGTGCCAAAAATGGGCGGTATTGGAAAAGTGGGCGTGGCACCTCCCATACGAAGTTAAAACCTATTATTGAATATAGTCAGTTCTATGACACCTAGAGTGCTGAAATTTTGTGTAAGTGTATCTAGCATCAATGTGCATAGTTGTGCCAAAAAGGGGCGGTATTGGAAAAGTGGGCGTGGCACCTCCCATACGAAGTTAAAACCTATTATTGAATATTGTCAGTTCTATGACACCTAGAGTGCTGAAATTTTGTGTAAGTGCATCTAGCATCAATTCGCATAGTTGTGCCAAAAATGGGCGGTATTGGAAAAGTAGGCGTGGCACCTCCCATACGAAGTTAAAACCTATTATTGAATATAGTCAGTTCTATGACACCTAGAGTGCTGTAATTTTGTGTAAGTGTATCTAGCATCAATGTGCATAGTTGTGCCAAAAATGGGCGGTATTGGAAAAGTGGGCGTGGCACCTCCCATACGAAGTTAAAACCTATTATTGAATATTGTTGTTACGAAGTTAAAACCTATTATGAAATTTTGTGTAAGTGCATCTACCATCAATGTGCGTAGTTCTGCCAAAAATGGGCGGTATTGGAATAGTGGGCGTACCACCTCCCATACGAAGTTAAAACATATTATCGAATAGTGTCAGTTCTATGACACGTATAGTGCTCAAATTTTGTGTAAGTGCATCTAGCATCAATGTGCGTAGTTGCGCCTAAAATGGGCGGTAATGCAAAAGTGGGCGTGGCACCTCCCATATGAAGTTAAAACCAAAATTACACCTACTGTAATTTTGTGTAAGTGCATCTAGCATTAATGTGCGTAGTTGTGACAAAAATGGGCGATAATGGAAATGTGGGCGTGGCACCTCCCATACGAAGTTAAAACCCATTTTCGAATATATGCCGTTCTATGGCAGATAAAAAACTGAAATTTTGCAGTAATTTTTCCTTCTACAAAAGATAACTAAAAAAGAATTTCTAGGCCCAATAGAATTCTGCTTGCATAAAGCATGGATTTGAAAAAAAATTTTTTTTGATTTACTAGTTATTAACCGATACCACTTCTTGATAGTCGACTAGAGCTATATCTTATGAACTTTTAATTGTGTACTGCAATAAAAGTTTAGAAATTTAATAACAAAATCGTTTAGTAATTTTAAAAAAGTGTAGATAAGAATCACTATGAAATCATAATGAAATTTAAAATATTCTTAATAAAAGCAAATAATTTGCTTGATGCTTGAAGAGCGCTAAGATGTAACATTTGCGATTGGACATTTTTATGGAGCTGTATCTAAATCTGAACCGATGTGCCCTATTTTCATCACAGATGCAACAACAACGGTATCTGTTACTTCCAATATTTTGGGAGTGTGCAATTATAATACAAATTCATTTCGCCAAACGAAAAAAACTGTTTGATATACATAAACTTATTTCTCTTTGTTCATTTACAATAACCGCAAACAAACTAATTTTCCCACAAAAGAAACTCAAAAACGATGTTAACGTGTTTAAAATTTCGTTTCTACGAAATGCATTTTTTCTCTGCGTGTAGGTCTTTATTTTTAAATATACTTTAAAGTTGCGAAACAATAGGAAATGAGTTTTAACTTACTAAAATGTTTGTTATATTTATCACTTATGTCAAATGTTTTTCAGAGTTAGTATTTTTTGTACATATGTAACAAGTATTATTCAAAAGAGAAACATCAAATTCAGTAACTTGGATCTAAGTAGGAAAACGAAACTCTAAAATACCAATTATTTGGTTTCTGGGAATTAAAAGTTGTTCCTTCTTGCATTTCATCGAATACAAGAAAACTGTATTTGTTATTCGAATTTATTCATATTTAAGATTATAAAAATGAAGAATCATTTACAAATATTTTTTATTTAATCGGAATATGAGTATAAAGATTTTGAGTAAACATCCTGATACTCATGCCCTATATAAATTAAAAACCCCAAAACTCTTTAGACATCCTATTTAGACCCAAACTTTGTCAAAAAACATATGGAATTTTCTGCATTTATCACAGAAAAAATGCGGGACTGAAGGGTTTACCGCCGAGGAATTTGACCGTTTTTTGTGTAATATTTCTTCAAAATATATATCGAGGGCTTATGTTCAAAAGTTGCTATGAACCATTTTCTCGAAAATGAGTTTTTGATGTCAAACTATTCTCAGATTTGGATGTCATCTGTCATCTAAATTTGGAAAAGATTTTTTTCTAAAGCCATTTTTTTAATTTTCTGATTTGGCTATCCCCTCGTACGTTAGTTTGTGACTGCATAAATGGCTATAAACATAAAAATAATAGAAATAAAATAGTTCAACAATGGAACAGCATAAAACCGAAGGTTATAATTCGCTACAACGAGTTTGTTTTAAACACGATTCTAAATTTAGGGCATATCGTACTATCAAATTCCATCATTTCGCGTTAATAGCATTTTGATTCCCCAGTTATCAGGCTAAAATAGGAAAAATGGTGGCTGTAAAGTCAAAAATTGTGAAAAGTATATTTAAAAAAACCGGCGTAACTTTTTATTATAATGAGAATACCAAAATATTTCTTTGGCATGTGATTGCTGACTTCATGGGGAATATTTGTGTAAAAGTATAAAAAATATATAAAAGTTTCAGAATTATGAATGAAGAAAGTTAAAATATTAGGAATTGCAACGGCGAATTTTGGATTTTTCATCAATTGTAGCGATTTTCGCGACTGGCTACATATTTGTTACAAGCGACCAATCTGAATGAAGTTGGAATTTTAATTTTCTTATCGATTAATTCAGCTTGAGGCCATGGAAAAAACTGGTGGTGTTGTTTTATTATTTATTTTTATTTTCCCAATATTTCGGTTGCCTTCGTCAACCATCATCAGGGGATAAACACTAAACAAAAAATATATACAATTTACAACAAATATTCACTATCAATATCACAAAAAATTTTATAATAATTGCATTAAAAATTACTAGGCGTCGTCCTGTTGTCTGCACAAATTATTGTCAACTAAAAGTCTCTTTTTGTCGGTTGTATTTTTGTATTATATGTCGATAAGCTTTCGCGCAATTCTCTGTGTCTGTTTTGTAATTCATCCTCTTCTCCGTGGGAACGACAATAATGTTCAATACTTCAAGAGTAAATCTTCGCTTATAATTTCTCTCCTCTGCTAATATTTGTACGTCTTTGAAGTTTGGCGTATGGCCTGTCAGAGTACAGTGGGCCGCAAGAGCTGTTTTTTGCTCTATTGATTTGTCAGTTGCTTTTTGGTCCGATTTATGTGAAGAAAGTCTAGTTTTTAGTTTCGTCTTGGTAGTACCAACATATACCTTTTGGCATATGTTGGACTTGTCACCATTACAAGGAATCGTATATACTACATTAGACTTGTCTTCTTTTTTATACCCTCCACCTCCAGGTTTGGGGTATACTAACTTTGTCATTCCGTTTGTAACACCTTGAAATATCGACCTGAGACCCTATAAAGTATATATATTCTTGATCGTCATAAAATTCTAGGACGATCTAGCCATGTCCGTCCGACCGTCCGTCCGTCCGCCCGTCTGTCCGTCTGTTGAAAGCACGCTAGCATCTAAACGAAAGGAGCTAGAACGTTCAAATTTTCCATAAATGCGTCTTATAGTCGTAGATCGGTTGGGATTGAAATGGGGCGAAATCGGCCCAAAGGGAAAATTTTTTCCCTCACAAGGACTAAAAATACCCATAATAATCCCTAATATTTTAGCGTATTTAAGCATGTTTTTTGAATATGTCTGTTTATATTTGCTTGATATTTGGTCTGCGTATTGCCCCTACAGCAAAAACGTGCACCATAAAGTGATTCTTATTTGTAGGGGGTGAAATGGGTACACATTAAACTACAACAGCTAGAAACACGAAATTCGGTGTGTACATTCCTCTAATTGAGTAGATACATAATATAAAAGAATTTTTTTCCAAATTCGTACTTTTAAGGGATAAAATTGGAATAGAGGGATAAAAATGGTACCAACCAAACGGCTGTACCTAGAATAATGAAATTCGGTGGAATGCTATGCTGAAAATTTCCTAAATCTAAGTAAATTTTTCCTAAAACCAAGTAATTTTTTATTAAATTTAAGAAAAAATTTCCTAAAACTAAATAAATGTTTACTCAAATCAAGTAAATATTTACTCAAACTGAGGACAATTTTGCTGATTTTTTCCTCAAAACAATTAAATCGTTACTTAAACTGAGGAAAATTTATTTTATACAAGGAAAAAAAGGTGCAATTAAAATAAGTTTAATTTAACTAAAAAAAATAAACAAATTGTTTTGCTTCAGAGTATACAAAACTGATACAAAAAATGACAACATGAAATATTTCTCAAAAGTTTCTTGATACCTCTGCCATAATGAGTTGAGCTATTACTCCATGATTGTTGCGAAGGCAAGATAGGCGCCTTCGAATAATTCATAAAGTATTTAAGAAATAAGTCTCTGCAAACGAACGAGAATTGCTTCTTAGATTAATTAATTTAAACAATTTCAAATGTTTTTTATAAGTTCATCAATATTTAAATGTATTAAGAACTCGGCATAAATTTCAGTAAACATTTTAACTTTATTTTAGGAAAAAACACATTTTTAAAAGCTTGAAAATATTCTTCCACATAAGTTTGAATCTATTCAATTATAAGAATTTGTTATTAGATCCACAGAAATGTTTTTAAGTAAATCTACTACACTTTTTCTAGTAAATTAACTATTTACTATGGCTTTGAAAGAAGGAAACTTTACTCATACTTAGTTAATTTTCCAACTTTTTAGGAAATTTTACTGGAGCGTTTGGAAACCACTCATATTTTACTGCCAGGATCTTCGAGAAATATTTTGATACATTCGTCCGACAGACATTGTCGGCAAAATTGCATTTCAGTAATCCATCTATCAGTACGCTCAAAGGAATATGTCAGTAAAATAAAGCAGAAAGTCTACTGAAAGAGCAGATTTTCTGCTGTTAAGAAAGAGACAGCAGATTTGTATCTGCTGCGATGTTAAACAGCTGTTTGCTGTTTTTAGCAATATATATGATACGCATATTGTCCCAAGCTAATATAAAAGGAAATTCGGGCTAAACTCGCTTATGAACGCTTATCTATTTTTATATTTTAATTAACCACAGCCAATTTTAGCAGACTGCAAAATTTAGCAGTGTGAATGGTGATGCAAGATTGCAGAAAACTACAGTTATGCCAAAAACAGCTGTAATAGCAGAAAAGTATCTGCTGATAGGCAGCAGACAATCGCTGCTTATATTAACAGAATTGTTCTCTAAGTGTAGAACTTTTTTTAAATAGTTGCTTGAAATTACATACATACATATCGAGGGCTTATATTCATAAGTGGCTATGAACAAAAACTTAACTTTTCAGGAGAGCGATAAAACTGATTTTCTCCTTAATTTGAAGAGAAAGTATTAATCATTGTTCTACAGTTTAATCTAAAAAGGATTACTAATTGCTACGATTAAAAAGTTTTCGAAATTTCCTATTATTCGCGGTTTCATGGTTCATAGCCACGTTTGTATGTTTAAAATTGGGCACTATGAATGTTGAAATAAGCACATAGCCATTTATGCCCAAATATATAAATAAGATTTATTGTCTCCATAACTTTTCCATAACTTTTTTCATGAAATCTTGGCAATGTTGTATAGAAAACGCACTTTCTGTAATGTAAACAGCGAACTTAAAGATTCCAGCTTCATCCGTCAGAATTGTCGCTTGTAAGATTATGTAGTCAGTCGCGAAAATCGCTGCAATTGATGAAAAATCCAAAATTCGCCGTTGCAATTCCTTATAATTTACATTCATAATTCTGAAACTTTTCATACACAAATATTCCCCATGAAGTCAGCAATCACATGCCAAAGAAATATTTTGGTATTCTCATTATAATAAAAAGTTACGCCGGTTTTTTTAAATATACTTTTCACAATTTTTGACTTTACAGCCACCATTTTTCCTATTTTAGCCTGATAACTGGGGAATCAAAATGCTATTAACGCGAAATGATGGAATTTGATAGTACGATATGCCCTAAATTTAGAATCGTGTTTAAAACAAACTCGTTGTAGCGAATTATAACCTTCGGTTTTATGCTGTTCCATTGTTGAACTATTTTATTTCTATTATTTTTATGTTTATAGCATATGCATTATGTCATAGCCACAGCATCAAAACCTCATTTTCGAGAAAATGGTTCATAGCCATTTTTGAATATAAGCCCTCGATATATATTTTGAATATATATTACACCAAAAAACGATCAAATTCCTCGGCGATAAACCCTTCAGTCCCGCATTTTTTCTATGATAAATGCAGAAAATTGGTTATGCTTTTTGACAAAGTATGTGTCTAAATAGGATGTCTAAAGAGTTTTGGGGTTTTTAATTTATACAGGAGTTACATGAGTAACAGGATGTTTACTCAAAATCATTATACGCATATTCCGATTAAATAAAAAATATTTGGAAATGTTCATTTTTATAATCTTAAATATGTATAAATTCGAATAACAAATACAGTATTTTTTTGTATTCGATGAAATGCAAGAAGAAACAACTAGATATTTTAATTCCAAAAAACCAAATAATTGGAATTTTAGAGTTTCGCTTTCCTACGTAGATCCAAGTTACTGAATTTGTTGTTTCTCTTTTGAATAATACTTGTTACATATGTACAAAAAATACTATCTCTTAAAAATATTTGACATAAGTGATAAATATAAAAAAAAATTTAGTAAATTAAAACTCATTTCTTATTGTTTCGGAACTTTAAAATAGAGACCTACACGCAGAAAAAAATGCATTTCGTAGAAACGAAATTTTAGACACGTGCACATCGTTTTTGAGTTTCTTTTGTGGGAAAAATTAGTTTGTTTCCAGTAAACATGGCATCACTTGTTGTAAATGAACAAAGAGAAATATGTTTATATCAAACAGTTTTCTTCGTTTGTCGAAATGGATTTGTATTATAATTGCAAACTCCCAAAACATTGGAAGTAACAAAAACCGTTGTTGTTGCATCTGTGATGAAAATAGGACACATCGGTTCAGATTTAGATACAGCTCCATAAAAATGTCCAATCGCAAATGTTACATCTTAGCGCTCTTCAAGCATCAAGCAAATTATTTGCTTTTATTAAGAATATTTTAAATTTCATTATGATTTCATAGTGATTCTTATCTACACTATTTTTAAAATTACTAAACGATTTTGTTATTAAATTTCCAAACTTTTATTGCAGTACACAATTAAAAGTTCATAAGATATAGCTCTAGTCGAATGTCAAGAAGCGGTATCGGTTAATAAAAATGAAAATTTTCCGAACAAGTTGGTGTCCATTAGCGAAATTAGCACTACACAATCTGGAAATTGGCACAATTCGTTTAGTTTGTTTGTATTTTTCATAACCTTTGTCCGAAATTCATGAAAGTGTCCACGATTTTTTATTTTTTTACTGCAAAATTACCATTTCAGACGAGTTACCTTAAGACCTTAAAAATTCTATATTTTATTGCTTCAGAATGTCTAGAAGGTTTTAAAAAGTATATGTTCGAAACCTCTCTGGGGGGGTTTGAACCTCCAAAACCCCCCTCTGCGCACGGCTCTGATCGTCATAAAATTCTAAGACGATCTAGCCATGTCCGTCTGTTTAAAGCACGCTAGCATCTAAACGAAAGGAGCCAGAAAGTTAAAATTTTCCATAAATGCGTCTTATAGTCGTAGATCGGTTGGAATTGAAACGGGGCGAAATCGGCCCAAAAGGGAAATTTTTTCCCTCACAAGGACTAAAAATACCCATAATAATCCCTAATATTTTAGCGTATTTAAGCATGTTTTTTCAATATGTCTGTTTATATTTGGTATGCGCATTCCACTTATAGCAAAAGCGTGCACCATAAAGAGATTCTTATTTGTAGGGGGTGAAATGGGGCAAAAAAGGGATAAAAATTGTACATATTAAACGACAACATCTACACACGAAATTCGGTGTGTACATTCCTCTAATTGTGTAGAGACATAATATAAAAGTATTTTTTCCAAATTCGTACTTTTAAGGGGTAAAATGGGAATAGAGGGATAAAAATGGTACCAACCAAACGGATGTACCTAGAATAATGAAATTCGGTGTATACATTCCTCTGATTGCATAGAAAAGTAAAATACACGGATTTTTCAAAATTCATACTTTTTGGGGTTAAAATGAAAAAAGGGGATAAAAATAGTACCAATCAAATGACCGCAGCTAGAGTCATGAAATTTAGAGTATACATTCCTCTGACTGTGTTGACACGGAAAATAAACTGATTTTTCCAAATTCGTACTTTTTGGGGTCAAAATAGAAAAAGGGTATAAAAATAGTGCCAACCAAATGGCCGCAGCTAGAGTCATGAAATTCGGAGTATACATTCCTTTGACTACATAGACATGAAAAATAAAAGATTTTTTTCCAAATTCGTACTTTCAAGGGATACAATGGGTACATAGGTACCAAAAATGGTACCAACCAAACTGCTGCACGTGGAATAATGAAATTCGGTGTATACATTCCTGTGATTGCGTAGACACTTAAAATAAACGGAGTTTTCGAAATTCGTACTTTTAAGGGATACAATGGTACAGAGGGATAAAAATAGTACCAACTAAACGGCTATAGCTAGAAACGTCAAGGGGGTAAAAATGGTACCAACCAAATGGGCGCAGCTGGAATTATGGAATTCGGTGTATACATTCGTCTGACTGCATAGACACGCAAAATAAAAAGTTTTTTTCTAAATTCAAATACGTCAAAAATTGGTTGAATCATTAACCCTAGAAAGTCATCCTTATTTTTTGTACACTAACGTTTGTACACTGCGCGTCGTCATTTTGACGAAGGATGACGGTGCAGGGTTAAGATAGGTTATTTTGCAGTATGTACGTCTGATAATGGATTTTCAAAATTTGTACGTTTGGAATTAAAATAGAATGGAAATACAACCAACTGTAGCACCCACTATCTACCAATATTTATGGTATTTAAGCTTTTAAGAATATTTATTTTTTGATTTGAAATAAATAATGGTTTGCAATAATTAAAATATTATATTTATTTATAAAATTTTTTTCAATATTTTTAGTTGTTTTTATTTGGCTATATTAAAAAAATATATATTTTCCTGTAATATTACTGCACTTCTACGAAAACCGACAACATCTGTGGAATGCAATCCATGGTGGAGGGTATATAAAGTTCGGCCAGGCCGAACTTATCGTCGTTTTTACTTGTTTATAAATGCCGTTAACAACAAACTGAAGTTAGTTATATCTGACTGTAAGTTTAAGCTTTTTGTATTATAATTCAATAAGAACTAGGCGAAAATAAAATTTGGATATGTGTTTATTTGTAAAAAAGGGTTAGGCAGCGTAATTCTCTAAAACATTGTTTGTAATAACAATATATTTTCTGTTTTGACAAATAATTTGCTTCTATTCAATAGCAGAAACATGCTGTTGAAACAGCTACAATTACCTGCTGTAACAGCAGGAAAAAGTCTGCTAAAAACAGCAAACATCTTCCTGCTATTTCATTAGAAAAAGTCTGTCTGCTGTTTTTACTGTCAAATTCTTTCGAGTGTGAAATCGAAAGACAGGACGAAATTGTATGTTTCACAGAGTTACAAGCCGACCCATAATTATCGGCGGAGGCGGCGGTGTTCAAAATGGGTCGGCGGCTTTCGGCTGATTTGTCGGCTCGTTCTGTCATTCGATCAACCCTATTTATTTGACAATTTTGGGAAAATGGAAGGAATAATTTGTATTGGTTTTTAACACCTTTTCTTTATCAATCTTATCATATTGATATTATCGTGGTCAGTAATATATACGTTCCAATTTGCAGCCTTCTGGCTCAAAAAAACACTATTGCCACACACATAAAATGAAAATCCAAATTTCGGCATCATATTTATCATTCTCGTGGTCAGTAATATTTATGTACCAATTTTACATCCTATGTCCTTCCTTGGGCCAACACGAATTCATCAAGCCCAAAATCGTGAAAACCAGACGATCCGTTATAAAGTTTTGCGTGTTCACACGGACGGCATTCTCTTTTATAAATATAGATATATATATATATATATATATATATATATATTATAGTTCAATATTCGTTAATATTAGCCAATGTTCCCATAATTTAATATTATTATCCCATACAATTATTTATTGGAAGTGGGAATCAATTCTCAAAATTTATAATATGGATGAATTTAATAAATATTTTTGCAATTACAGCTTTTCGTGACCAGACATCTTGAATATCATAATCTTTCCAATGAATGGTAATACTATACCTACTTTGACACACTAAAGAAGAACAATAGAGAAGCTGTTGTTTAATAAGGCTGTTTTTCTTTAAGCCGGGATAAGAAGCTGCGATAACAAAAACTGCTGCGATAACAAAACGTGCGAAAGTTCTGACGAGATGGGGTAGCGCCCATCGAAACTGCGCAGTCAACTTTTAGCTGCAACAATAAAGGTCTCACTTTGCCTTTTTGCTAATTTTGGGTTCTGCTGAAGACTTCAGCACAACCTTTGGTCTTAAACCAAAATAAATGACAACACATTCAACATAACAGACCAACAATACATACAAACAACGTTAATAAAAATTTATTTTTTTACCCAAAATAAAAAAATAATTGTCGGCAACAACAATATAAATATTTGTATAAAAACAAATTTTTAAAAAAATATTTTCTGTTGACTTTTTCGGATTTATGGTCGGTAACCATGAATTGGACCTACACTGGATAAGTATCCATGCTAAGTCCAATATTTTTAACATAAAATATTTTTGTTAAAATTTGTTTTTTATACACACATTGGTATTGCTGTTAGTGATAAGTTAAAATAAAATATTTTGAGTTAAATTTTAACTTTTTATTTAGTTTTTTCTTATCACAGCTTAGTTATCCAGTCTTAAAGAAAAACAGCCTTATTGTTATTTATAGGAACACATGGCCACGCGTACTGGAATTGACTTATATAAATGCGACTTTCAAATCAAAATACAATTATTCAACTTTCTATAGACGTCATCATATGTGGGATACCAAATTCAAAGAAAGGTCAATATATTTCACAGTAGTAGTTGTAAGTCGACAGTTATATTTTCTTTTGTAATTTCAAGTGGGTTGTCTATCTTGGTAGTAAGATTTGACTGAGTTAGAACTCCGTCAAATCTCGGCGGCGTGGTTGAAGTCGATGAAATCGGCGGCGTGTTGAAGTCGATTTGAGCCGACGAAATCGGCGGCGGCGCTGCTCGTGCAGATCCATGCGGCGGCGGCGGCTTGTCGGCTTAAAATCGGTCGGCTTGTGTCTCTGATGTTTCAGTAACGAACTTTGTCATTGAAAGTCAACGTAGGAGTTCGTTGCTGCAATGTCTAGGGACATTTTAGTTTCGTTGCTGTAACAACTCTGTTTCGTGCAACAACGCTGCCGTTTCAGGATTAAAAAATACATATGAAGTCAATTTATTATTATTCAAATTCACTCTAAATGTAAGTCTACACTCTACACCTCTCCACAGGATGATGGTGCTAGTGTCGTTGTGTGCCGGATTTTTTCTTCTACAGATAGAACCCGATAGACGAGATGAATCCGAATCTTGCGATGGTCCCCATATTTAGGATAATTCTAACAAAATTGGCATTATTTGAGTTTTTGAATTACGTACATCTACATGCATATGCGCTTATACGCACACACACAAACACATGAACACATAAATTTTATTATTTCAATGAAGTTTAACTTATTGTCTGGTCAAAACGGAAATGCACAAGCCCTAAAAAGTTTTTTAGACCGTAACAAATTTTTTTATTGAATTGTTGTAATCGCCCCTTTTGGGAAAGACAAGCACTCGCACACTTGGAAGCAAACGGATGGCATTCATTCCATCCTTCCGAACGGAAATGTGTGCAGGCACAACTGTGTCTGTCCCCTCCACGTATGACAGACAGGACAATGGAACATCGCCCAGTTCAACTTGTGGGCCACATAATGGCTCTGAGTGACCAACAACAAACAACTGCCTTAAGAGTTATACTAACTGGCCATTCCATCTTCCTGTTTTCTGGTGTGTTGTTGTTGTTTTTGTTGGCCAGTCGGCCTTAGGAAAAGGAATTGACTTGACAATAAAAATTGATTCTGATTGCCTTTTGGGGTGGGGCGGGGTAGCATAAATGTTTTTGAGGATAATAAAAAACGCCATTTGGCGATTACGAAGACAAGATTAAAAAATTTATTGCAAAAATATTTATGGACTTGTGCGTTCGTTTCACTCCGAATCTATTTTCCATTTCGCACAAACAAAACGCCAAAATATAGAACAAACCGGACAAAACACGGAAATAGTTCGTCCATGTAAGTAAGTGTGTGTGTGTAGTTTCCAACATGAGGGCCAGTCCCTGAAGGAACAAAAGAGAAGTTTTTTTCTTTTTCAGGGAGCACATGTTGTATCGCCAGCCGAGCCATAAGACAAACAACAAACACCAACACCATGCGTTGATGTTGTGTCTGTCAAGACAATCGGTTGAATCCTGATTCCAAAGATTTCCTTTCGCTGGCAGCATACATATGTTGCACGAGTCTGTAATTTATGGTCACTCGATATTGTTTTGATTTGTTTTTTTAGTGTCTCTTTGTATGGCATTGACATAATTTGAATATTATTTATGTGTTGTATTGCTGGAGCTGTGTTGTTGAATTAAAGAGATTTTTTAATATCCTGGGAGCATGTGAACCGTATGTACATTAGAGTGGCTTCAAAATATAAGTAGTGGATGTTCCCGACTAAAATGAAAGATTAGTTTGTTTTATGTGTTCTCCCAAAATATTTCGCTTTTATCATTGTCCGTTCGTGAGCTGGAAGCGTTCTAAATTACCTCTATAAGTCAGGTGAGAATTGTATTTAGAAAAAACCTGCTAGAAATTAAAATCTGGTCGGATCTTTATCAAACCATATCAAAAACTTGCTTTTTAATCAAGAATAGAGGGAAGAATTTTAAAATTTTTCTGCAATTTTTGTTGCATTTTTTTATAAAAACCGCAATAACTTCCATATTTTTAGTTCGATTTGTGTTTTTGTTGGATCGTTGAAGAGGTATTGATCACCAATTCCAATTTTTAGAACATCCTAACCCATTAAGGGCCGACAATTTTTATCATACTGTTGGTTCTCAGTGGCTTAAATGTGATGTAAAAACTTAAATATGGGGTTATTTGCATCGTAAACACATTCTAGTCTTACAAAAAGCAAATTTTTGAAAATTAACATCTGAAATTTTGGTCTTTCAATGCATAAATTGGGAGGAAAACTTCACATAAGATGTTACAATAAAACCGTGCGACATGATTTCCCTCCCAAGAACGATATTATATAGAAGTGAAACTATAGGTCACTCAATTTTTTATTTCGTGGTCGTTTGTCTTTTTTACAGGACTTTTAATTTCCAAAGGATGGGTATCAAATGAAAGAGAACAAAATCTGCTAAATATTCTTTTAATTCCATGCGTCTATCTATGTTAATTTAGCATTAACAACCATTTCAATTTTTCCCCTTTATAAAGTTTATGTAGATTATTCATGTTTTATTTTTTTAGGGAGAAAATTTGAAATAGTTGAATTTCTTTCCAAAAATTTGCTTTATATAAGACTAGAATGTGTTTACGATGCAAATGACCCCATATTTCAGTTTTTACTTCACATTTAATCCACTGAGTATTAACAGTAAGAAAAAAATGTGCGGCCCTTAATGGCTTAACAAATTCTAAAAATTGCAATTGGTTATCAATACCTCTCCAACGAGCCCCTAAAAACATAAATCGAACTAAAAATGTGGTTTTTATAAAAATGCATCAAAAATTGCATTAATTAGTATAAATCAGTCCTTTATGCTGGGTCATATTGCAAGTTTTTAATATGGATTGATAAGGCTCGGGTCGGATTTTAATTTCTAGCGGTTTTTTTTCTCTATACCATTCTCATGGTGAATTTTATTCAAGAAAAACCTGATTTATTGAGGTTATTTTGAACGCGTCCAGCTCACGAATGGACAATGATAACCGCGAAATATTTTGGGAGAACACATAAAACAAACCAATCTTTCATTTTAGTCGGGAACATCAACAACATTATTTCCTTCCTCACAAAAGAAGCCACTCTAATGTACATACATATGTATATCTATTCAGAAGTTTTAGAGATATAATACATCAAAACATAAAGTCGTTACACTTGAACCGGATGATATACATCTGAATCTATAGCCGAAATGATATACGTATATTCATCATTTAGGAATCATTCGAAAGGTATTGATCATTACATTACACATCTTAAAAATGTTTTCAAGAAATATGAGTTTTTAGCTGTCAACTTGAAAAACCACAAAAAATAAATATAAACGTCCAATAATACGACCAATGAGTTATTCTAAGACAAGAATAAACATTTTTATTATTAACTAGCTGACCCGACAAAAATGTTCCTGTCCATATTTCAATTAGTTTGTTTGTGATCGTCGTGTGAATATTTTATAAGCGATTCCAAATGTTTGAGCAAACCTGGAATGAGAAAAAATTTGTTCTCAGTGATTATTGTATCGATTAACGTTTGCTGGCATAGATACTCAATTTAATGACACGATCTAATTCAGCCAATGGAAGTGTCTGCACGTTCGCTTAAGTGGATTTTGAACAACGTGAACAACGGAAAAATCGACGGGGAATATAATGCAGAAGGTAGACATTTCAAAGGCGATTTTGCCATTGACGCTTTCAAGAATGTGTTTTAAATATACAGTACTTAATTTAAATGTCGTGATGTCTTCCACAAAAAGGACGTATTCGGGCATTCATTTAGTTTATTGGGTGGAGTAGTCCTTGGAGACACTAGAGGTGTTTGGTAATAATCACCAAAAACATTAATAGGCAGCGGATTTGTATGCAAATTATATTTTTTATCATTGCATTTGTAATCTATGCAATGTATGCTAACATAATAGCTGTTATATCGATATTGAGATCATGAGTATCATTTACGTGAAGTCGTCATCCAATTATAACCATCCTCTCAAACTATACTTTTGCATAAAAATCGCCTGTCTAGTCATTATTTGGTCTAATTTCTTCAAAGACTTTATGTGAGACATCGTATATTCATACCGAGCGATCAATTTACGTTACCGCCCAACTATGATCACCGGCTCAATTCTTCGACAGTTTACACGTTGGAAGTTCTTTAATATGCGTATTCAACGGCAATTTGATAGCTGAATGAGCTTCGACCTTTTTCAACAACTTAGCTGCAATTTCAGATGAAGGCGGTAAAATTAAATTCTGCGAGAGAATCGTAGCCAACATGTACATGATCATAATAGTCTTATGGTTCCAACGTGATCGTCCAGATGATAAGCACTACAATTCGATCGTTCAAAAGTTTCATGAGTGTCATACGTTAATTTCCGATTTAACAGCGGAGTGTCTTCACCATCGTGCATTCCTTAAAGAAGCGTTTCTTCAATATGCTATTCGTTAATTTCCCCACTTCCCAGAGTCATTACAAAAAATAATTTGGTATTAATTATTATTAATTAACTTATAAGTGAAGCGGTTGTCAAC
This sequence comes from Polietes domitor, assembly GCA_947397865.1. NCBI lineage: Eukaryota > Metazoa > Arthropoda > Insecta > Diptera > Muscidae > Polietes > Polietes domitor. The sequence continues at coordinate 127,754,037 of OX377619.1, read as the reverse complement.
ATAATTTTCTCTAGAAACAGAATCTTCCAATTCAATGTTTTTCGCAGCGATATATACCATGTTCGCTCAACGACAAACGATTTGGAGCAACGTATGGGAACATGAATTGAAAAAATCTAAATATCAACCTTCGCAATATCAACAGAATTTTTCTAGTGCAAATGTCCAGCAATTGTTTCGTTAATTTCCATATTCATCGCAATCTGAGTGCATTTCGTCAGTCTTCAAAGAACGCAGCTGAAATTCCTGATGAAACATCGCTTGAATTTTGCGAGCGAATTTTTGCCAAAATTTGTATGATCAAAAAAGATTTTCCGGGGTCAGAGAGAGCGTCCAAGAAGAAAATCACTATAATTCAATCGTTCATAAGCCGCGTGTTCCTTAAGCATCTTATACTCGCAATGCATCGTATTCGCACTGTTCATTGTACATTGTATTCCAACTCTCTCATTCCTAGTTGACCTAATATTAATCGCATGTCAAAGAGGACGATTCAGAAAATTCACAAAAAGTGCATTTTTTTTTGCATTTTGAACGAATTTTTTGACTTTTCTTTATAATTATCTAAATTTTTGTGTTTCGAAAACGTTCGCAAAATCATAACGAATATAACATAAAAGAATTTCGCATATCCATTGCTTGAATTGAGACTTATAGCCTTGAGTGCATTCAAAAATTCTATAGAAAAAAGCACTTTCAGTTTTAAAAAAATATTCCTATTTTGCGGTCAACTATTCAAAAGTTTTTCATCTTAAAACCCAGTTCGGACTATCATGAATAGTTTGTAATAAAGATCAGCCAAATCTGTTCAGCCGTTCTCAAGTGATGCGATTACCAACGAACATCATTTAATTTTTATTATATAGATTCAGAAAAAAAAAATTGGGTAAAAATGCAACATAAAAAAATTACACGGGAAAAATGTGATTTTTAGAAGTGTTTTCAGGAGCGTTTAGATCACAGATGGCTTGGTCCATTGACCAAATATTTTGCAGATCATCATTAAACAATCCAATCTTCATTTCTGGGGGTGACCGCCGCAATTTATTTTCGTGACCCATCCTACTAAACATCTTCCCTTTTATTGTAATCAAACAGCTGTAAATTATTAAAAGGACCATGGTTACCACGAATCTATGCATCGCTCCCACAATATAATTGACATGCCCATACAACTGAGTGTGGGGAATAGTATATAAATATCACATCTTGCGTAAAAAATATAATTATATAACGACTTTGCGTTTATATATTTCATCTAAATCAGAATCAAGTTCTAAGACGATTTAGCTATATCCACCTGTCTGTATGTTCTTGTAATCAAAGGAAAGGTCGCAAAAACATTATTTTTCTAAATTTTCGATCAATTGGTGACCAAGATCGTGCGGTATAATGCCTTCAGATGATTTTCTTTGGAATTACGAGAAGGCATGGGTCTATCCGAACAAAATGGAAACTTTGGACGTCTTGGAAGAACACATACGACCCTATTGCTCGATAAAGTGCTTTCACTTTCGGAAAGCGCCACATCCCGGTCAGCCGCCCCAAATTATATTCAAACACTAATGAATCAGTTTGTCACTTAATTTTCGGCCTGAAACTATCGCTTTGACGTTCTACACGTCTAAAAACACGCTTTATTTGGAAGTTTGTTATTTAGTGGCAACATATCTTTTCCTCTCCGTGTATGTACCGTCCCACTGCCAGACTCCTTCGATGGTACAATACTCCTACAGTAAATACAGCGCCTCGTAATGAATGCGATTAAACCACAGCAGAACAAAACCAACAATCAACCACTACCGCCACCCACGAGCATGACGGAACCCCACCGCCAGGAGCAAATGGAGCATAACACACACAAACGAAGTAAGAACCCATACACACACTCATACATCCAAGAAAAGCAGCGGCTATAATTCGATTGTGTTCAATTTAATTTGTACACAAACACACACACGCACTACTTTAATTGAGTCACATTCGATTTGTATTTATGTATACACATGTGTACGTACATATGTATGTATGTGACTAGCTCAATGTGTATACCTAGACATGGATGTATGTCTGGTGGTCTGGAATCTACAGCTAAAGCGACAAACCAAAAACACTACACGGCGTACCTACACATGTTCGAATAAATTATGCTACATGTATGTTGTCAGGACTTGTCGTTGGGTGTGTGTGTGTGTGGAAGGGGTGTGTGGGAGAGTTACGCGTGGCATACAACAAGTACACAATTTGTACGTCTCGCCTTTTGTGCTTTGTATCCGTGTTTTGTGGTACGCAAGGCTTTAACTTAACATCCTTCTTCAAAGGCGCACATCATGCAGAGCTTCCATTTAAATCAGTGATCAGACATCATCCTCCAATACATCGACAATAGAGTGTTTATGGGGACAGGCAGGCATTCGTACATATGAATCCTGCAGAGCAAGAGTGTAGTACTTCACAGAGTACAATATTTGGGGTTCAAGCATTATCCATATCTAAAAGGACCGTACTTCAAAATAAAGAGTTGCGGGTAATTCTGTACGTACCACACTTCTCATATACCAGATTTGTCTCCTTATATACTGATTTTTTTTAACATTCTGGTTCCCAATTTCCTTCCCGTGATCAGTACTATATTTGTACAAACTTTATATAGATATAGTTTCTTCCTGGCGTGTCAGTATATGTGTGTAATTAAAAAATAAATTACACGTTGTATAATATCAATATGGATAAATATTTACTTTATATGGGGCGTGTTGCTCCCACTTTTCCAATATCTTCAAATTCACACATCTAATACTCAATAAACTCGTACAGAATGTCAGGACTCTCGTTTTCGTAGAACTGACAACGACATTTTTGCAGGACTGTACGTGTTAATAGTTAATGAACTCCCGCAACATTTCAGGGTCCTTTATTTTAATTTAGTAAAAACCGTCATGTGTCATGCTTGCTCTGTAGAGTGAATGTTTTAAATACGCACGTCTACAAATAGAAATCCCGAGAAATGTAATAGGCGTTAAAAATAATTAGACCAAGAAGTCTACAGAGTTTCATAGAATACATGAATAGATTGCAGATGATTGACTGGAATTAATTCATGTGGAATTATTTAAAACGGGCTAGCTGTCGTCTGATTTTGGCCACTCTTGCTCTGAAGGTTACATAAGTATGTTGTTGTGTAGTTTGTAACTGTAGGCACAGGAATTTATACAAATAATTTTGATTCCACAAATCTTGATGGTAATACGACGACTTCCCTATTCCGACTTTTGATTTGGACCAGAGAAAGAGTTCTTAAAGCAGTCGTATGTATCAAATCAAATTGAATAGATTCTTAAATTTGTAAGTTTTTGTTTTGTTTACATCCTCAAATCTTTAATGTCATCTTTGATTGTCTTTTCATGTAGCTGGATTATTAGTGCATAACTGGAAACGATAATTATCAAAACGTGGTCGCCAACTACAATGTGATTCTCAGTCGATATATTTTAATTTGAAATAAGGTTTCCAAAAATTTTTGATACACACACTTTTATATTGTTGTTGACGACAATGCGAACAATTATTTTTTCCGTTGAGTGGAATTTTAACCTTTTATTTGCGTTTCTGTTTTCGCGGCTTAATTATTCAGTCTTAGAGATAAATGGAATTAATAGCCTTAAGTGCTTAAAGTTTTTGTCAAATCGGGTGTTTATTCGAACATCATTATCATTAAATACTACTATCTTTATTGTGGAATAAATAATTACGTTCATATTTTGTTATTATTTTCTGCGAGTCCTTTAAGAACATAATTACGTCTTTCCAAACAGAAGTACACCTCTTAGGCTGTTTTATAAAAAAAATAATTAAATTAAATTTAGTGACACAATAATTTATTTTGTATGCTATACACTATTTTAACGGATTTCTTAAATGTTTTTTCATAGATTTAGTGATTTTTATACACTCCACGAGAGTATTATGTCTTTGTGCATTTGGTTGTAACACCCAAAACGAAGCGAGATAGACCCATTTGGCAATGTCCGTCTGTCTGTCCATCTATTGTTGAAATCAAAGTTCAGGTCGCAATTATAGCCAGAACCAAACGAAACTTTGTGCAACGCAGTTTTTCGGGATAAGGACGAACGCTATTTAATTTTAAGAAAATCGGTTCAGATTTAGATATAGCCCCCATACGAATTTCACTCCCGATTTGACTTTTCTGCTGTAGAAAACACATATTTTAACAGATCTTCTTCAAAATTGGCAACACATCTTATATTTCAACTATAAACACGCATGGCAAAAATAGTTTAAATCGTTTCTATATTTATATATTTATATATAGCTCTCATACAAATTTCACTCTCAATTTGAGTTTTTTCCGCTCTAGAAACCACAAATTTTATCAGATCTTCTTCAAATCTTTCAAAATATGTCATATTTCAAGTAGAAACACCCATGGTGAAAATAGGTCAGATCGGTTCAGATTTATATATAGCTCCCACAAAAATTGCACTCTCGATTTGACTTTTTCCACTCTATAAACCACATATTTTAATAGATCTTCAAATCTATCAAAAAATCTTATATTTCAACTAGAAACATTCGTGGTGAATACGAGTCAGGTCGGTTCAGATTTAGATATAGTCCCCATACGAATTTCACTCCCGATTTGAATCTTTTCACTCTAGATACCACATATTGTAACAGATATTCTTCAAATTTGGCAAAATATCTTATATTTCCACTAGAAATATCCAGGTTGAAAATGAGTCCGATCGGTTCAGATTTATGTATATATAGCTCCCATACAAATTTCACCCTCAATTTGATTTTTTTCGCTCTAGAAACCACAAATTTTATCAGATCTTCTTCAAATCTTGCAAAATATCTTATATTGTTGAAACACCATGGTGAAAATAGGTCAGATCGGTTCAGATTAATATATATATCCCATACAAATGTCGCTCCCTATTTGAATTTTGCCGCTCTAGAAATCACTTATTGTACCCGATTTTCTTTAAATTTGGCACAACATCTTATAATCCAACAAAAACACCTATGGTGAAAGTGGGTAAGATCGGTTCAGATTTAGATATAGCTCCAATACAAATTTTGCTCCCAAATGTTTAACCGATTCTGGCCAAACTATATATATATTATATTTCACCTATTTCGTTCCAGGTTTCAGTATAACCCCATACAAATGTCCTTTACCATTCCTTTAACTTTTTTTGTCAAACACATACATTTACAGGATACAAAATCCTTCCCGTTTTCTCTTTTTTACCGAATTGAATTGTATTCGGATAGAAAGTGGAGTGTATCATATAGTCGGCCCCGCCCGACTTTAGCCTTTCCTTACTTGTTTTCTTAATATTTATGAGAAAATCATAAATAAGTGTGAAATAAAATTGTTAAATTATTGAAACTTAGTTTCAAAAAATCCAAAAAATAAAAATGTCTTAAAGATTATGAAATGTTTTTTATAAATATAAATAAATTTTAAGTGTGCCGACTTTATTTGTAAGACAAAAGTTTATGGAATCAAGAACTGTATTTGTATAAAATGTTTCGTAATTTCTATGAAACTTTTCATTGATTTGAAACATGTTTCATACATACTATGAAGTGCTTCTTTGGCGACTTTTTAATGAAAAATTTTCACTGAGGTTATGGGTTTAGGTGACCGAAAGAAGCTACTGTTTCTATAACTTCTGACGTGCTTACGATGTTTTGACGCGCAAAGATTCGTTTGAAATGCATTTTCTTATAAATTTATAAATTCAAATTTAATTAAAAGTTTTTTTTTTGACAATAAAAATTCAAAAACCGAATAATATATTTAATTTTTTATGAACTATTTCGATTCTATTTTTTTTTTTCAAAACACATGTTTATTTTAAATTGCAAGAAAAAAATGAAAAACTATAAAAATCTTTGGAAATTCATTAATTTTTGCAAAATTTTGCACCAGATAATGTATATTTGACCTTTAGCTCAGAATTTATCTCCTATTCGCATAGGCGAAGCAATAGATTTCTGCTGGGGAGGGCTATAGCCTCCCTCAGTTTTTATTAAAAAACTCATAAATATATTTGTTCGTTAGTAAATTCAAATTTTCTTTGTTTTGTTTTAAGTTATGTGGTGTGCAACAAAGTAATTTGTAAATGAATTTACATGCTATAAAATATAGATGCAAAATGGTTTTGCGCCAGAACAATATACCAGTTCAAATGAAGTAAGAAATATTACAAACTTTATATGATAAATAAATGTAGTACCTAAACAAGAATTCAGTCTTTTAAATCAACGAATATTTGTTTCGTTTAAAGAAACAACAATATTTAATTAAAATTTATAATTAATTAAAGAAGAAGTATGAACATGTATGTAACAATATATTAACATAAATAAGAATAATATTGATTCTCTTGCTCATAAACAACATAATTACTGTCGAATAGTTATAGATGTCTATTGGTGTGGAATTTGACATAAGTAAATTCTGGTTTACTCTAACGGAGCTATCTGATCACTGGTGTAAGAATATCGACAGCAGTTACAAATTATTTGACTAGTTCGCTTTCGATATTTAAAATGGACGAATTAAAAAATCGATTTTAGTTCATGGAGGATCTTAATCAAGTTGTAATTCGACGCATTTATTTTACTTCCCTTTGAAGTTCATTCTTGTAGACCGACATTACATTTGCACCATCGTAACTATTGAAATATTTTCTATCTTATATTTTCCCCAAAAATTCAAAATATGAACTGAACAATCTACGAAACCTAGAAATCGTTCTTCTACTTCGAAGTTAATTGCAAATTTCATAGTAATTATCTGACCTCGTTAGCCATCAATGAGAAAAACCAACACGATCTAACTTTTTGATCTATGAGAGTGATTACAGCAGAAATTTGTCTTTTTCATCTATCAAATTCTGATATCACAAGCATCTCATTTTCTACTCGATACCAAAATTGACTACTAAAAGACTACTAAGACTACTAAAACAAACTACAGCACTGTATTCTGGCCATTCATAAACTTCATAATATTTTTTCTGAAAACGATCTGTTCTTGCCTTGTTAAAATAAGAATACATGCATTCAAAATTGACTGCGAATTTAAGTAGTCAAAAGAGGTGTATATACAGAAAAATGTATTACAAATTGAAAGTAGATGATGCCGAAATCTTACAAATGAATGCATTTTCAGATGAAAAATAAGACTTATCTCTTACTTAAATAAATAAAAAAAGAACAGTCTGCAAACACGTTGAATTAGATTCCAAGTTGTACAATAAATTTTTGAGTGAAAACCCTTAATATTGACATGATAAATTATAAAAAAAACTTAAATTTCTGGGGATGGTTGAAAAAGTTTTGGGTGTTATTAGCCAGCCACCCCCTTCCTACGCCGATCGATCAAATCGAAAATTACAAAACGGAATGCAAAACTTATTGGTTATAACTTAGAAAAAAAACAGAATATCTCGTACGGGCAACAATTTTTATATATTTTCCAAATAATTGTTTATTTTTAAATTTTGCACTCTAACGCGTAAACGAAAATTGTTTTTGTTATGTTTTTCTCTCTGCGGTGAATTCCCTGTAGGAAATGACGTTGTCACCAGTTGCTGACATTTGACATGTACTTGCCATTAAAAATCTACTACTGGCCTTAGATCTATCAGGTGGTTCTTATGTAACCGCATAGTGACATTGGATCTAGTGATTCTCAGAAGAACATTTTAATAAATATTATGTACACTTTTACTATATTTCAAGACTAGAAGTATTAATACCCCTCCTAATATAAGTGCAAACAGTTGCATTTCCCTTCGAGTTTAAATTGGGGGCATCCTAAAATGTACACATTGATCCGGCATCGAATTTGGCTAATTAGCTAGAAACTGACGTTATTGTTTCTAAAAAAGTGTTTCCTTGTCAGAGGAAAATATTTTTAAAATTATTTCGCTCTCTCTCTCTCTCTCTGCCAAATTTGTGCATCTCTATTTGGATAGTGAAAATGTTAGATGAAATGATGCACTTTTGGTAATAAAGGAGATCTAAAAAGCAAGAGAAATCGGATAAAGGACACAGTAAATCAGTAATCAGTCCATAACATTTAATAAATAATAAATTTGCAAATACAAACAAATAGCGAAGCCCCCAGCCCACACACCGCAGTCAGTCGAAGGTCCTACTCACCCTTAAACCCTTACCACGACTAATCCATTCAAGGACGTTAAAGTTGTTTGGTTTTGTTGTATTCATTCACTCGATTGTATCGATACACGACGAACGTCTGTTTAGTATTTGAGTATGTATTGGGTGGAGTGGCCATTGGAACGGAACGAACAATAACAGCAACAACAAGACTTAGTCAATCTGAAGGTATTCTTTCTTGTATTTGTATCTCTGACAAAGTTTGTGTATCGATCTTGGATTCGTTGTGGTTGTATCTGGCCCATACAAACACATGTATGGACATGTGGGCATCTCAAACTCACACACAAACACATGTACGTATCTTGATGTTCTACTTAGGTTGCGGCGCTTGCTGTAGTCAAAACATTAGTTATGGTTTCTGTTAAAATAACAATAAAAATTCCCTCGACACTACTTATGAGGTCAGATTTTGAGGTTTTCTTTTCGTCGTCTCATTCCTCGTGTTGTTGTTGTTGTTGTCGGTTTTGTTTTCTTTGGCAGTTTTATCGAACATTGGCAAACATAGTCACATGTATAGATTTACATTCACACACACACACACACAAAACGTTGCTTCATTGTTCCAATTCATTTGAGTTTTCCCTCAAATCGCATTAACTTAATTTGATGTTATTTTGAAAACTGGGAAATTGGAAAATTACGAAAGTATTTATAGACCGTTATCAATACATTGATTGTATGCTATTTTATATATTCGTATGTATGTATATGCACATATATGTATGTAAATACATTAGAGTGTATCTGTGCCTCTTAAGGGCGATAACCATTTTTGCTAATGTGACCATCTAGATTCTGTGGATGTGGATATTTTATGATCATATGTAGCTAAAATAATTTGGAACTAGTGTAAGAATGTAAAATTTTGGCTGGGCAAATGTAACCTTTATGCCAAATTCATTCATAGCATTGCCTGCAATAGGTTTTAATTTGTGTTGAAGTAGGTTATTCGAAGCGACATTTGTATGTACACCTTAACCCACAATTTTTGCATCAGTTTCACAATCATCCTCTTTAGACCAAGACATGCTAATTTCAATAAAACCAGAATATATAATTTATGAACTTCTATGGTATGTGTGTTATGGACGGACAGATACACTATCATCATTATATCTAATCAGTTAGTGATTCTCATCACTAACAATGTAAAAGAGATTTTAAGTCGAATCGAAAAACATATTGTGTCCGAAACTTAAGAATATACTTTTTGAGTATATTGAAGCATAATCGATATATATAAAACAGTTGCGTTACTGACTGACAGACTTATCATTGACCATTAAGGGGTAAAATAAGTTTTAGGGGGTAAAATGGGACAAAAAGGGATAAACATCGAACCTTCGTCCTGACTAAACGGCAGTAGCTAGAAAAATGCAGGCGAGCTACAAATAGAGATTTTCTCGAAATTTGTACTTTTAAGGGAGGAAGGAGACAAAAAGGGATACAAATGGTACAAATTTAAGTATTGCAGCTATATTCGTGAAGATCGGTATGTACATGTAAATTCCTCTGACCATGTAGAAGCGTCATTAAAATAGATTTTTCGAAATTTGTTCTTATAAGGTGTGAGCGGAAAAAAGGGATAAAAAAGGGTACTAACTAAAGTATTATAGCTTGAATCGTGAAATTTGGAATTTAAATTCCTCTCACTATATAGAAGTGCAATATAAATGAATTTTTGTACTTTTAAGGGCTGAACGGCAAAAGAGGGGATAAAAATGGTGCCAACTAAAGTATTGCAACTAGAATCGTGAAATTTGATATGTAAATTCCTCTGACCATGCGGGAGCGCAGTCAAATTGGATTTGTCAAAATTTGTACCTTTAAAGTGAGCGCGGTACAAAAAGGGATAAAATGGTGTACAACCCTTTAATTAGGTAAACGCGGAACATAAATGGATATTACAAAAATTTGTACTTATAAGGAGGATGCGGGACGATAAACCTGGTACCAAATAAAGTACACGTTTTTAGGAAAAGCAAAAACACATGTTACCTACAGTGATTTTTCAAAATGTGTATTTTTTGGGAAAGAGGTGCAAAAAGTTATAAAGATGTCGGCTGCATCTAGAACCATGAGGTCGAGGATATAAAAGGCTCTGCGGTTGTAATTTTTTGTTCAAAAACTGGGTAGAAAATGATAAAAAATATACATGCGAAGAGAGTTCAGCTAAAATAGTGCACATCGACAAGCACATTCCTTTGACTGCATATGAGTGCTATCTAATAGAAGGTTTCCAAATTGTTATTTTAGACTTATCTATATCCACCAAAAGAAAATAAAATAAATACTATCCAAAACAGAGACGGATAAAACTAATAACAAATAATTGGCTTTTTTGCGTGCGAAGCAGCACTATCACTTCAGAACGGATGAACCGATTTATCTGATTTGTGTTACTAACTGTTCGTAGTAGTCCGAACTAGGTTTTAAGATGAGAAAACATTTGGATAGTCGACCGCAAAATTGGGATTTTTTTAAACTGAAAGAATTTTTGGCTATAATTATCAAGGCTATAATTCTCGATTCATGCAATGTATATGCGAAATTCTTACGTACGCCATTCATGAATGTTGTGAACGATAGCATTGGAGTGATTCTCCTCTTGGAACCGCAAGACTATTTTGATCGCGGAGATTTTGGCTACGATTCTCTCGCAGAATTTAAGTTGTTGAAAAAGGTCGAACACCTCATTCAGCAATCAAATTGCCGTTGAATATGCAGATCAAAGAAATTCCAACGTGCTAACTGTCGAAGAACAGTGCCGGTGGTCAAGGTTGTGCAGTATTGTAAATAAAGACATAAAGTCTTTGGATAAATTGGACCAAATAGTCGATTTTTATGCAAAAGTATATTTTGAAAGGATGGTTATAATGACGAATGACGAATTCACACAAATGATTATCATGATTAAATTAAAACAAGTAAGGAAAGATTAAAGTCGGACGGTACCCTACACCACTCCCTGCCTATATACCACGTTTTGATTACTAAACCCAGGTTGCGATTTTATATTGTAGATATAAATTATAATCTTTAGTCAATTTTAACGAATATGGTCAAATTGATGAAAATCTTTTGAATTACGTTAGTCATACATATGGTGGGCCCATACACAAACAAAATCGGTGTGTTTCCATCTCATTGTAGCTGCGCCTAGTGAAAAATATAACAATTATTTTCATCAAGATAAGTTGAATCCTGAGTGTTATCAAAAAATCGGAAGGTGTATATGAGCGGTGACAATATATATGCAGATTTTACATCGGTAATAGGTTGAATCGGGCGGAAATTCGTAGGGGGCCTATCACAATACTTAGGGCCCCGTGCCAATATATTTCTCATTCACGGTACATATTCCTAGTTGAAATCATGAATCATGAATTGCAAAGTTTGATCAAGATCCGTTGTAAGATGTACGTTGTAGAGCGGAAATAGAGTAAAATGAGGCCCAATTTGTATGTGTGTTATACCAATAAATGGACTTTTAACTTTCATAGCAAGTATTCTTAGTTGAAATATAACATGATCTGCAAAATTTGATAAATTTGATAAAAATTGGACACTTATATATCACCTTCATAGTAGGTATTCTCATTTGATGAACTACAAAATATTATCGATATCCAACGTAGTATGTGGGTTCTAGAGCTGTAATAATACAAATTTGGGCCCGTTTGTAAGGTCGCTACATTAAAAATTGGGCCCTTATAGATAACTTTCACAGTAGGAATTCTTAGTTGAATCATAACACGATCTGCAAAATTTTATCAAGATCTCATGTAAGATGTGCGTTTTAAAGCGGTAATAGTGTAATCTGGGGGCCCAGTTGTACGGGGGCTATACCAAAACATGGACCCACATGGTTGACTTTCATAGTAGGTGTATCTAGTTGAAATATAACATAATGTGTGAAATTCATAAGGATCCGAAGTAAAATCTGCATTTTAGAGCAATAATAGTGCAAATCGGAGGTACATTTGTATGGGGCTATATCGAAACATGGACCCATGTAACCCACTTTCATGTTAGCTGTTTCTAGTGCGAATACAACACGATCCTGAAAATTGTAGCAAGATCCAGTGTAAAATGTGTGTTCTACAGCGGTAATAGGGTAAATTGGAGGTATATTTATATAGAGGCTATATCTGAATCTGAACCGATTTCCTCCAAATTCAATACCGACCGTCCTTGGGCTAAAAAATTACTTCTGCCAAATTGCATGGCAATCACACGACTCAGCTGGTGATTCTAAGCCGATCGGTATACTTAAAGGTGGGTTGGTCTAGCTCGAATATTTCTTGGTATTACAAATATTTGGCAATATTTTGCTTCTATCTGTATTAGTACAGCATTAACATCTATTTCAAGTTTACCCCTTAGTTTTTCTAGTTTATTATTTATTAGTGTTAACTCTATTTCATCTATAGTTTAAGATGTATATCATTTGATTCAAGTGTAATATGGACTGTCGGACAGTGTTAATGGATATAACAAGCGTTTATATTAGTTTATTTTTTATATTATATATGATCCTTGAATGTAAGTCTGGGATCCATTATAACGCCAAGATATTAATTCCATCTAGTGGAGGAAGGTACGTTTTTAATGGATTGCAACCTAAAGAAAAAAGCATTGACATACTTTATAAGAGAGCTTTAAAGAAATACTTGCTGATCAGACTGTTTTTTGTGAATTTTACTTCAACTAAGTTGTTTAGTCAATTCACTTCATACATAGTGAATTATTAAGTAGCATAGGCTGAATCAAATCTAAACTCTTTAGAAAATAAAAATTGATGCAAATTTAAATACATTTAAAGGCCACTCCTTGAGTACCAAAATAATACTCCAAGTGCAATCGAAAAAAATGGGCAGCCGTTGGGTTGGTACCATTTTCATCCATCTTCTCCCATTTTATCCCTTTAAAGAACGAATTTCGGCATATCACTTTATTTAACAAGTCTACGCAATTAGATGTATGTATTGACCGAATTTTACCACGACCTAGAATAAAGTCTTAAAAAAAATAAACAAGTAAGGAAAGGTTAAAGTCGGGCGGAGCCGATTATATGATACCCAACACAAATCCCTGCGTATATACCTGGTTTTGATTACTAAACCCAGGATTTTTATGGGGGCGGTAAATAATATTTATCGAATATGTCAAAATTGATTGGCTGTAATAAGTTGAATCTGAAGTGTTGTGTAAACAAATCAGAAACTGATAATGAGCGGTGGCAATTTCCTTGTGTAATGCTCCACTTTTGCTGTAAGTGTTCCTAACTTAAATATAACGTATATGTAGAAAATACGACTAAAAACGGGATCCATGGTAGGACAGTTGTATTTAGAAACATTGACCCATATGTTCCAATTTTCGGATTGGTATTCCGAGAGTAAATAAAATATGATCTGGAAAACTTGACCAAGATCCGATGACAAATGCAGATTTTTCAGCGGTAATAGGATAAATTGGACGGACATTTGTAGGGGGCCTATAACAACACTTGGGGGTTGTATCATAACTTGCGGAAATGAGTCGTGATCTGCAAAATTTTATAATGATCCGATGTAAGGTTCTGAAGCGGCAATAGTGTAAAATGGGGGGACCATTTGTACGGGGATTGTGTCAAAATATGGACATATATATTTGACTTTCATAGTAGGTATTCCTAGTTGAAATAGAACATGACTGCAAAATTTGAAAAACTTCCCATGTATAATGTGGGTCCTAAAGGGATAATAATAATAATTATGAAATTTGGGCCCCATTTGTTAGGGCGCTACATTAAAAAGTGAACTCTTACAGATCACTTTCAAAGTAGGCATTCTGTAATGAAATATAATGTGATCTGTAAAATTTTATCACGATCCAATATAAGATGTGGGTTCTAGAGCGATAATAGTGTAAACTGGGGGCCATTTGCATGGGGGCTATACCAAAATATTGACCCATATAGCTGGCTTTCAAAATAGGTGTTTCTAGTCCAATTGTAACATTGTGTGTGAAATTTGATCAAGATCCGATATAAAATGTGCATTTTAGAGCAGTAATAGTGTAAATCGGAGATACATTTGTATTGGGGGCTATATCAAAACATGGACCCATGTGATCCACTTTCCCGTTAGCTGTTTCTAGTTCAAATATAACTTGATCTTGAAAATTTCGTCATGATCCCATGTAAAATGTGTATTCTAGAGCAATAACAGTGTAAATTATAGGGAAATTTTTATTGAGGCTATATCTAAATCTGAACCGATTTCCTCCAAATTCAATACCAATCGTCCTTGTACCAAAAAAAAATAACTTCTGCCAAATTTCACGACAATCGGACAACAAATGCGACCTGTAGAGTGCGAAGCTTAGATGGACAGCAGACGGACGGACAGACAGATCCGTATACTAAGCCGATCCGTATACTTAAAGGTGCGTCTAGCTCGATTATTTCTTGGTATTACAAACATTTGGCGGAAAACTAACTTATAATACCCCAGTCCACGAAGTGGTGTAGGGTATAACAAGTAAGGAAAGGCTAAAGTCGGGCGGGGTCGACTGTATGATACACTCCACTTTGTATCCGAATACAAGGATTTTTGTATGTGTCCTAATCATGGACTTGAATATTTTTATCGGGGCTATATCTAAACATGGAATGAAGTGACCCACTTACACAATAGGTTTTTTCAGTTCAAATATAAGGTGTTATGCTCAATTTGAACAACTTCGGTGAAAATAAGAGGTTTCTTGGGCGGAAGACTGAAGCCGGGTGCGAAATTTGTATGCGAGCTATATATAAATCTGACCCATTTTCACCATGGGTGTTTCTAGTGGAAATATAAGATGTTTTCCCAAATTTGAAGAAGATCTGTTGAAATATATGGTTTTTAGAGCAGAAAAAGTCAAACCGGGAGCGAAATTTGAATGGGAGCTATATAGATCTGACCTATCTGACCTAGGACAATGAAGTTCAATTGTTTTCTTATTTTTAGCAATTATAGAGCTTCTTACGTTGTACGCAAATATATACAGAAGTAAAAATAATTTTAAGTTTTTACTTGTTTTTGTGACCAGGGAAATGCCCATATACTTTATGGGGTCTCTGATGAATAGTTCAAGGTGTGGCAAACGCAATGACAAAATGAATATACACTCCATCTTAAGGTGGAGGGTATATAGGTATTGTTTATAGAGTTTGGAGTCCGGGAATTCCCGATCCGTCCACAATTTTTCGGGAATTCCCGGGAAAAAATATTTAAAATTTCCCGGAATACTGGAAATATTAAAAAATATTTTATTGATTATTTTAAGCACTAATTTAGTTTTTGTATATACATTAGGGCCGGTTGATTTTTATTTTTAAAATCGTATAGCAAAAACGTAAACTACATAAAATTCTAAGAAAATTCTCCGAAGAAACCATGTATCTAAAATAAAATCCTAATCCGCGCCTATCGACTTGAAAATTTATATGCCCGCCTTTGCCAAAAAATAAATGTTAGGAAAAATAGATTTTTTCAATTTTTCTGTATAAAATTGTTTAGTAGGGTAGTTCTTTTGAACTTTATATTTTTCTACACTCAAATATTTTTTTTATTAAAAAAATATTCACCCAAGTAAAAATTTTCAAGTCGAGAGGCGCGGATTAGGGTTTGATTTTAGACCCATTGTTTCTTCGGAGAATTTTCTTAGAATTTAAGATTAAGATAGATTACGTTTTTGCTATACGATTTTTAATTTTTTTTTTCATTCATACAAATCAACCCGCCCTAATATACATAAATGGTAAATTGTAGAAATATTTCAAAGTCATATATTTACATTACTGACAATAATAATGAGTATTAGCTGCTTCGCACGCGAAAAAGCCAGTTATTTGTTAATTTTGCTATTCTCTCTGTTATTTATTTATTTATCTATTTATTTAATTTTCTTTTGGTGGATATAGATAAATCTAAAATAGTAATTTGGAAACATCCTTTTATATAGCACTCACACACAGTCAAAGTAATGTGCTTGTCGATATGCACTATTTTAGCTGAACTCCTTCGTATGTATAATTTTTATCATTTTCTACCAAGTTTTGAACAAACAAGTAAAAACATCGTTAAGATCGGCCAGGCAGAACTTTATATACCCTCCACCATGGATTGCATTCCACAGAGGTTTTCTGTTTTCGTAGAAGTGCAGTAATATTACAGGAAAATATAAATTTTTTAATATAGCCAAACCAAAACAAATACAAATATTGAAAAAATAATTTTATAAATAAATATAATATTTTAATTATTTCAAACCATTATTTATTTCAAATCAAAAAATAAATATTCTTATATTTATATTTTCAGAAAGCTTAAATACTATAAATATTGGTTGTATTTCCATTCTATTTTAATTCAAAAAGTAAAAATTTTGAAAATCCATTATCAGACGTACATAGTGCAAAATAACCTTACTTCATGATTCAACCAATTTTTGCCGTAAAAGAAAAATTACGAATTTGGAAAAAAAATTTATTTTGCGTGTCTATGCAGTCAGAGGAATGTATACACCGAATTCTATTATTCCAGCTGCGCCCATTTGGTTGGTACCATTTTTACACCCTTGACGTTTCTACGCAATTAGAATTTCATCATTTTAGCTGTAGTCGCTTAGTTGGTACTATTTTTATCCCTCTGTACCATTGTATCCCTTGAAAGTACGAATTTCATCAGTTTATTTTCCGTGTCTACACAGTCAGAGGAATGTATACTCGGAATATCATGACTCTAGCTGCGGTCATTTGATTGGTACTATTTTTATCCCCTTTTTTCATTTTAACCGCAAAAAGTACAAATTTTGAAAAATCCGTGTATTTTACTTGTCTATGCAATCAGAGGAATGTATACACCGAATTTCATTATTCTAGGTACAATCGTCTGTTTGGTACTATTTTTATTCCTCTATTACCATTTTACCCCTTAAAAGTACGAATTTAGAAAAAATACTTTTATATTATGTATCTACTCAATTAGAGGAATGTACACACATTTCGTGTTTTTAGCTGTTGTCGTTTAATATGTACCATTTTTATCCCTTTTTTACCCCATTTCACCCCCTACAAATTAGAATCACTTTATGCACGTTTTGGGAATGCGCATACCAAATATCAAGCAAATATAAACAGACATATTCAAAAAACATGCCAAAAAATACGCTAAAATATTAGGGATTATTATGGGCATTTTTAGTTCTTGTGAGGGAAAATTGTTTCCCTTTGGGCCGATTTCGCCCCGTTTCAATCCCAAACGATCTACAACTATAAGACGCATTTATGAAAAATTTGAACGTTCTAGCTCCTTTCGTTTAGATGCTAGCGCGCTTTCAACAGACGGACGGACATGGCTAGATCGTCTTAGAATTTTATGACGATCAAGAATATATATACTTTATAGGGTCTCAGGTCGATATTTCAAGGTGTTACAAACGGAATGACAAAGTTAGTATACCCCCATCCTAGAGGTGGAGGTTATAAAAATTACCACCATTTATATCCTCGATCTTATGTTTCTAGATGCAGCCAGCTACTTTATAACTTTTGCACCTCTTTCCCAAACAGTACACATTTTGAAAAACCACTATAGGTAACATATGATATGTACTTTATTTGGTAAAACATTTATTTCTTGTCGGGGTGTATCGTTGTATTAAGTACAAATTTTGAAATACCCATTTATGTTTATTTCGTTTATGTTTATCCCTTTTTGGGTTACACATCGAATTTTACGAACCCTTTCTTAGTCAACGTCTACGTCATATTTGGGAACCACCCTGAAAATTTCATGACCCTAGCTTCAGCCGTTTGGTCTGGGGGCTGGTCAATGATAAGTCAGTCAGTAACGCAACTCTTTTATATATATAGACTAGCAGTACCCGCTGTTTCGCACGCGAAAAAGCCAGTTATTTGTTAATTTTATCCGTCTTTGTTTTTGGATAGTATTTATTTAATTTTCTTTTGGTGGATATAGATAAATCTAAAATAGTAATTTGGAAACCTCCTATTAGCTAGCATTTAAATTAAATTAGCATTCAAAGGAATGTGCTTGTCGATATGCACTATTTTAGCAGAACTCCTTCGTATGTATGATTTTCTACCATGTTTTGAACAAAATATTACAACCATTTATATCCTCGATCTCATGTTTCTAGATTCAGCAAGCCAGTTTATAACTTTTAGCACTTCTTTCCCAAAAAGTACACATTTTGAAAAATCTCTATAGGTAAAATGTGTTTTTGCTTCCCCTAAAAATATGTACTTTATTTGGTAACACATTTATTCCTTGTTTCCCGTATCCCCCCTTTTAAGTACAAATTTTGAAATATCCATTTATATTCCGCGCTTACGTAATTAAATGATTGTACAGCATTTTTATCCCTTTTCGTCCCGCGCACCCCTTAAAAGTACAAATTTCGAAAAATCAAACTACTGCGGTTCTATATGGTCAGAGAAATGTACACACTAAATTTCACGATTCTAGCTGTAATACTAAAGTTGGTACCAAAATGGCCCCTTTTTGTCCCGCTAGCAACTTAAAAGTACAAATTTCGAGAAATCCATTTATGTTGCAAGTCTACGTTGTCAGAGAAATTTAAACACAAAATTTCACGACTATAGCTGAAATATTTTATTTAGTACTATTTTTATTCCGCTCATTGTTTTCAAGTACAAAATTAGAAAAATTCGTTTAGATTTGCGCTTCTCGTTGTCAGTGGAACTTACACACCACATTTCACGACTATAGCTCAATACTTTAGTTGGTACTACTTTTATCCCTTGTTGCTCACCCCCTATAAGAAAATTTCAAAAAATCCATTTAGATTGCGCTTTACACACAATTTACACTCCAAATTTCCCGACTATAGCTGCAATTCTTAAATTGGAACCCATTTTGTCCCGCCTACCCCTAAAAAGTACAAATTTCGAACAATTCAATTTTACTTCGTTTCTATATGGTCAGAGGAATTTACATACCAAATTTCACGATTCTAGCTGTAATAATTTTGTTGGTACCATTTTTATCCCTTTTTGTCCCTCTCGCCCCCTAAAAATACAAATATCGAAAAAATCTATTTTTACTTCGTTTCTATATGGTGAGAGGAAATTACATACCACATTTCACGATTCTACCTGCAATACTTTAGTTGGTCCCATTTTTATCCCTTTTTGTGTCGCTCGCCCTTTAAAAGTAAAAATTTCGAAAAATCCAATTTTACTTCATTTCAATATGGTCAGAGGAATTGACATACCAAATTTCACGATTCTAGTTGTAATACATTAGTTGATACCATTTTTATCCCTCTTTGTCCCGCTCGCCCCTTAAAAGTACAAATTTCGAAAAATCCCTATTTGTAGCTCTTCTGCATGGTCAGTGCAAGGAACACACCGAATTACACGTGTCTAGCTACTGCCGTTTAGTCAGGACGAAGGTTCGATGATTATCACTTTTTGGGCCATTTTACCCCCTAAAAGTACGAATTTCGTAAAACCCTTTCTTAGTCGACGTCTACGTCATATTTGGGAACTACCCTGATAATTTCATGACCCTGGCTTCAGCCGTTTGGTCTGGGGGCTGGTCAATGATAAGTCAGTCAGTCAGTCAGTCAGTCAGTAACGCAACTCTTTTATATATATAGATTACCACAAACAAAACTTTTGAAATTCGCTAAGTCACTATTTTTTGCGAAACCCAGGGAATAAAAAAATTTTGTGAGGATATTGGCAGGATCTTTATAATGATTCAAAAATATCATACTGACGTAGTGTCAATACCTAACCACTCGTGCTATCTGGTTCAACTCTAAATTTCTTGTTTTCGGAGAAGAATCGACGAAATAAAAGGTAAAAATCTTCTCAATGAAGAATTTAAATTACATATGAAACTCAAAGCCGAATCGAGGACATAGGGCAGCCACTTTGCGACTTGGTTATGGAAAATTTCATGAAAAGGACGTAAGCGTGATCGTGGTTGCCATTTGGCTGATGTTGTTTTACATTATTAACGGCATACCTTCCTCTTTATTATGAAATAAACTTCCGATCATTTATCTCAAAAAATGGAAATTTTCTTTGAATACCAAAATAACACCTCTTGTTGGAAAACCCTGTATAAACCGCTATGGACTATTTAACAGTCCAACCTAAATCCGCTCGGTCAGCCGCTGCGGTCAATTTTGATTATATGGGCATTTCTCCAGAAAGGTCCACCAAGGCCAAAAAATTAAAAGTTCTTGTAAACGCTTTGTTTTATTATATTTGCATAAAGAAATAATCAAATTTAACTTATGTAAAAAAATTAATTCATATCCTATCTTGAGGTACTTGAGTGCAAAGTAGCTCAAGTGCAATATTACTCTTTCGAATATTTCTCTTGCATATTTTGGTTTGATAAAAGTTCTTAAATAGAGACATTACACTTTGACTTTTGCTGTCTAAAATCTTTCAGGGAGTACAAAGAGTCAAAAAAGAAAGGATACGAAGTTATACGACTGCTATTAACTGTATCTTTTTGGTTTGCATTATCACATATTTCGATGTCACGTTAGACATGGAAAAACAACATTTGTTGCTACTGTGTCCAAAGTACATGCAGAAAGATCTCAAAATTTTGAGTACAAACAGAGATTTGTATTCAATTTAAATAAAAATAAACGTTACTGGAAAATGAGAAAATTTGTGAGCTTGGTACTTCATTAAAGTTGGTCACGTGCGTAATCTTAAGTGTGAAAATTAAAAATTAAAAAAAAATCTTACTTCAATAATTTGTTTTTGTAAAAAAATACTTTTGTAATTTATTTATTAGCAAAAACGGAGGAAAAAAATAAAGAGAGCTGAAAACAGCGGAGAGAAAGTTGAAAGAAAATCAGCTGAAATTTCAAATTAATAATTTGAAAAACAAAATTTTGCTTTTTGCTGTTATTATTTGAGAATGAATACATTGAATACTTCTGTGGATTACAAAAAATATATATTATCTATAATTTCGTAAAAATTGCAACTGAAACAACATAAATACCATGATGGAAAAAATGTCACGTGCGTAATGTCACGTGCGTAATGTCACGTGCGTAATTTACAATTTATTTTTTTCTTCGCCAACCCATGCATAGTTGCTTTTGAACAAAACATGATTATAAAGGCCCATTACTAACCTTTATAAAAACATTTTTCCCGAAATAAAAACCTCCTACAATTCGCTTACTTTCGCACTTTTTCTTACGGTCCTAAAAGGCACTTCTATTTTTGTCACGTGAGTAAGTCAACTTTGATTGCATGGCATTTGGGTACCCAGTGCTCAATTTACCATTATATATACTTTTTAGAAAGAACTCATCACAAACAACGTAACAATTCTAGAATTCATTCTAAAATTCCAATCCACTTCTATTTTTTTAATATTCAAACACAATAAAACGCGTACAAATGTCGCGTGCATAACCAGAGAAACACCCATATGTATTCTTATTTTAACAAGGTAAGGATTGAAGGGCGAAACAGATCCGTTTCAGAAACATGGTTTGAAGTATTGTAGTGGAAAAACGTTTTGTTTCGTATCGGTATTTACTTTAAGATTTGCAATCAATTTAGAAGTAGAAGAACGACTCCTAAGTTTCATAGATTGTTCTGTAAGTAGAGATGCCGATTATATTGATTTTTTTGGAAAAAATAAGATGGAAAATATTCAAAGGGAAATAGAAGAAAAAACTGAAGCCATTTTTATTCACTGCGTGGGAAAAAATAAGATGGGAAATATTCCAATAGTTGGACTTATGCAAATGTAATGTCGGGCAACAAGAATGTACTTCAAAGGGACAAGCCATTTTATTCACAGTTTACGGGTAATATAGCGTGTACCGTAGCTCCAAATAATACGTGATTTGAGTTTTACAGTGGTCAAAGTCGGTGTTCTTGGGCGTTTTGATCGATTTGATCTTTTCTGCTCTAGAATCCAAATTTTTTATCGAATTTACTTCAAATTAGGTAAAACACCTATAATCCTACTAAAAGCACCTGTGGTGATCGTGGGTAAGATCGGTTCAGATTAAGATATAGATTTAGATATAGTCATACAAATGTTGCTCCCAAATGTTGTTGTAGGTCACAATGGTCCATGATTGGGATCCTTCCCGATCTCACTTTTTTACCGAATCGAATTGCAATGGGATAGAAAGTGGGGGGTGTCATATAGTCGGCCTGTCCGACTTTTGCCTTTCCTTACATGTTTTTATATATTTTAGCTTTTTTTATTCACTACAAAATATGAAAAATTCAGAATAGAGTTATCATAGGTTCATAAACTAAAAATGTTTTTCAAAATTTCAATTATTTATTTAAGCAGGCCAAAGTTGTAGTTATTGGGTTATTCACACATGCGATTTTAGGAAAAATAAGTTTAGAAAATTGCGCGGTGATAGTCCTTAAACTTACTTAAACTCTAAAAAATATTTAAAAAAAATAGCTAATTTATCTTTGTAGTAAACTAATATATTCTGCAGGGCAAATAACTTTCTTAACGGGAAAGTCTATCTCGAAAGGCTTCAGGGAGCTGAATATTTCATCAAATCATATTGTATCATATTTATTTTAATACATTACATACATGTTAATACTTCTTCTTTAATTAATTGAAAAAAAAAAATAATTATTTTTTGCTTTAAATGATTGCTGTTGATTTAAAAGACTGAATTCATGTTTATGTAAAATATTTACTTATCATATAAAGCTTGTAATAATTCTTGTTTCATTTGAACTGGGATATTGTCGTGGCTCAAGACCATTTTGCATCTATAGTTTATAGAACATTTACATTTATTACTTGGCTACACACTACATAGTGGTATGAAGATTTCAATATGAATTAATCTCTTACTTTTCATTGTCAGTTTCATCCGGAATAAATACAAAGCATAACAAATAAAATTTGAGTTTACTTGCGAAAAATCTCATAAAATGGGCTAAATCTCATAAAATGGACTATTTTTAAATATAAACTGTGGAAGGCAATAGCCCTCGCCAGTAGAAATCTATTACTACACCCATGATGAAACTAGTAAAAATGGCGATAAAAATAATATTTTCACCTGGAAACTTTCAAGAGAAATAGAATCGACATATTTAAATGACCCATTTTACACGATGATTTTATGCTTTACTACCCAAATTCATATGGATTTGCACGGACTTTTTTCCTTTCGTGTTTAAAACAATATAAATTTGAAAATTTTACCAGAGAAATGTCAACAATACCCAAACTTCCATTTCATGACTGTTTTCTTAGCTTACCTACGGCGTTCGCCTTCAAACTCGAAAGTCTTGATTCAAGTAAAAAAGTCACCGTGTAAATTGGGTCTAAGAACTAATGACTGGACTATTTCAGTGTTTTTATTTTGGTAGGCATGAATTTATTTAATTAATATTATTTTTTTATAAAGCTTATATTGCTTTTACATTTTAGAATATTTTCCCTCTGTTTCTGAAAAGTATTTTCGTCTCTAGACGTATGAATCTTCTAAATTCAAAACGTCACATTCTTAGCCACGCGAGTTTTTTTCCTTAAACTTTTTTTTGCATGTAGTGTACGTGTCTGTTACTTGTACCTGTGATTTAAATGACGTCTAGTGTAAAATATTTGTAAAATGTAAAATATTTAGACAAAAACATTCCTTTTTAATTTGTAATATTTCAGTATTAAAAAATACAACAGTTACTAAATGTTGATATTGTTAACCACATTGGACCTAAAATAAATTATTTTCCCGAGATTCCCGGGAATGGAACCATTCACGCACGCTCACGTGGGTAAAATAAATTTTGCTCACGATCACGCGTGATTCACGCAATTCACGTGAATCGCGCCCATCTCTATTAACCACATTCTCGTAGAACGTCTGGGTATCCAAATTGTGCACAGAAATTACCCGTTCGGTTATACATGCCATATATGTACAGTGGCCGACAAAAGTCAACATATGACCCAAATTTCGGCTCCCTGACTAGTTCAGAAGCATGATGAAGAACTGCACTACATAGTTTTGTTTTACATTCTTTTTATTAATAAGTACCAAAAATCCGTAGAAAATATTCACGAAAAAACTAAAAAAAGTCTACATACGACCTACATGTTATGCTTCATTTTGTTGATTTCTACAAGTTAATAGCGGAAAAGTAACCATACTTTAATTTCTATTTTTGCGATACGTTTTAGACTTCTAAATTTGTTAGTTAGTTGGACAGTTTTTTGGCACTTATTAATAAAAAGAGATTTCAAACCAACTACATCATTACATTTCCTCATAATGCTTCTGAACTAGTCAGGGAGCCGAAATTTGGGTCGTATGTAGACTTTTGTCGGCCACTGTATATCTGGTTGGAAATTCCAATTTACCGCGATATTGTTCACTTACGCTCATCACCATGTAGCCAATTTTAAATTGCACCATTTAACTAATGCGAAAACTCGCGAATTCACATTCAATATGACATTTCTCGTATTATGTACATACTTAGAAAATTTGAACTAAATATGAGTGGGCACATTG
The DNA here is from genome assembly GCA_947397865.1 of Polietes domitor. NCBI lineage: Eukaryota > Metazoa > Arthropoda > Insecta > Diptera > Muscidae > Polietes > Polietes domitor. The sequence continues at coordinate 127,729,230 of OX377619.1, read as the reverse complement.
AACTAAATTGGTGTATGCATTTTACTTACATTTACGATTTTTTTACTCGAATTCGGTAAATTTTTCTCAAAAATGTATTTCAATTTTCACCTCAACAATCATAAATTTTGGAGTGCCTTAACTCAAAGGTATAACAATTGTACTTGAAAAGAGCATACTTCTGTACTGAATTCTAGAAATCTAGAAATCAATTTGGAGTAAATTTAAGTTTAATGCATTCTTAACTTATAAAAACCCTAGAATTTCATGTTTAACATTCTATAAACTGAAATAAAAATTTTACTCAAAACGAGTATTATTTACTCATTTTAACTACAAATTTACTTGAATTGTGTAAATATTCTGGGATCAATTTGAGTAAATTTTGAAATTAAATCTAGTTCGAAGTTTTTTTTTGAGTGTAGTCGGAAGTCAAATCTAGATGGGACATTTGCGTGGGGCTATATCAAACATCGCCCAATATGCCACACTTTCACTGCTGGTATTCTTATCTCAAAATATAATGTGTAGAATATAATTTCAGCATAGATCTTCATATTCATTAGCATCCCTCCCTACATTTCCAATCGTATATTTCAATTATTTCTTAGTATTTCAAATATCTGACATGCAATTAACTTATTTTGCAGTGGTAAATATCAGGAGTCGAAGAACGTTGCCGTTATTATATTTATTTATCTAGTTATGACGAATTCAATATTATTTTTCCAAACGCTTTAAAGTTTAAATTGAGCCCCCTTATATAAGTATAATAACAAAGTCATACATCAAAAACCAAACTTCATTGATAAAATTTACGACATCATTTGAAGACCCATACGACGGCAAATACAAAAAAAAAAACGAAAATAATTGCAAACACAACAATTTCATCTTCCGGATAGTATGAAGATGACGATGATGATGGATGCATAACTATAATATTACACCTGTGAAGAACATTGCATGTGCACACATTGAAGTGGTCCAAACTTTATATTGAAAAGTGCACGAATATTAAAAAATCTTAATGTATCAAACTTAGTGTCATAATACACCATACGATACTTTAACAAGTAAGAAGGCGTTAAGTTCGGCCGGGCCGAATCTTATATACCCTCCACCACGGAGTGCATACCACAGTATTACCGGCAGATTAAAGGATATCGACTCTACCTAGAAGCGCAGTACCATATTACGAAAATTGTGACATTTTTATGCCGTTTACTATATTTGTTAACTATTTCAAACTATAATGTATACTTATGCGCACTGTGTAAAATCTACTACTATAAATAAATACAATGTTGTAATTGTGAAAGTGAACATGTCTAAATATTAGGCGATTGTCAGTCGCCATTAGAAAGAAGCGTTTTCAGATACAGACAAAGTGATAAGAAAAGTATAAATTTGATTTGAACTGGGATATTGTCCTGGCTCAAGACCATTTTGCTTCTATATTTAATAGAATGCAAATTTATTTACAAATGGCATGGTGACATTTATTACTTGGCTGCAGACTACCACGATCATGATTTCGACCATGTCAAAAGTCTTTTCAAGTGGCTTCGCAGCGACTTTTCAACATCAAACCCGGCCTCTATAAGGAGTTGATTCTCACAAACGAACGAGAATCACAACTCACTTGCCGAATTTGCGTTTAAAAAATCGCACCAAGTAATAAAGCACACATGCCATCTTACAAGCATCTCATTGAGTTGCATATGTAAGTATGTGTATATGCAGGTATAGTTACCCAGCAATACTTCTGCCGTGCCAACGCTCATTTGTTTTAGTTTTTTCGTTTGCATTTTTTTGGTCTGTAATCAATATTTGATTTGAACTGGGATATTGTCCTGGCTCAAGACCATTTTGCTTCTATATTTAATAGAATGCAAATTTATTTACAATTTATTATTTTTTTATTATTTATTTAAACGCAAATTCGGCAAGTGAGTTGTGATTCTCGTTCGTTTGTGAGAATCAACTCCTTATAGAGGCCGGGTTTGATGTTGAAAAGTCGCTGCGAAGCCACTTGAAAAGACTTTTGACATGGTCGAAATCATGATCGTGGTAGTCTGCAGCCAAGTAATAAATGTCACCATGCCATTTGTAAATAAATTTGCATTCTATTAAATATAGAAGCAAAATGGTCTTGAGCCAGGACAATATCCCAGTTCAAATCAAATATTGATTACAGACCAAAAAAAATGCAAACGAAAAAACTAAAACAAATGAGCGTTGGCACGGCAGAAGTATTGCTGGGTAACTATACCTGCATATACACATACTTACATATGCAACTCAATGAGATGCTTGTAAGATGGCATGTGTGCTTTATTACTTGGTGCGATTTTTTAAACGCAAATTCGGCAAGTGAGTTGTGATTCTCGTTCGTTTGTGAGAATCAACTCCTTATAGAGGCCGGGTTTGATGTTGAAAAGTCGCTGCGAAGCCACTTGAAAAGACTTTTGACATGGTCGAAATCATGATCGTGGTAGTCTGCAGCCAAGTAATAAATGTCACCATGCCATTTGTAAATAAATTTGCATTCTATTAAATATAGAAGCAAAATGGTCTTGAGCCAGGACAATATCCCAGTTCAAATCAAATATTGATTACAGACCAAAAAAAAAATGCAAACGAAAAAACTAAAAAAAAGTATAAATTTTAAAGATATCCCCATTCGCCCCATTCTCCGCCCAAATGTACAAATTTCGAAAAAAAAACCTTTTTCGAGTCTTCATAGTCAGAATGTATACACCGAATTTCATGATTTCAACTTCAGCGGTTTGGTAGGTCCCATTTTTATCCCTCTTTTTAATTATATCCTATCCGAAAAATCCCTCTATTTGACGTGTCTATGCAATTAGAGGGATGTACACACCGAATTGCATGATTCTAGCTGTTGTCGTATCATTGGTACAATATTTTATCCCTTTTTGTCCCATTTCGTTAGCTAAAACTTTTATTTTCTTTGTGGTGCTTCCAAGCTACAAGAGAAATGTCCGCAACAAATTTCAAATATATGAAAATCAGAAATCTAATTAATAAGCCAAGGCTACCAATATTTTTATACTATGTATATATAATGGAAATAATTCTTCAATTCATAAAGTAAATATAAGGCAGCAGTCATAAATACCCTAAATATTGGGGGATAGAGAGTGTATTTTCAGCTACAGTCGTTTGGTTGGTTGTATTTCGATCCTATTTTAATTTCAAAAGTATAAATTTTGAAAATACCTTGTCTTAACAACTTAATTTTTTGTCGTAAAAGCAACAAAATAAAGTACGAATTTGAAAAAAAAAATATTTTACGTGGCTATGCAGTCAGAGTAATGTATACACCGAATTCCATGATTCTATCAGCGGTCATTTTGTTGGCACCATTTTTATCCCCTTTTTCCAATTTTGCCCCCTCAAGAGTCTAGCTGTATTCGTTTAGTTGGTACTATTTTTATCCCCTGTAGCCATTTTATCCCTTGAAAGTACGAATTTGGAAAAAACATTTTATTTTTCGTGTCTACGCAGTCAGAGGAATGTATACTCCGAACTTCATGATTCTTTTCCATTTGAACCCCAAAAAGTACGCATTTTGGAAAGTTGTTTTATTTTACGTGTCTACGCAATCAGAGGAATGCATATATCGAATTTCATTATTCTAGGTGCAGCCGTTAGGTTGGTACTATTTTTATCCCTCTATCCCCATTTAACCCCTTAAATGTACGAATTTAGAAAAAATGTTTTTATATTATGTATCTACTCTATTAGAGGAATGTACACGCCGAATTTCGTGTTTCTATCTGTTGTCGTTTGATAGGTACCATTTTTATCCCTTTTTGTCCCATTTCGTCCCCTACAAATAAAAATCACTCTATGGTGCCCTTTTATGCTATAAAGGGAATGCGCGTTGCAAATTTCAAGTAAATACAAGCTAATATGTTCAAAAAACATGCTGAAATACTCTAAATATTAGGGGTATTTTCAGTCCTTGTGAGGGAAAAATTTTTCCCTCTGGGCCGATTTCGTCCACTTTCAATCCCAACCCATCTAAAGAGTGATTTTTTTGAGGTTAGGATTTTCATGCATTAGTATTTGACAGATCACGTGGGATTTCAGACATGGTGTCAAAGAGAAAGATGCTCAGTATGCTTTGACATTTCATCATGAATCGTCTTACAAACGAACAACGCTTGCAAATTATTGAATTTTATTATCAAAATGCGTGCTCTGTTAAGAAAGTTCATTGCGCGCTTCCATTTTATGGTCAGTTTAATCGACCCACTGAAGCGGCTATTCGGGCTATTGTGACTAAATTTCGCACCAAATTTACATTGTTGGACATTAAACCACCAACACGCTTACGTAGAGTGCGAACTGAAGAAAATATCGCAGCTGTATCGGCCAGTGTTAATGATGACCACCAATTTTCGATTCGTCGCCGTTCGCACCAATTGGGTCTCTGTTACTCAAAAACGTGGAAATGCCAAAATTGGACTAAGCGGATGGACCACCTAAGACGCAGCCGCGGTCAACATTTAAATGAAATTATCTTCAAAAAGTAAATGTCATGGACCAATCTAACGTTTCAAATAAAGAACCGATGAGATTTTGCAAATTTTATGCGTTTTTTTTTAAAAAAAAGTTATCAAGCTCTTAAAAATCACCCTGTACAACCATAAGACACATTTAGGAAAAATTTGAACCTCCTAGCTCATTTCGTTCGGCCGCTATCGTGCTTTCAACAGACAGACAGACAGACGGACATGGCTATATCGTCTTAGAATTTTACCACGACCCAGAATATATATACTTTATGGGGTCTCCGATGAATATTTCAAGGTGTTACAAACGGAATGACAAAGTGAATATACCCCCATCCTGGAGGTGGAGGGTATAAAAAAAGGCGTTATACTTGATCCGGATGATATACGTATGAAACTATAGGTAAAATTGAGTTAATTGCCGGTTTTAGTTATACATTTCCTCATCCTGTTGCCCCTTCACAGTACTACAAAAATTCTAAAAGATAATATATTTCAAAAATTATTTTAAATACTTATCCACACCCTATGAAAATATTTCAAATTTCAGCTTCAATCTGTATTAGATCAGTATTAACGAGCTTTTCAAATTTACCCCTTAATTTATTTAGTTTATTCATGAAATAATTGTTAATGCTAAACTATTACAGATAGAAGCTATCAATTCGAAGTATTTTTAGCATACATACTTTTCTTTAATTTGCCATTTATACCGATACATACAGGGTGCGAATAAGTATTAAAAATGATTTTTGAAAAATTGTATCCTTTGGAACTTTGTAGTCCTTTTAAGGGGCAACAGCTCCATTTCACCTATAGTTTCCGACGTAAATCATCTGGTTCAAATGTATATAAACTGTCGGACAGTGTTTTTCTTTAAGACTTGATAACTAAGCTGCGATAAGAAAAAACATAAATAAGAAGTTAAAATTTCACTCAAAATAAACAAATCTTTTTTAAAATTGTCGCCTACACCATATATCAATATGTATGTGCAAACAAATTTTGAAAAAATAATAATTTCCAGTACATATCAAATTTATGGTTATCGAGGCTAATTCCAAAAAACTCAACATAATTTATTTTTATTGTATGTAGTTGGCGACAATGTGAAAAAATATTTTTTATTTTGTGCACAAAATACATGCGTTTCCTGTGGTTTCCTTTTTCGAAAAATTTAATTTTTTGTTGAAGTGGAGATCACTGCGTTCCTATAATTCTTGCCAAGAAACCAATTTTTGTAATGCCTTTCGTGATTGTTCGGATCTGAACAAAAATGAATGCCAAATAGTTCAGTGGGAGTGTGCGCGTCTTGCAAGGGTGCTGAGTTCGATTCCTGGTAAAAATCCAACATTAAAAATTTTTCACTTTTCATAATAAAGAAAACGTTTCTGCAGTTAATTTTCTCATCCGAACACACTTTCACATGAAAATTTTCATTTCAAATTGCTCAAGGTCAGGGAAGAAACAATTGCACCATTTTAGCGCCAGCAGCGCCATCAAAAACTTTTACTTTTATATACTTAAACGTTTTATTGTTTTTATACCATGTGTTAATAAATTAACGAATAAATGTTCAATCTGTTGACTTTTCTGAGAACATACACTGAAATTTTGTAAACGGTATTTTGAAAAAAAAAAAAAAACATTAAAAATATAACCATTATTTTACGAATTCGAAATTTTCGGAGTCGAAAAAGACGAGTTTAAAATTTCAAAAAAATGTAATTAATGTAACCATTTTGAAAATCATAGAAACATTGGCATAGGACGATAACATTTAAAAGTAATTGAAATTTTCTTCCAAGACAAGGTGCAGTACATTAAAATTGGTCAAGTATTTCAGGAGTTATAAAAATTTTTGGAATATTTTTAAGAGAAGAGTGCAATTCGAAGCAATCCAAGCTAGTAATATAAAAACTAGTGCCGTTTGATATGGAATGACTCATACATACGTATGTATAAACATCGGTCCACAATCATAAAAAACAAGATCGTTATCACGCTCGTCATTGCCATCATAGGATGACTGATTTTCGTTTCACAATTGCTCTACCTGACCGAAATTCAATGGAACCACATCTATGTGAACACGTCCATAAGTATGTTTGATTGTAGTTCATTCCCTTATGTGTATGTATGCACATACATACATATCTATGTATGAATTCATCTTTATTCACATTAGATGTACTGCAGAGTACATTGTTGTTGTAAATATGCATACATACATACATACGGACGTACATATGCAGGGTGTAATAAATAGGTACATAAATTACAAATAGGCACCTTCGCCATTACGTCTGTGGTGTCCTTACATTTCCAGTGGAGTGTGCGCACATCCGTATCCAACCAAAAAATAGATCACAACAAAACCTTAAAGCAACCGAAACCGTCCATCCATCCGTCCGTCCGTCTGTTCCGACCGGCATAACTTTACATAGAACCACTCTCACTGAGTGCTTCGATATTAAATATTTAAGCCTTCTTCCATCCACATCGTACTCGCGCCATTCACAAACAACTACCCTCGATGTTGAGTTCAATCGCAGCATAGCTCCGCACTGTGCTCTTGTAGAGGGATAGAAGTGAATGGGATTTTTGGCTTTCAGACAGTTCTAATAGTCAAGCACCCAAACACGAAGCACCACACAACAACAACAACCCATTCAAACAACAAATGGGCGGAGCTGTTACAAATTATAAAAGCAACAAAAAGCGAACGTCTTTGCATCGTTTTATAGCCGGTAATTCAAAATAAACGACGCCCCCTGTTCATTTGTCAGCGGCTCGACAATAATTACAACAAACAAATATGTGAGCAAAGCTGAGCAGCACAAAAAACCTACCCAACCACCACCATTATAACGACCCAAATACAATACACGGCTCTCATTCAATGGTTTCTTGAGGGGAGAACGAGATTCTCCTTTTTGGAGAGATTCTCACGGAGTGTAGAGAGCAAAAGCCCTTCTAATGAGCATCGTATGACAGCACAGTGGGGTAAACATATTTTATATGTCAATCTATTTGTTTTTTGCGTCTTGTTGTCAGAGCAGCCATATATCATTGAGAATTAGCGGATATTAGGGCTGTTTTCCTTGAAGCCGAGATAACAAACTGCGATAACCAAAGCGCTAATAAAAGTAATTTCTTTACTCAAAATAAAAAAATATTTTTATTCACTCCACGAGAGTATTATGTCTTTGTGCATTTGTTAATACAGATCGGCTTAGAATCACGTTCTGAGTCGATTTAACAATGTCCGTCTGTCCATCTATTGGTGTAATAAAATTAGATTTAGATATAGCCCCCATACAAATGTAGCTCTCGATTTGACTTTTTCCGTTCTATAAACCACATGTAGTACACGATTTTCTTCAAATTGGCTTAACACCTTATAATCTAAGTAGAAACACCTGTGGTGAAAGCGGGTTAGATCGGTTCAGATTTAGATATAGCCTCTATACAAATGTCGCTCTTGATTTGACTTTTTCCGCTCTATAAACCACATATAGTACCCGATTTTCTTCAAATTTGGCTTAACACCGTTTAATCTAACTAGAAATACCTGTGGTGAAAGCGGGTTAGATCGGTTGAGATTTAGATATAGCCCCGATACAAATGTTGCTCCCGATTTGACTTTTTCCGCTCTAGAAACCGTATGTTGCACCCGATTTTCTTTAAATTTGGCACAACATCTTATAATCCAACTATAAAGACCTATGCTGAAAATGGGTAAGATCGGTTCAGACGAAGATATAAATTTGTTTATATATATATAAATGTTGCTCCCAAATGTTCAACCGATTTTGCCCAAACCTTACATATTATATTTCACCTATAAACATACATGGTGAAAGCGGATCACATCGTTCCAAGTTTCAATATACCCCCAGACAGATGTCCTTTCCAATTTAACATTTTTTGGCAAACACATACTTTTTTACTGAATTAAATTGTAATAGGATATAAAGTGGAGTGGATAGTCGGCTCCGTCCGACTTTAGCCTTTCCTTACTTGTTTCACATTGTCGCCACCTACAATATAAATATTTGTATCAAAACAAATTAAAAAAAATTGTTTGTGTTGATTTTTTTTGGATTAGCCTCGATAAGCCTAAATTTGACTTACACTGAGTCCAAAATTTTAACATAAAATTTATTTTTTTAAATATGTTCTCATACACACATTGATATTGCTGTTGGCAACAATTTTAAAAAATATATTTTTTATTTTGAGTGAAATTTTATCATTAGCAGCTTAGTTATCCAGTCTTAAAGAAAAACACCCCTATTATTAAATAAAAATAGACATTATCGGAAATTCAATTTTAAAAAATCAAAAAATGTAACTTTATGAATGACCTGTTCAAATATAATAAAATATGAATTTATTGAAATCAAAGCGGTAAACTATATTTGTACAATTGAAGAAATTGTATGCATTGAATACTTACCAAGACAAATGATTGTATTTGTTACATCATGAAAATCCTTTTTTATAGTAAAGCCTGGCTGATAGAAACCGATGCATGCAATATGCTTTTATTCACAACTAGCTTTATGTACCCGCCCTTCAGTACGTGTTTTGTGATAGTTTTAAAATATATTTTGTTTGCGCGGTGCCACTCGGTACGGATCATTGATATATATTAGAGTGGCTTCACAATAAAAGTTGTAGATGCTCCCGACTAATATGAAATTTTGGTTTGTTTTATGTGTTCTCCCAAAATATTTCGCTTTTATCACTGTCCGGTTGTGAGCCGGAACCGGAAGCGTTCAAAATAGCCTATATAAATCAGAATTCACAGTGAGAAAATAACCACTAGAAACTAAAGTTTGGTCCGAGCCTTATCAAACTATATCAAAAAGATGCAATATGACGCAGTAAAAAGGACAGCTTTTTACGATTTCAGTGAAATTTTTGATGTACTTTTTATAATATTCGCAAAAACTTTCACATTTTTAGTTCGATTTATGTTTTTAGGGGCTTGTTGGAGAGGCATTGATCGCCAATTGAAATTTTTAGAAGTGCTTAACCCATTAAGTGCCGCAAATTCTGTTCATACTGTTGGTTCTCAGTGCGTTAAATGTGAAGTAAAATCTGAAATATTGGGTTATTTTCATCGAAACACATTCTAGTTTTATACAAACCTTATTTTTGGAAAAAAAAAGTCAACCATTTAAATTTCCGCCCTTAACAATTAAAACATAAATAATCGAATTTTTTAATCGGGAAAATTAAAAGGGCATGAAACTTGAATCATTTTTAGCATTTTTTTCCATGCTTTATAAGGTTACTTTCTATATATGTTTGTGTGCCACAAAATTTGAAATCAATTTTTGAAAGCTTTTTTCTGAACCAATTTTGCTCAAATTTTGCACACTTAATCATTTTCGATGACAATACAAGGAAATGGAAAAATTTGACCAATTGGACAAAGGGGCGTGGCACCTCCCATACGAAGTTAAAACCTATTATTGAATATTGTCAGTTCTATGACACCTAGAATGCTGAAATTTTGTGTAAGTGCATCTAGCATCAATTCGCATAGTTGTGCCAAAAATGGGCGGTATTGGAAAAGTGGGCGTGGCATCTCCCATACGAAGTTAAAACCTATTATTGAATATTGTCAGTTCTATGACACCTAGAGTGCTGAAATTTTGTGTAAGTGCATATACCATCAATGTGCATAGTTGTGCCAAAAAGGGGAGGTATTGGAAAAGTGGGCGTGGCACCTCCCATACGAAGTTAAAACCTATTATCGAATATTGTCAGTTCTATGACACCTAGAGTGCTGTAATTTTGTGTAAGTGCATCTAGCATCAATGTGCATAGTTGTGCCAAAAATGGGCGGTATTGGAAAAGTGGGCGTGGAACCTCCCATACGAAGTTAAAACCTATTATTGAATATTGTCAGTTCTATGACACCTAGAGTGCTGAAATTTTGTGTAAGTGCATCTAGCATCAATTCGCATAGTTGTGCCAAAAATGGGCGGTATTGGAAAAGTGGGCGTGGCATCTCCCATACGAAGATAAAACCTATTATTGAATATTGTCAGTTCTATGACACCTAGAGTGCTGAAATTTTGTGTAAGTGCATCTAGCATCAATTCGCATAGTTGTGCCAAAAAGGGGCGGTATTGGAAAAGTGGGCGTGGCACCTCCCATACGAAGTTAAAACCTATTATTGAATATTGTCAGTTCTATGACACCTAGAGTGCTGAAATTTTGTGTAAGTGCATCTAGCATCAATTCGCATAGTTGTGCCAAAAATGGGCGGTATTGGAAAAGTGGGCGTGGCACCTCCCATACGAAGTTAAAACCTATTATTGAATATAGTCAGTTCTATGACACCTAGAGTGCTGTAATTTTGTGTAAGTGCATCTACCATCAATGTGCGTAGTTCTGCCAAAAATGGGCGGTATTGTAATAGTGGGCGTACCACCTCCCATACGAAGTTAAAACATATTATCGAATAGTGTCAGTTCTATGACACGTATAGTGCTCAAATTTTGTGTAAGTGCATCTAGCATCAATGTGCGTAGTTGCGCCTAAAATGGGCGGTAATGCAAAAGTGGGCGTGGCACCTCCCATATGAAGTTAAAACCAAAATTACACCTACTGTAATTTTGTGTAAGTGCATCTAGCATTAATGTGCGTAGTTGTGACAAAAATGGGCGGTAATGGAAATGTGGGCGTGGCACCTCCCATACGAAGTTAAAACCCATTTTCGAATATATGCCGTTCTATGGCAGATAAAAAACTGAAATTTTGCAGTAATTTTTCCTTCTACAAAAGATAACTAAAAAAGAATTTCTAGGCCCAATAGAATTCTGCTTGCATAAAGCATGGATTTGAAAAAAAAATTTTTGATTTACTAGTTCATTTGATACTTGCCATTGTATGGCAAGCAAAAAAAATAAATTTTGGAAATTGAAAGTTCTGTAAAAAGGACAAACGATCGCGAAATAAAAAAACTGAGATGCAGTTTTCTTACTGGTGACCTATCGTTTCACTTCTATATAGTCTATATATTTAGATTATTCATGTTTTAATTGTTAAGGGGGAAGATTGTCCCAATTGAAGCCATTCTTAGGTGTACTATGGAACCCACTGTCGTAAAAGCTTTGCCGCCCTGAGCTGAGAGCAGCAGTACGAGAGCTTTCACCCCCTAAGAAATCTGAACAACAAAGATGCCTGCAACACCATCAGGACTGGGAAAAGAGAGCACTGCCAATCACCGAAGGGTGGTAGCACATTGTTGCTTCTTGACTCCCAAAAGCCAGACAGTGGAATATTTGGACATGCTCAAATGTGCACTTGCCAGAGTGTTGGTGGTACAATGTACGTGGTAGTGGTGGAACAGCCAACAAAGTAAAGCAACATAATAATGTTCGGAACCAGACAACGAGACTGCCAAATAAGAATTCCAATAAGAATTGACACCACAAACGCGTAACGAAACGGTTGTGCACGACGACGACGGCGACGCCAACAACAATAATAGAAGAAGAATAAGAAGAAGAGGAAAAAGCGAAAACGACAAATCGCGAAGCTCAGCTATATGACCAATATATACCTGGGAAAAAGTGCTTGACTCGGCCATTCTTGGGCAGACAGACGGACACCCCACTATTGCAAAGAGGCAAAAAAGCCGTTAGTCGTTACCGCCAACTCTTTACAGACGGTTGCGATGATAGTATAACGTGGCGACGAATAGCATAGCCGGGCTTCTAAAAAATCGCTGAGTTTTGAAAAAAAAAGAAGAAATCTAAATATCTTTAATATATCACAAGTTTCCGCTTTTAAAGAAATTTAAGAAGTTAATTTTCCAAAGAAAAGAAAAATTAAATAAAAAAGAAAAGAAAAATAATCGAATGAATTTAAGTGATTGTTTGAGATTGAATCGATATCGGGAGATTCAGATGGATGCTTTTTGTTTTTGTGAATAAAATCGAGAATAGGCGAATTAAAATTTCGTTTCAAACGAACAACGTTTTCTTCACATCGAGTTACCCACCATAAAAGTATCTTCAATGAAAATGGAGGATCCAAACCTCGCTGACCAGTATGTACAGGAGTTTGTGCTCGAACATCTGGAGGACGGGACATCTGCAGTTGGTGTTAAGCGCGAGGACCATAGTCCCACGACAGCGGTGGCCAAAATCACCTGGAGCACCGAGCCCGCGCCCGCAGGGCCGGAAGATGAAGAGACTGCCGTGGAGCCCCTAATCAAGATGCGAGCCTTCTCCAGCAGTTGGTCTCACATGGACGAACGACGATTACAGCCTTTATCGCCACCACCGGAAATTTACACGCACGGACCCATGGCTGGTCAAGCGATATTAGTAAATACGTCAGTACCAGGAGGAGTGCCTTCGACACCTCCCGAAACACCACCTGTCATAGGTTCCCCGACGGGCAGTACCTGCGCCCAACAATATGCGGGAGTTCCTGCATCCCACTATCCCACACATCATAGACCACCACCACCTAGTGCTGGCCTGACCCAAGAGATGATGTGGCTGCCGAACTCGATGCGTGCAGATCCCCAGCCATTGGATTTAAGGCCGTTGGCAGGCCCCACTCAGGAGGAGGAATGGGAGAGACATCGCGAATACATGCAATCTGTTGCAGCTGCCAGTCACCATAGTCACCCTTTACACCTACAAAGTCAGAGTCAACACCACCACCATCATCATTTCCAGCATTTGGAACACTTATCGCCGATTAATATGCATCCTTCTCCCTATCACAATGGCATCATTTCGAACTTCCCTCCCAGCGGTAGCGCCCATGTAATTCACAGCAACACTTCCGGTGGCAACAATCATCCTTCGAACCGGCCCACTTCGGTATGTTCTACAAGATCGTCAACGAACTCCCCGCGCACCGTTTCTGGTCATTATTCCACCTCCAGCAATCTCGGACTGGACGACTGCATCGACGACGACCTTCTGACCACACTAACCGTGAGAGAACTGAATAAACGCCTGCATGGCTGTCCACGCGAAGAAGTCGTTCGTCTGAAACAAAAAAGAAGAACCTTGAAAAATCGCGGATATGCACAAAATTGTCGCTCGAAGCGACTGCATCAGCGTCATGAGCTCGAAAAAACCAATCGGCAACTTAATCAGGATCTGCATCGCCTGAAGCTGGAGTACACGCGGGTGTGTCAGGAACGCGATCAATTGAAACAGCGCCTACAATCACGCAACGGTACAAGTTCCTCGGCACAGAATAGTTCGGCCAACTGTGGCACACCGACGTGTATCATCAGTCTGAACGGTGGAAGTGGTAGTGGCGGCGGCAGTGGTGCTGGTGGTGGTGGCGGCGGCCCGCAACAACAGCTGAATTCCGAAAATCAAAGCTCACCCGAATTCTACCTCTGACGGCAATTAGCTGCAGCTGCCAATGGTCATCACCATCATCATCATCATGTTGTAGCCGCCGCTGCTGCAGCCGCTGTGGTCCGAGATCACCACTCGCATCCACATAATCAGGCACATCAATGGTCATCGTCGGCACGCTATCAGCAACATCTGATCCATCAGCAACCACATCCTCCTCTCCATCATCCGCCGCAACCACCACAGCAACAGCAGCCCCAGCAACAACCGGCAACGGCAGCCGCCGAAAATTAAGTATACAAAATACATACATACGTACATGCCCCTTAGCATTAGGAATATCAGAGCTTTAATATATATGACTAGTGCGTAAACGCGTATTTAATTGATAGCAACACTACGATTGTAATTCTCATCAGGTATGATGAAACAAGAACATACATGTGTAAGTAGGCCTATGTACACATACATACAGATGTTCATTAAGTTGTAGTTTTACGCCGGTTTTCAGGTAGCACCGTTAGTGTAACCAAGAGTTATAGATGCCAAATCCTACACAAATTGTCATCGATAACTGTTGGTTAGCATTAACTTGGGATTAATGGAGCTACTTGAAAACGCGTCGGTTAGTTTCACATAACATGATAGACAAGCAAAGCTTAGACTTGGAAGTGGAAGTGAACGTAAAGGCGGAATTCCGTCGCTATAGTCGGTAATTTGGAAGACAGTTAGTGATTTAGTCTCCCCGAGAGGTTAGCTTCATTGGCATTTCTATATTCTCATCTTAAATTTATGTGACGTGTCAAAAACTTGGCGATAATAATTTAATTTCCTGATTACATTTATGGCTACTGAAATGACCTGCAGGTATTGAGTAAATCCCTTAGACCTCTGTCTCATTTAACCTCATGCTAAAACTAGGTTTTGTGTTGCCTAAGAAGTCCCAAGAACTTGTGAAATTGTGAATTTCTTTTCGGTTTCGAATATCATCATTTTGGTTTTTGGTTTGTTTTTTCTTTTAACTTTGTTTACGGAATTGTTTCTTCAGCTAAAGTTTACCTTGATCTCAATTTCGTGTTGACGGGTATTTTGGTGTTCTTTTACCATTCTCTACTTGCCCCATTATTTCTTAACTGTAACCTTGCAAAGTTATTGACCCGGTTTAAAACGTAAAAGATTATTACAATAGATTACAGTTGTTTTGACCTCTATTATCTGTGACAAGATTGACAATTAGTCTGAAAATTGGAAGGCAATGTTGGTTGAGGCATTGTAAAATTCGATGTGACGTGGATCAAGTCGATTGGTTTTCATTTACTTCGCCTGATTTAAGTTTTGGATTTCTCCCATAAATGTTAGTGATTCCACAACAGTACCATGACTAATGTCAGAATAGGGATCTCAGAAGGATATTTAATACAATTTTTTTTTTTAATTCCGGACTTTTTTTTTCAAACCCATCATAAGTTATCCTGAATCTGACCATTTGGGTTTGATAGATGTGAATAATTATGTACGTCCTTTTTAAATGGTTCTCTTCTCTTGGGTGTTTCTAAATTCCATTTGTTTTATTGCACCAATTATGTTCCATCATCAATTCAAAAGAGAGCCTGTTTCAGAAATAGTAAATATCTTCTTAAATTAGAAATAATTAATTTACAGAATTCATAACAAAATTAAACCGTAAAATTTTGAAGGAACACAATTTTGCTACTTTGTCTGAAATTACGATACAAACCTTCCTCAACCTTCGTTTTTAGATTCAATATAATACATCATTTTGGATATTCCAAATCGATACATTTCCCGACTTTTAAAATCTTTAAACTGCACATAATATGTGTATACAAATTTCGACTAATTGTCAAATTAAGTGAAAATCAGAAATAATGATTGTTGGATTCACATGGAAATCCTTTTTTTATTTAGGATAAGACAAGACTTTCTTTGTTTTATATGATTTATTCATCAGTTTTTTTGGGTTACCTTTTCCTAAAAAACGACAATAAATATTATACATATTTTTACTATCCAGCCTGATCTGACCTGTCTGACCAAGGTGATTTCAAAACACTGCTGCTTCCTTCGTGAATTCATGTTTCTAAATTGGATTTTGACTTCGAAACTTATATTCTGAAATTGATTTTTTTTTAAGATCGTGTAAATGAAGAGATTTGCTTAAAAACCTAGATGTTCAAAAGCCATTTCTCAAATTTAAAAACACGGAACCAAGAAAAATCAGTAATTTGAAACCAACGTGGGAGTCAGAATAAAGTCAACTATAGACGCAATTTTCGAAAAAACTTCCTTCTATGAAAATTTCTGATAAGATCAACACAAATTGTCGCGGTATAAAGTTTAAAAGAAATTACACCATTTGATATATTGAACTGGGTTTCATAATAATTTTTTTCATTTTGTATTAACAAAAATTGTTAATCCTTAATTTCAGTTTTGTGAACATGTGTTTTTTGGAGATTTGAAAACTCGCCAAATGGTTTTATTAGATTATTGAGTCTGATTTTGATTGAGACTGATCAATCTTAAATAAAACTGCATGATTTAATGACACATCGTAATATGAGAACCCATTGGATAAAATTTTCTATTTAAGGTTTCTTATACAACTTTCTAATTAGCAATCATCAGTTTGGAAAATTTAGCTTCCGTTCGATGTAAGCTTTGTAATACCATGTAAAGCCAAGACTAGACATCATAGTTAACCTGGTCATCATGTGGCAGCCAGACTCAAGTACTCTGTTCGTTATATGATACGCTGAATGCAAGGGTGGCCTAAACAACAAAGTCAATAAAATTGAGTTTGACTCATTTTCATATCTAGAATTGATTTTTTTGTCGATTAAGATTTCTTGATTCGATAGATATTTTTTTCGCTATATAGCAGCACATTTGGCCTTTCAGACACTTAAGAAATATTCGCTATATGAAATGTAATGCATCAAATGTGTCTGCGCTTAATTAAATTCCATAGGTTAGAAGAAAAATCTGGCAAATTTGCAACTCATGTATTTCAGTTCGACGGTAATGTTGGTTATGCTACTCTTGCTTTAAGGGAGTCTATCTTTGCAGACTAATTGGTCTCAAATAGATTTTCTTCGTGAAAAGAACACACTAAAATTGTTTCCGTGAACATTTCATTTACAGAATCAGAATAGGGCAAAAACATTCAAGAGAAAGATGAGAATGTCCATCACAAGTTCATTAAAATCTCTGGTTCTCTCAAAGAAAAGTTTGTTTGTTGTTGAATTAACAAAAATGTTCATTAAAATCATCTAAAGTCTCTGGTTCTCTCAAAGAAAAGATTGTTTGTTGTTGATTTACCAATAATGTTGAATTACAGTAGAAATAGTCAAACTTCAACGTCCATGAACAGTTTTAATAGGACTAATTTTCTTAATATCTGATTTATCGTAAAAATCCATCCTTTCGAATTTTTTAATTGATCACAAGGGTCATCCTGAATGTCACCACATAATATGAGAATATTCTTATTCTAAAAAATTGTAAATCAGATACATTTTGGTAATTAAAGAACTGCGTGTTTTTTTTTTTGGAGCCGAATATATAGTTAAACTCGAGTTAATGGCAAAAATCAGAAATGATCTGAATCTCAATCTGTTGCATATAACAATACCAAACCCCTTTTTAAATGGTTCCAGATACCCAACAGCTAGATGCCAACTTTCATAAAATCTGACAGCAATCACTGTTGGTTAGCCATTTGAAATTCGAATTCGAAAACTTTTTTCTCTGAACAGATTTTGTAGTAGCTACAAAATACCGAACAAAACGCCCTCTAAACATCGGCTATCTTGAGCAATAACAATAATTAGCAACACATGTTCTATGACTATAGGGTGTACCGAAACTTATCGCAAAAATCAATTGCGAAGACCTTTATTTGGTCTCATTTTTTGTTCGGGCTGTATACAATGTATTGCAATTTAAATAATAAAAATTAAACACGCTTAATTGTTGATTAGTTTTTAGAGACATACACCATATGTACAATGTACATTTAGATGCAAGTGTGTACATTAGGGCGAAGCGAAGTCGAGTAAAGTGGACTCTTTGAAAATGTATATTTTGCTGTTTTTGTTTGAATGTCTTTAAGCGCTCACATTTTATTTTGAAACGTGAACGATATTTGAAACGACGAAAAATCAGTGCAATTAATTATTATTATCAATATGGCTGTTTTTTCTTTACGACTGGATAACTAAGCTGCGATAACAAAAAATCTAAATAAAATATTAAAATTTCACTGAAAATATTTTTTTAAAATAATGATATTAATTTCAGATTCGTTCATCATTGTGTTTCAAAACCAAATTTTGCATTTGAACGTTTGTTATTGTTGTTGCTGTTTATGTGGAAATATGCCAAAGACAGTGTAATAATGATTTGGGACGAATTTGTCAAATTACAAATTCTGCAAAATTGTATTGCTCCAACCTAATGTAGATAATTCAATTAAGAAACATTGTAACTAATAAAAAAATAAGCAAAAACAACAACGCTGAAATGAAATCAGTACAAATTAATCTTCTCGAACAGAAAACGAAATCGAAACTAACAAAGCAATAGCGCCGCCGGCTGATACCGCGCACAGAGGGGTACGAAATATGGTGATTGCATTGTTATCATTACACGGGTTACCAACAGGGGCCGCCAAATCAATTGTGACGTGTTACAGACCATTTTTATTTTTGCATAACGCTCGGACGAACGCATGTGTTCATATTTTAACATTTTTATTAGAGATCCACAACAAGTAAATCAATATAGACAGATCGAATTATGTTTTTAACTCTTTGGCGATTTTTATTACGAGCAGATTCAATTGCAGTTATCCATTTTCAGAGATCAATCTCATGATTGATTAATATGACGAAAGATACATAGACTTGCCTCACCGTGTCTAGAATATCTCAAATTGATTCTAACCAATTTCGATTTTAATCTTTGAACGGATTATTTCAATCATAAACAGACTGCAACAAATAGGAGGACAGAACTAGGATGTGCTTTGGAAGGATATAATATATACATTGAGATTTACTGGAGAGTATCTCTTTTGGAGTTTTGGAAACTCCAAATAGCAATTTATTTTTTTCAAGGCCACTTTTGGCCCCCTAACGAAGTTGTGATATATTTTTGAGTGTTCAATCGAAAATTCAAACCACTTGCCACGTAGAGCAAATAATGGAACAAATGTTGTTTTAAATTTTCTCGTCTAATTTTCCTGTTGGTAATTTTAAAGCAAATCTACCAAATACATTTGATCAAATATATTTCTTTTCGAAATTTTGTTACATTTTTCATTAGCTCAGTTTCTTGTCTATTGTCACTAATCGTTTGGCTTAATTGTTCTGAGGTTTAAAAGGCCACACAATTTACTTTTAAAGAGCAAAAATCTACACCGAAAATCACCCTCGATAGGAAACCAAATAAAACTCGGGCAGATGAGAAACAAACAATAACATGTTTTTGTACCATGACCATGGAGAAAACCATTCATGTTTATTTGTTTTCAGTTCTTTTTTCGTTTTTCCATAAAAAACAATCTTTGTTTATAAAATTTCGGATACCGCAGTTATATATTCGAGTGAGAAAAATCCGGCTAACATTTAAAAACATTTTCTCAATCAAATACTCTGCACAGTGCGGCGTTTGAATACCATATTTATTATATAAAATTATTTCGGTTGCAAGTTAATGTTATCCCATTTCCTATGGTGGTATACATAGAATCTTAACAAACACGCTTTCAATGTCCATAGTACAATTGTTCTGTCCGTCCATTCATCTACAATAACTTCTAGGTGAAAACAATTACATAATATTCTGCTAATATTCTGCAAGTTGTAAAATCGTTTGCAAAGACAAAATTTCCCCCTAAGGACCGGAAAGAATATCTATCGGTTTGAACATCTGTAGAAAATATATTTTCCCTACATTGGATTTATTGAAGCCCTATTCTCCGCTTGAAGTTAAATTGAACTGATGATGGCAATGGATTTATAGAAGGGCAAGGCATATTTTTTTGGGAACAAAATTTCTGACATCTTAAACATTCCATTTAATTTCAATAAATTTCATCAAAAGCCTCAGATTTCAGAATGGCGATTTCCTCGAAATGTTTCTTCGGCTCTCAAAACAGTTAGTATTCTTTGGTGAACAAGGTCTAATTATTAGAGAATGGTTTCTGCTACTCCTATATATACAAAAATTACCACTTCGTTGGTCGTAGCAATTTTCGATAAAATAAGTATTGGCTGCCTGAAGATATTCAAATGTGGAACCCGATATAATGGACGTTTTTATATTTTAATTTAACAGTTGTATTGTTCTTCTGGATTAATAAGCTATTCTGGACCATTATCTTATAGTCCGGTTATAATTTATAGCAAGGATGTACTACCAGTTACCACAATTTCAATTTTCCAATAGCTACTTAATACTGCTTTACTTTATAGTCCATATATGAATGCAGTATTATTGTGTGTTACACCTCCAGTAATGTCGATATAGATCCGACATACATTGAGTTTTTACACTTCTGCACAAACATCAACAAACGAAAAGGTTGATTTAACTACAGTATTGCCATTTGATTCTCATGTTAGTTAATAACTTTCCGTTTTTAAGATTTTCTCATTTGTGTTATCTTATTTGTCTGTGACTAAAGTAAACCACAGAAAATATTTCTTTTAAATGTTTGGATCAAATACAATGTAGTTAACTCTAAACAACGAATGTCTGCGTCTGCGTCTGCCTCTTAATCAAGTACCAAGAAAGCTCTCTGTGGATGGGGTTAAGAAATCGTTACATTCACATAACAGGGACTTGGGTTGACCTATGACACCGCTTTGAGTAAGTTTGCAAATACTTCGTGTAAGGATGTGACATCTCTAATTTGGTATCTTTTCAGGAGAGCGATTATAAATAAATTATAAACTACTCTTCATATAAGATAATATATTTATTTTATAACAAAAGTTAGATATGGTGGTTTTTAATCTTTAAATCACTCTCCCGAATGAGGGATATATATTAAATTGTATTTGGTTTGTTCTTTTCTTAATTACCCTTTTTTGGAAACGATTAAGTCGAATTAAACATCGTATTATACGAACCATCGCACATTGTTGATTTGACAATAGTTTTTCCCATATCTTGAGTTTAGAACTATGAAAAATTCTCGTGCCCAGGAACAATGAACCAAAATGTACCTTCTTCGGTCTGATTGAAACTAATCGACGGTTGCTGCTCTCTATCGATAGCCATTACTCCTTGTATTTCCCGTTCCTGCTTGTTTCCTTCCCTCCTCATCTATCCGTGTATTATGTTATTCAGCTGGAACTATGATTATTTTCCAAATGTATTGCTTTCATTTGTACAGCAATAAATAATTAATATTCACATACGTATGGTTGTGTTAAGTTCAACTTAAGATTTATTTATAATTTATGATTAATTTTTCATATTGAATGTTTTCTGTCTGCTATGCGTTGATTTATTGAATTTTATTTTTCACTTTTTTAAAACACAAAATGTTTGTAAATTTATGAAAATGTTGAAACAAAAACAAAACAAAAAACAAGGATAAGTGCGTATGAGCTTAGCCACCCACGTAAGTCTTTAAAAGCAAACTACAATCGTCAATAATCAATGAGTAAAAACCAAATAATCCTATTGTTAAATAAATGAATAAATTCGCAAAACTAATGAATAAACCAATTAAGAATGTATGAAATGAACAATTGTGAAATGTATATAGTTAAATTTCCTAATCTAAGACTACACAGTACTCGCACAGTTTGTGTGTGTGAGTTAGCGTTTAAGTATAATTAAAAGAAATACAAACTAAATAAAAGAAATGATAATAATTGAAAAATAAAATTAAATAAAAACATATTTTATTTTATTTCACTTTGCATGTAGTAAGTACTCCCGAGGAATTGTTTTCACAGCCATCCAACAGTGTACGATGGCAGTGGGGGACTTTTAAAGTGTTTAAGTTAGATCTCGAAGGACTTACAGGAGCTGAGCTGTGCTGTAGAGCACTCAATGCCTTACCTGAAAAACGCCCGACCCACAATTAGCAGATATTTCCGAAATTTCAAAAAAAAAAAGAAATCCAAATCGAAAGAAGAGAAAACAGAAAAATCATTGGGATCAGAAACCAGTTGCAGTGGAATCCTATGATTAAACCATAATTTGCATTTTTGTGAGACTTTAAATTACCCTGCATGTAATTACACTCCCATGGATCTCGCAATTTATGTCGTTAATACTATCCGATTCAACTGGGTTATCCGTTAGTTTTTGTCTGAGGTAAGATACATTTCTGTTGATTTTAAAATCATAGAATTTTAAAATATACAAGACAATCCGAGCCTCTACCAGAGTGTAGCCACATTTCATTGACATCGGACAAATATTTCGGCCTGTGATACATGATCTTATGGAGTTCGTTAAGTTAAACGAAGAGACGTCTCGTACACGAGTAGGGAAGTATAACAAGCAGAGCCGAACATAGCTTAGGTCAGCTTTTCATTCAGTGGTAATTTATTACCAGTAATTGGTGGTGTATACGTTATATTTTATAATGATAATAACACTCATTCGCACCCAGGGTAGGACATTTATCATGGGCATGTTTATACTACACCATTACCAATTGAAATTGGGAAAATTCAATTGAGAAAATTCTAATTGAAAATGAGAATTTACATTTCAAATTGAGAAAACTCCAATTGATATTCCGAAATTTTCATTTGAAATTGAAAATATTCTTATTGGAATTGAGAGAATTCATACATATTTTGGAAGGTTGAGCTTTTTCGACAAAAGGTGGATATTTCGGAAGACCACCGTAAATAAAAAAGTCAAATTGGATATTTTTGCAAAATTTTCATTTTCGCGGGAGATATATCGTAAATATAAAAAAGTTAAACAAAATCTATTGGTTTTTACCCAATGGACCAAAATATTTATTTGGTCAAATCAACTTGGTGCAGTTATTATGGTACTTAATTTCGGAAGATTTCGGTATGCAAAGTCTGCATCTGGCTTCAGAATTGCCCTATCAATTCGCGTTCCTGAGATATGACTGCTAATATTGGAAACTCTTAATTTGTGGATGTTGCTTTGGGGTTGCATTTCGTGACTCGTGAAAACATATACTTCGAGTCGATTTAATCTTTCGGATAGTTTAATCTTTCGAATACGAGGACATTTCAATAAGAAGTCGACCTCAAAGAATGGACCCTTGGGCAACCGAATGAAATAACTTTTACCAAATAGTACAATTATAAGAAAGTAACAAGTAACTTTTCATGAAAACTCCTTGAATGAAATCAAGGAATAACTTGATAATTGTTACGGCATATAAGCTCCAACAAAAGCTATGGTTTACCAGTTTGAAAATGTTAATATATAATATTATTCTGAACAGTTCCCTGATTATATGAACGGTACTTTGTATATATTTTATACCCTAACTTTATCATTCCGTTTGTAACACCTTGTGATATTGACTTGAGACCATATATATATATATATATATATATATATATATATATATATATATATATATATATATATATATATATTCTTGATCGTCATAAAATTCTAAGACGATCTAGCCATGTCCGTCCGTCCGTCTGTTGAAAACACGCCAGCATCTAAACGAAAGGAGCTAGGACGTCCAAGTTTTCCATAAATGTGTCTTATAGTCGTAGATCGGTTGGTATTGAAACTGGGCGAAATCGGCCCAAAGGGAAAAATGTTTCCCTCATAAGTACCCATAATACCCATAATAACCCCTAATATTTTAGAGTATTTAAGCGTGTTTTTCAATCTATCTTACTTGAAATTGGGTATGCGCATTCCCCCTATAACAAAAACGTGCACCATAAAGTGATTCTTATTCGTAGGGGGCGAAATTGGGCAAAAAAGGGATGGAAATGGTACCTACCAAACGACTACAGCTAGAAACACGAAGTTTGGTGTGTACATTCCTCTAATTGAGTAGATACATAATGTAAAAGTATTTATTCCAAATTCGTACTTTTAGGGGTCAAATGGGAATACAGTGATAAAAAATGGTACCAACCAAACGGCTGCATCTGGAATAATGAAATTCGGTGTATACATTATCTGATTGCGTAGACACGTAAAATAAACGGATTTTAGGAAATTCACACTTTTTGGGGTTAAAATGGAAAAAGGGGATAAAACTAGTACCAACCAAATGACAGCAGCTATAGTTTGAAGTTTGGTTATTTTGCACTATGTACGTGAGATATTAAAAATTTTTACTTTTGTAATTAAAATATAATGGAAATAAAACCAACTGTAGTACCCACTATCTACCAATATTTATGTTATTTAAGCTTTTTTGAAAATATAAATATAAGAATATTATTTTTTTGATTGACTTGAAGTATTATTTCGATATATATAATACTAGCTGAACCCCCGCCCGCTTCGCCAGGCAAAAGAACAAACGGAAATTAAAATCAGGTTTTATATTGTTTTTCTTGTGATCGGTAGTATATGTACCACTTATAATCAAGGTACTTCCCTGAGATAATAAAAGAATGGATATGTTCCATGGAGAAGTTTGAAGAACAGAACTTTAGTTTGCGGCGAATAAAGGAAGAATTGTCAAAAACAAAATTGATTTTAGGTTGAATGTGATTCTCCTCCTTTCCATTACCAAAACAAAAAAATTCTACGTAAGAAGAACTTACTTAACGGAATACCTGGAATTCGAATGTACAACATTCAAACACACATAAAAAGTCAATCAAATTGTTCACTAATCAAACAACACACAAACTAAAAAATTAATATAATTTCCATTTTTTGACTTAAGTCGGCTTTTGACGAATGAATATTACCTTTTTTAACCTTTCTTTACTATTGTGCTAAAAAAAGAAAACGTGTAATTTTACAAAATTCTAATAAAAAATTCCTCATCTTTCAAATCCCGCCCATTTGTATATTGTATTGTATAAAGGGTAATTTTTTAAAAGCTATAGGAAAGTTTTTCAAAAAAAAAAAAAAACACAAAACATTCAGAAAAATGTATGAAATCTTTATTTGAATCGATTGTACGGTCCATATAATTTAATGTTTGAAGATTATTTCATGCAAATGTTGACCTTGACTGCGCCTCAAATGGTCCATCCGCTTAGTCCAATTTTGGCATTTCCACGTTTTTGAGTAACAGAGAGTAACATTGCTGCGAACGGCGACGAATCCATAATTGATGGTCATCATTAACACTGGCCGATACAGCTGCGATATTTCCTTCAGTTCGCACTCTACGTAAGCGTGTTGGTGGTTTAATGTCCAACAATGTAAATTTGGTGCGAAATTTAGTCACAATAGCCCTAATAGCCGATTCAGTGGGCCGATTAAACTGACCACTGAAGCGCTCGAGGAACTCTCTTAACAGAGCATGCATTTTGATAATAAAAGTCAATAATTTGCAAGCGTTGTTCGTTTGTAAGACGATTCATGGTTAAATTATAGACCAAACTGAAGATGTTTGACAGTGAAACAAAACACGAAACGTGCGTCAGCTGTTTAAACCAGTGTTGCCAAAAAGATAATAGCTAAAAAATCACCCTTTGTTATTTGTATATTATATTTGTATTAACTCACACAACAATATAGGAATCTTGGCGTCGAATATACTCTAAAACGGTTTTTAATTTGGAATGGGAAGGGTCACGGCCACTTTCTGCCCATCTTTGCACAACTATTTACACTGGATCTATTAACACAATTTTTCAGCACTCTAGGTGTTATAGAACTGACAATATATACGAACGTATGTGATTTGCACGTCCATTTTTCCAATACCGCCCATTTTTGGCACAACTAAGCAGGTTTATGCTAGATGCACTCACACAAAATTTCAGTATTGCATCTGTCATAGAACTGAATATATTCGAAAATAGGTTATAACTTCGTATGGGAGGTGCCACGCCCACTTTTCCAATACCGCCCATTTTTAGTACAACTACGCACATTGATGCTAGATGGACTTACACAAAATTTCAGCACTCTAGGTGCCATAGAACTGACATTAGTCAAAATTGGGTTTTAACTTCGTATGGGAGGTGCCACGCCCACTTTTCCAATACCGCCCATTTTTAGTACAACTACGCACATTGATGCTAGATGGACTTACACAAAATTTCAGCACTCTAGGTGTCCTAGAACTGA
Organism: Polietes domitor; assembly: GCA_947397865.1. NCBI lineage: Eukaryota > Metazoa > Arthropoda > Insecta > Diptera > Muscidae > Polietes > Polietes domitor. The sequence goes on along the minus strand of OX377619.1, from coordinate 127,703,075 downwards.
CAATATTCAAAATTGGGTTTTAACTTCGTATGGGAGGTTCCACGCCCACTTTTCCAATACCGCCCATTTTTGGTACAACTACGCACATTGATGCTAGATGGACTTACACAAAATTTCTGCACTCTAGGTGCCATAGAACTGACAATAGTCAATAATAGGTTTTAACTTCGTATGGGAGGTGCCACGTCCACTTTTCCAATACCGCCCATTTTTGGCACAATTACCCACATTGACGCTAGATGCACCAACACAAAATTTCAACACTCTAGGTGTCCTAGAACTGACAATATTCAAAATAGGGTTATAACTTCGTATGGGAGATGTCACGCCCACTTTTCCAATACCGCCCATTTTTATTACAACTACGCACATTGATGCTAGATGGACTTACACAAAATTTCAGCACTCTAGGTGCCATAGAACTGACATTAGTCAATAATAGGTTTTAACTTCGTATGGGAGGTGCCACGCCCACTTTTCCAATACCACCCATTTTTGGCACAACTACCCACATTGACGCTAAATGCACCTACACAAAATTTCAGCACTCTAGGTGTCATAGAACTGACATTATTCAAAATTGGGTTTTAACTTCGTATGGGAGGTGCCATGCCCACTTTTCCAATACCGCCCATTTTTGGCACAACTGTGCAGACTAACAATTAGTGAACTTTCACAAAAATTCAAGGCTCTAGCTCCAACAGTACTCCAAATATGTTAATTTATAAAAAACGACTAAAACCCCAATTTGTGTGGGAGGTGCCACGCCCACTGAAAATATCAAAAAATTATATAGCCTATTTTCACCACCGGTTCAGCATGAACATACTGTGAAAATTTCAAGAAGATCGGTCCAGTAGTTTAGGCTGCTATAAAAAACAAACACATATTCATTTTTATATATATAGATAAACGTATTGGTAGCCCTGCCTTATAAGCGTGGTTTGATGTAATAAACATATTATTTGTTTTGGTTTGCTATATTAAAAATATTATATTTTCCTGTAATATTACTGCACTTATACTAAAATCGACAGCCTCTGTGGAATGCAATCCATTGTGGAGGAGTATGGAGTATGTAAAGTTCGGCCCGGTCGAACTTAACGCCGTTTTTACTTGTTTAGATTATGTTAAAGGACATGAAAACAGCACACAGCAATAGTACTATTTATACACTCCACGAGAGTATTATGTCTTTGTGCATTTGTTTGTAACGTCCAAAAGGAAGCGTGATAGACCCATTGTTAAGTATACCGATCGACTTAAAATCACTTTCTGAGTCGAATTAACAATGTCCGTCTGTCCACCTATTGTTGTAATCAAATTACCTATGCAGTACACCTATGCAGAAATTAGGTAAGATCGGTTCAGATTTAGATATAGCCCCCATACAAATGTCGCTCCCGATTTGTCGTTTTCCGCTGTAGAAACCACATATTGTACCCAATTTTCTTTAAATTTGGCACAACATCTTATACTCCAACTAGAAACACCTATGCAAAAATTGGGTAAGATCGGTTCAGATTTAGATATAGTCCCCATACAAATGTCGCTCCCGATTTGACTTTTGCCGCTTTAGAGACCACATATTGTACTTGATTTTCTTTATATTTTGCACAACAGCTTATAATCCAAGTACAAAAACCTATGGTGAAAGTGGGTAAGATCGGTTCAGATTTAGATATAGCCCAAATACAAATGTTGCTCCCAAATGTTTAACCGATTTTTGCCAAACTATACATATTATATTTCACCTATTTCGTTCCAGATTTCAATATACCCCATACATGTGTTCTTTCCGATTTAACATTTTTTGTCAAACACATACATTTAAAAAAGTACGGGAAAATGCAAACCATAGTAACAATTCCAATATACATTTCAAAAAAAACTTTAAACAATTTCGCATCTTGATTATCCGCTGATTAATTAATTTTTGTACCCTACTCCAGGGTATTATGTCTAGTGCATTTCTCGGTTCTCAACAGCACTTTACACAGGTGTCTTATGTGGCTCAAGGGCAATTTAGTTTGAAAGTAAATCGTTTCAGATTTAGATATAGCTTCTATACAAACGTCACTGGTCCTTTGAATTTTTCCGCTATATAAACCGCAGTCTATTATTGACGAAATTTAACTCAACACTTCGTATGCCAGGTAGGAACAACTACGGAGAAAGTGGGTCACATCGGCCCATGCTTTGATACACAACAAAATAATTGATACAAATGTCCGTCGCTATTTTAGTTTTTAACGCTCTCGAGAGGTCATACATATTATTATTAGTAAAATTGTACTTCCCAATTTGAGTTCTTAGCGTTCTAGAAGAGAACATTACGACCAGTTTGTCTATTTATTACATCTAATGGGTAGACAATAGAGACCATCATATAGTTGGCTCTGCATGACTTTAAAATTAAAATGCATCTCTTACATGTCAACCCCATGTCATTGGTGATGGAAAATGTGCATTCTAGAGCAGTAATAGGGTAAATCGAAGAAATATTTGTAGTTGAGCAACATCTAAGTCTATATATTATATCATATTCAACATATCATATCATATTCCGGCCATCGGAAAACAAATGAGACTTGAACTTTGCTCACAAATATTAGATGGACAGACGGACATCGTTAAAAGGTGGGTCTAGCTCGGACAGGATTGTTTACAAGAGCATATTTTATTATAACTCGAAACGTAAATTTGCAATCAAAATTGACTCCGCAACAGTAACTTTAAAACTATCCTAAATGAGGTGCATACGTTTAATGAAAAAATCTCTTCTAATTACAATTTTTATAACAAAATCTCTTTGGATCTGAACACTTCAAATATATGTCATTAACGCCAGTACAATGTGAACACATTACCACTGTTTTGTAATACTCCCAAGTTTCCAGAGATATCGAACTCTAACGTTTCTGACGATGTCCTGGTGCCACTGCTCCAAACTTAACTTTCCGCATTGATTCCGATGATGTCGTTGATTTGCGAGGACTCCTCCTTCTTCTTCCACCACCGAGTTTTAGAAATGCCTTGCTCAGACCGTGGAAATGGGGAGTTAAGACGATGCCCAGAAACAGCAGCATATAGAATATCGAAAATAGTCCGCAGTAAGCCCAGCGTATGCGAACAAAGTCAACGGTCCAGAAAAATATGATGATTACGATGAGACCAATATGAGCGTGAATGCCGGAATGACAGGCCTGTTCGTCGGGACTGCGGCCCCGACGCAAGACGACTAAATGCAACGCAATCAACAATTGCAAAGCGAGCGGTACACAGAGAGCCATGTTGAAGAACGTAAGAATTTCATCGAGATTTAAGACAATGAATGTGACCAATACGCCGACGTGGATGGATGCGTGGATGAGAATTGTAAACCAGTAAACGCCAAAGAGTCGGTATATCAGGACTCCATTTGTGAGGAGGTAGAAGAATATGAGGTTAGTTAGAAACTCCGAGAATAACAGATCAACCGCCATCAGGACAACCGAAACGAAATATGCTATCCACAAAAGAACGTACAACGAAACCTTTTTGGCCATTTTTAAATCTTCTTAATTCTTAAACAGTGGACACAAATGATGGCAGAGCTGGATTTGTTTTATTATTATTGAGAGAAAACAATTAGATTTTCAAAAATAAATGTTTTCAAAAATTATATTTGTCAATCACAAAATGAAGTGTTTTCGGAAGAAATAGAGATTCCAAAGATTTTAAGCCAGTGTGGATTTTCTTTGACCTTCTTCATTATTGATGAAATATGGTATTTATACACTCCACGAGAGTATTATGTTTTTGTGCATTTGTTTGTAACATCCAAAAGGAAACGAGATAGACCCATTGTTAATTATACCGATCGACTTAGAATCACTTTTTGAATCGATTTAGCAATGTCCGTCTGTCTGTCCGTCCATCTATTCTTGTAATAGCGATACAGGTCGCAATTGTAGACAGAACCAAATAAATCTTTGCAGATCGAAGTTTTTCGGGATAAGGACGATTTGACTCTTTTCACTGTAGATACCACATATTTTAACAGATTTTCTTCAAAATTGGCAAAACATCTTATGTTTCCACTAGAAACGCCCATGGTGAAAATGGGTCAGATCGGTTCAGATTTATATATAGCTCCCATACGAATTTCACTCCCGATTTGACCTTTTTCGCTCTAGAAACCACATAGTTTAACAGATCTTCTTCGAATTTGGCAAACTATCATATATTTCAACTAGAAACACCCATGATGAAATTGGGTCAGATCGGTTCAGATTTATATATAGCTCCCATACAAATTTCGCTCCCAATTTGACTTTTTCCGCTCTATAAACCACATTTTTGACCGATCTTCTTCAAATTATGCAAACTAACTTATATTTCTACTAGAAATACCCACGGTGAACATGGGTCAGATCGGTTCAGATTTATATATAGCTTCCATATAAATTTCGCTCCCAATTAGACCTTTTTCGCTCTAGAAACAACATAGTTTAATAGATCTTCTTCGACTTTGGCAAACTATCTTATATTTCAACTAGAAACACCCATGATGGGTCAGATCGGTTCAGATTTATATATAGCCCAAGAAAAATTTCGCTCCCGGCTAAACTTTTTCCGCACCAGAATCCACGGATTTTCACCGAATTTCTTCAAATTGAGCATAACACGTTACACTTGATGGTTATATTTTATTGTGAATGTGGATCACTTCATTCCATGTTTGGATATAGCCCCGATACAAATATTTTCTGGATTTAACAAATTGGGTCATGTCATATTAGCCTATGATTAGGAAACATACAAAAAATCCCGTTTTCTCTTTTTTACCGAAATGATTTGTATTCGGATAGAAAGTGGAGTGTATCATATAGTCGGCCCCGCCCGACTTTAGCCTTTCCTTACTTGTTTAGTCAATGTTAATGGAATTAAAATTCCTTGCAGACCATGATTAAAAATATTAAATTATAAAATATAAAATAATACTGAATATTTTATAATTATACTGACTATTCAAATATAGTGTCAAGAAATACTTTGAAGATATACATAGTTTGATGTACATATATTGATCTGGCAGATTTTTTCACTGTAATATGTTTGGCATTAAGAGAATTGTTTTCTGGGGGATATCTATTCTGGTTATTTTAGTAAAAATAGTAAGACTTTATTGACCATTTTAACTCGGTCTGGTACCAACTTTCCACCCTCTCACTGACCTGGCTCTTGGTCAGCGCTTAATAACTTTCATATTTTAAAACGGCAGTCTGGTAAAAAAACAATAAGTAACCCTATCTTTTGTCTTTAAAGGCAAAAGTTACCCCCGAAAGTTTGCAAGACTATTTTTAATGTGGAGGTCCTAAAAGTTAACGTCAAGTTTTTTTCTGAATTTCATTTGACATTTCTCAATTTCAGACTAACTCAATTTGAACCATGGAAAGATACACAAGTTATTCAGGCTTATTATGAAAATGGGCGTTCAAATCAAAATTCATATCGAGCACTTCGTGATTTTTTCGGTCAATTTAATCGTCCAAATGTGCGTACAATCGGAAAAATCGTGCAAAAATTTGAGCAAACCGGGTCTGTAGGAGATGTGAAAACAGCACGTACTGCAGAAAATACTGCTGCTGTTCCGGATAGTGTGGCTGAAGAGCCGTCCATCTCAACTCGTCGTTGATGAACATTATGCATTTGTATTTACACGCTTACAAGGTGCAATCGACTCAAGATCTAAAGCCTCTTGACCATTCCAAATGTCGTCAATGGTCAGAATGGTGGCAAGAAATGGCAACAGTGGATGATCAATTTTCGAAGAAAATCATCTTCAGTGATGAGGCACATTTTCACCTCAGTGGAAAAACCAATGCACCTGACTGTTTGGTGCGGTTTATGGGCTGGCGGCATCATCGGGCCATATTTTTTCCAAAATGAGGCCGGTCAGGCAGTTACTGTGAGTGGTCTTCGCTATCGTGAGATGATAACGAACTTTTTATGGCCCAAATTGGATGATATGGATGAGGACGATATGTGGCCCTGTTATCTCACGTGGTGGTCATGGCAATTGGCCGCCAAAATCATGTGATTTGACTTCTTTCTATGGGGTTAATTGAAAGAAAAGGTGTTCGTCGATAAGCCAGCAACAATTCAAGAGCTAAAGGATGAGATAATTCGGCACGTTAACGGCATAGAACCTCAATTATGTCTCAGCGTCATCGAAAATTTGGACCATCGGATGGAGGTGTGCCGCCGATGTTGAATGTCAATTTCAATTGGAATTTTCTCAATATGAAATGGAAATTCTCAATTACAAGTGGAATTTTCTCAATTTCAATTGGAAATGGTGTAGTCAACTTTAGGCTAATTTCTAAAATATTGCTGATAATAAATTTGGGTTCTTGTCTAATTTAAATTTTTTACAGAACAAAAGGTATTGAATAGTGGCCGATGGATTTTGATTCTGAACCATTGTGCGCCGTAGACGAAATGAATATGTTTGGCGCCTTTCAAAACAAGACTTCAATCCTTGGAATTTCAATCCTTGAATTTTGGAGCATCACATTTTTACCATTTGTCGATTTTCGTAGAAGTGTAGTAATTTTTATCCCTTTTTTCCTATTTAACCCCTCAAGAGTACGATTTTCTAAAATCTCTTTATTTTACGTGTCTACGCCATTACTGGTATGTACATTTATCATTCTAGCTGTAGTCATTTAGTTGGTACTATTTCTATCCCTCTGTATCCGTTCTATCCCTTGAAAGTACGAATTTGGAAAAAAAACTTTATTTTTCGTGTTTGGGGTTTTTGGTTGGTACTATTTTTATCCCCTTTTTCCATTTTAACCCCAAAAAATACGAGTGTCAAATTGAGAAAATTCCAATTGATATTAAGAATTTTTATTTCATAATGAGAAAATTCCAATTGAAATTGAGAATTTCCATTTTCAAGTGGTAAATTCTCATTTTCAAGTGGAATTTTCTCAATTTTAAATGGAAATTCTTAATTTCAATTGGAATATTCTCAATATGAAAGGAAGTTCTCAATTTCAATTGGAATTTTCTCAATATGAAATGGAAATTCTCAATTTCAATTGGAAATTGTGTAGTTTTCGTATTTTTCGATTTAAAAGAAAAATACTTTTTTTTTGCTTTTATGTATTTTTTATACCCTCCACATTCTAAGACGATTTAGTCACGCAAACGGCTTTAGCTAAAATCATGAAATTCAGTGGTTACACTCGTCTGCTTCTTAGACACGCACAATATAAGTACTTCTCCAAAATCGTACTTTTATGGTCATAATTTTAAAAAATGATAAAAGTAGTACCAAGCAAACGGATGTACTTAGAAACATGAAATGTGTTCATTCGAATATGGACGCGATATTAACGGATCTTTGAAATTTGTACTTTTCTTATCAAAATGATACAGTCACTCTGTTTGTAGCCGAATCAATTAATTACAAATGGGAAACGACAAATGCTAGAAACACATTCCTCTAATTGAGTAGATAAGTAATATAAAAGTATTTTTTCCAAATTCGTACTTTTAAGGGGTAAAATAGGAATAAAGGGATAAAAATGGTACCATGCATGGTACGGCTGCACCTTAAATAATGAAATTTGGTGTATATATTCTTCTGATTGCGTAGACATGTGAAATAAAGGTATTTTTCGAAATTCGTAATTTTTGGGGTTTAAATGGAAAAAGGGGATGAAAATAGTACCAGCCATATGACCGCAGCTAGAATCATGAAATTCGGTGCGTGCATATATTCCTCTGACTCCGTAGACACGAAAAATAAATTGTTTTTCCAAATTGGTACTTTCAAGGGATACAATGGGAACAGAGGGATAAAAATGGTACCAACTAAACGGCTACAGCTAGAATAATAAAATTCGGAGTATACATCCCTCTAATTGCGTAGACACGTAAAATAAAGAGCTATTAGGAAATCGCACTCTTAAGGGGGAAATGGGAAAAAGGGTATAAAAATGGTACCAACTAAACTTTTAGAATGTCGTACTCTTAAGGAGTAAAATGGAAAAAAGGATAAAAATGGTACCAACCAAATGACCGCAGCTAGAATCATGAAATTCGGTGTATACATTCCTCTGACTACATAGACGCGCAATATAATGAGATTTTTCCAAATTCGTACTTTTTTACTTTTACGGCAAAAATAGGTTGACTCATGAAGTTAGGTTATCTTAGCCAGTGTACGTCAGATAATGGATTTTCAAAATTTGTACTTTTGGAATTAAAATAGAATGGAAATACAACCAACTGTAGCACCCACTATCTAAAAACATTTATGGTATTTAAGCTTTTTTGAAGATTTCTGTCTTATATTCAACTGACTTGGAGTTTTATTTCGATTGGTAGCCTTGCCTTATAAGCGGTTTGAAATAACAAAAGTATTATATTTATTTATAAAATTATTTTATCAACATTTTTATTTGTTTTGGTTTGGCTATATTAAAAAAAATATATTTTCCTGTAATGTTACTGAAAATCGGCAGAATGCAATCCATGGTGGAGAGTATATAAAGTTCTTGTCCTTGTGTTTAGTCCCTTTGGGCCGATTTCGCCCAGTTTCAATCCCAACCGATCTACGACTATAAGACGCATTTATGGAAAATGTGGACGTCCTAGCTCCTTTCTTCTTTTCTTTTAGATGCTAGAGTGCTTTCAACAGACGGACGGACATGACTAGATCGTCTTAGAATTTTATGACGATCAAGAATATATATTCTTTATAGGGTCTCAGGTCGATATTTCAAGGTGTTACAAACGGAATGACAAAGTTAGTATACCCCCATCCTGGAGGTGGAGGGTATAAAAATAGTACCAACTAAACGGCTACAGCTAAAATGATGAAATTCGCAGTGTACATCCCTGTAATTACGTAGACACGTAGAAAGCCGTACTTTTAAGGGGGTAAAATGAAAAAAGGGGATCAAAATGGTACCAACCAAATGGCAGCAGCTAGAATCATGGAATTCGGTGTATACATTCCACTGACTTCATAGACAATCAAAATAAGATGGGTTTTCCCAATTCGCACTTTTTGAATTTTACGGCAAAAATTGGTTGAATCATGAAGTTAGGTTATTTTGTACTGTGTACGTGCGACAATGGTTTTTCAAAATTTGTAATTTTGGAATTAATATAGGAAATACAACCAACTGTAGCATCCACTACCTACCAATATTTATGATATTTAAGATTTTTTGAAGACATCAATCTTCTTAAATTTATTTTTAGAATTGAAGTATTATTTGGATATTCTATATAATAACAAGTAAAAAGGCCGTTAAGTTCGGCCGGGCCGAACTTTATGTACCCTCCACCATGGATTGCATTCCACAGAGGTTGTCGGTATTCGTAGAAGTGCAGTAATATTACAGGAAAATATAAATTTTGTAATATAGCCAAACAAAAACAAATACAAACATTTAAAAAATAATTTTATAAATAAATATAATATTTTAATTACATCAAACCATTATCTATTTCAAATCAAAAAATAAATATTCTTATATTTATATTTTCAAAAAGCATAAATATCATAATTATTGGAAGATAGTGGGTGCTACAGTTTGTTGTACTTCCATTCTATTTTAATTCCAAAAGTACAAATTTTGAAAATCCATTATCAGACGTACATGTGCAAAATAATCTAACTTCATGATTCAACCAATTTTTGTCGTAAAAGAAAAAGTACGAATTTCATGATTCCAGCTGTGCCCATTTGGTTGGTACCATTTTTACCCCCTTGACATTTCTACGCAATTAGAATTTCATCATTCTAGCTGTAGTCATTTAGTTGGTACTTTTTTATCCCCCTGTACAATTGTATCCCTTGAAAGTACGAATTTCAAAAAATGCGTCTATTTTCCGTGTGTACGCAGTCAGAGGAATGTATACTCCGAATTTCCTGACTCTAGGTGCGGTCATTTGATTGGTACTATTTGTATCCCCTTTTTTCTTTTTAACCCCAAAAAGTACGAATTTCGAAAAATCTGTTTATTTTAAGTGTCTACGCAATCAGAGGAATGTATACACCGAATTTCATTATTCCAGGTGTAGCCGTTTGCTTGGTACCATTTTTATCCCTCCGTACCCATTGTATCCCATGAAAGTACGAATTTGGAAAAAAAAACCTTTTATTTTTCATGTATACGTAGTCAAAGGAATGTATACTCCGAATTTCATGACTCTAGCTGCGGCCATTTGGTTGGTACTATTTTTATCCCCTTTTTCTATTTTGACCCCAAAAAGTACGAATTTCGAAAAATCAGTTTATTTTCCGTGTAAACACAGTCAGAGGAATGTATACTCCGAATTTCATGACTCTAGCTACGGTCATTTGATTGGTACTATTTTTATCCCCTTTTTCAGTTTAACCCAAAAAAGTACGAATTAAAAAAAACCGTATATTTTACTTGTCTGTGCAATCAGAGGAATGTATACACCGAATTTCATTATTCTAGGTACAGCCGTTTGGTTGGTACCGTTGGTACCATTTTTATCCCTCTATTCCCATTTTATCCCTTAAAAGTACGAATTTGGAAAAAATTCTTTTATATTATGTATCTACTCAATTAGAGGAATGTACACACCGAATTTCGTGTTTCTAGCTGTTGTCGTTTAATATGTACCATTTTTATCCCTTTTTTGCCCCATTTCACCCCCTACAAATAAGAATCACTTTATGGTGCACGTTTTTGCTGTAGGAGGAATGCGCATACCAAATATCAAGCAAATATAAACAGACATATTCAAAAAACATGCTTAAATACGCTAAAATATTAGGGATTATTGTGGGTATTTTTAGTCCTTGTGAGGGAAAAAATTTTCCCTTTGGGCCGATTTCGCCCCATTTCAATCCTAACCGATCTACGACTATAAGACGCATTTATGGAAAATTTGAACGTTCTAGCTCCTTTCGTTTAGATGCTAGCGTGCTTTCAACAGACGGACGGACATGGCTAGATCGTCTTAGAATTTTATGACGATCAAGAATATATATACTTTGTAGGGTCTCAGGTCGATATTTCAAGGTGTTACAAACGGAATGACAAAGTTAGTATACCCCCATCCTGGAGGTGGAGGGTATAAAAATGAAATGATGTTCGTTGGTAATCGCATCACTTGAGAACGGCTGAACAGATTTGGCTGATCTTTGTTGCAAACTATTCAAGGTAGTCCGAACTAGGTTTTAAGATGAAAAAACTTTCGGATAGTTGATCGCAAAATAGGAATATTTTTGAAAAACTGAAATTGCCTTTTACTATAGAATTTTTGAATGAAGTCTCAATTCAAGCAATGGGTATGGGAAATTCTTTTATGTTATGTTCGTTATGATTTCTGATGCGATGCTTGCTTTATCACGAAGTTCAGCTGCGTTCTTTGAAGACTGTCGATTGCGATGAATATGGAAATTAACGAAACTCCATCGTGCAACCTTTCGAAGATCTGAGGTGACCAACGTTTTTACGATTTACATTACGGGCGATTCCACTGCAAAATCCAGCTGACGAACAGAATCAAGTGTTGTGGAACGGCCAATTTGGAGTATTTTCAAAACAATAGCTGGACATTTGCACTAGAAAAATTCGGTTAATATTTAGAGTTTTTCAGTTCGTGTTCCAACGTGCAAACTGTCGAAGAACTGTGCCGGTGATCATGGTTGTGCAGTAACGTAAATTTATCGCTCTGTATGAATATACGATGTCTTACATAAAGTTTTATTATATTTTTATACCGAATAATTAATAGACAGACGATTTTTAAGCAAATGAATATTTTTTTTAAAGGATGATTATAAAGGTGTTCCTAAACATTGTTCAAAATCCGCTTAAGCGAACATGCAGACACTTCCATTGGCGTAATCTGAATAAGATTGTTTCATTAAATTGAATATCTATGCCAGCAAAAGTTCTCATTCCAGGTGAAACATTTGAAATATCTTTTAAAAATTCACACGACGAGCACAAACAAACTAATTGAAATATGGACGGGAAAATGTTTGTCGGTTAAGCTAGTATATAATATAAACGTATTGGTAGCCTTGCCTTATAAACGTTGTTTGTAATAAACGATTATATATACATTATAGTAAAAAATGTTTCCTATAATGTTACTGCAATTCTACGCAAATCGACAGCCTATGTGGAATGCAATGACCCCACAAGAAAAAGCCAGGTACAGTAAGGTCAGACGACCTGGGGGCCAACGGAATGTGAAGTTTCTGGATATCAGTTTATTGCGAATTTTTCGACGCAATTCTGCCATAACAGGCCGGGCTATGTGAGGAGTTGCACCATCTTGCTGAAACCGCACAGAGTTGAAATAAATTCTCATTCGGCGTAATTCTGAATAGAAAAACTTCCTCTACATGCTCAAGTAACGGTCTTCATTTGAGCTGATAATCTTAGTGTCGAAACTCTTGGATTTTTTGTATGGCAGCAGCTACAGCAGTTTTTGTTGCCTTCGTCCGAACTGAAGTGTTTCGGTCAAGTCAACAAGTCTCATTATGGTCCATCTGCTCGGAAGAATGCCCTCAAACGTGCGCCCATACTCTATTTGAACCGAAACTACGAACTCCAGTGCGTGATAGCGGCGAAAAATCCAAATTCTTGTTTCAGTGTCCCAGTTACCCATTTTGTTAAATTTAGAAACCAGTCTGCAAAATAAAAAAATTAACCAGATTCATTAAATAGAAAAAAAGTTATTAAATTTTTTTGGTAGCGGCTTTCATCCATCAGCCAGGGTGGCTAAAAATAAAAATGTAAAATATGCAAATATATTCATTTTAATCAAATCATGCACAAACAAATTGATGACATTTTAATGCATTTAATGATTCGGGGAAATAATTAGTTTGATTTTATATGCATCAGATCTAACATCTCTTTGGTGTCCAAAACAACACAACACAGAATAAATACTGCTGCCTGTAAAATGCATTCATATATTAGTGAAAATATCCTTGCATTAGGCATCGTCGAATTATAACACAACTTCGGTAAACTCTTGTTGGCTTACTTTTAGTGAGTAGGTTGTCCAATATAACAAATGATTTCTTCATTCTCACTTTTTACACAGCAATTTAAAATGTTTCCTTTTTTTTTCTCAAAAAACAACATGAAGAGTTATTATCGACCCTTTGTAAAAATCGGCTATTGTTATGTCTCATCCTTCGTAAAAAAACGTTATGACCCCATGTGGGCATCTCCCAGTGGCACGGACGCGACATTCGCACACCTTAAACTACAGCAAAAACAAGAAAGAAACTGATAAAGTCGATCAGCCTTTTTAGTGTTCTAAAGCGCTTAAAGAGTACTACATTTTACAAATATATCGTCAGGATTTAGTACAAAAAATTTGTTACAAAATTAGAAAAAACAGAAGTACTTTTGAAGATCTTGTTGAAATATACAAAGTTCAACGATTTTTTGAGAACTTTGTTTTTCCTTATATACATTTATGAAATATGAGAATTATCTCTTAATTTTTTTTAATTAGGTACAGCAGAAATACGGACGCGACAAAACGGACAAAAATTTTTAATAAAAATAAAAGAGAACAAGTTAACTTCAAGTTTCACAATAAAAAAGTTGTCGAAATAAGGAAAAAACAAGTAAAAATGGCGTTAAGTTATATACCCTACACCATGGATTGCATTCCACAGAGGCTGTCGATTTTCGTAGAAGTGCAGTAACATTACATGCCAATGTTATTTTTTTTAATATAGCCAAATCAAAATAAATACAAATATTGAAAAACTAATTTTATAAATAAATATAAAATTGTTATTATTTCAAACCACGCTTAGCAAAACTACCAATACGTTTATAATATATATCGAAATAATACTTCAAGTCAATTCAAAAAGTAAATATTAGACAGCAATCTTCAATAAAACTTAAACACTACAGTTGGTTGTATTTCCATCCATTTTAATTGCAAAAGTACAAATTTTGAAAATTCATTATTTCTCACGTACACAGTGCAAGATAGCCTAACTTCATTGTTCAAAAAAATTAAAAAATACGAATTTGGAAAATATTTTTATATTGCTTGTCTATACAGTCAGACGAATGTGTACACCGAATTCCGTCATTCTAGCTGCGGCCATTTGGTGGTACCATTTTTATCCCTTTTTCCCATTTTATCACCTTAAAAGAATATTTTATATTATGTATCTACTCAATTAGAGGAACGTACATACCAAATTTCGTGTTTCTAGCTGTTGTCGTTTGATAGGTACCATTTTTATCCCTTTTCACCATTCCCATTTCACCCCCTACGAATTAGAAGCACTTTATCGTACGCCTATTTGTTACAGGGGGAATGCACATACCCAATATCAAGTAAGTAAAGAGTGATTTTTTTGAGGTTAGGATTTTCATGCATTAGTATTTGACAGATCACGTGGGATTTCAGACATGGTGTCAAAGAGAAAGATGCTCAGTATGCTTTGATATTTCATCATGAATAGACTTACTAACGAGCAGCGCTTGCAAATCATTGAATTTTATTACCAAAATCAGTGTTCGGTTCGAAATTTTTTATCGACAAATTTTGTTCAGCGATGAGGCTCATTTCTGGTTGAATGGCTACGTAAATAAACAAAATTGCCGCATTTGGAGTGAAGAGCAACCAGAAGCCGTTCAAGAACTGCCCATGCATCCCGAAAAATGCACTGTTTGGTGTGGTTTGTACGCTGGTGGAATCATTGGACCGTATTTTTTCAAAGATGCTTTTGGACGCAACGTTACAGTGAATGGCGATCGCTATCGTTCGATGCTAACAAACTTTTTGTTGCCAAAAATGGAAGAACTGAACTTGGTTGACATGTGGTTTCAACAAGATGGCGCTACATGCCACACAGCTCGCGATTCTATGGCCATTTTGAGGGAAAACTTCGGAGAACAATTCATCTCAAGAAATGGACCGGTAAGTTGGCCACCAAGATCATGCGATTTGACGCCTTTAGACTATTTTTTGTGGGGCTACGTCAAGTCTAAAGTCTACAGAAATAAGCCAGCAACTATTCCAGCTTTGGAAGACAACATTTCCGAAGAAATTCGGGCTATTCCGGCCGAAATGCTCGAAAAAGTTGCCCAAAATTGGACTTTCCGAATGGACCACCTAAGTCGCAGCCGCGGTCAACATTTAAATGAAATTATCTTCAAAAAGTAAATGTCATGGACCAATCTAACGTTTCAAATAAAGAACCGATGAGATTTTGCAAATTTTATGCGTTTTTTTAAAAAAAAAAAGTTATCAAGCTCTTAAAAAATCACCCTTTACAAGCAGATATATTGAAAAAACATGCCTAAATACTGTAAAATATAAGGGATTATTATGGGTATTTTTAGTCCTTGTGAGGGAAAAAATTTTCCCTTTGGGCCGATTTCGCCCAGTTTCAATCCCAACCGATCTACGACTATTAGACGCATTTATGTAAAATTTGGACGTCCTAGCTCCTTTCGTTTATATGCTAGCGTGCTTTCAACCGACGGTCGGATATGGCTAGATCGTCTTGGAATTTTATGACGATCAAGAATATATATATTTTATAGGGCCTCAGGTCGACATTTCAAGGTGTTACAAAGGGAATGACAAAGTTGTATACTCTCATTCTGGAGGTGGAGGGTATAATTAAGTTAAAAGCTATTAGTGTGGTCTGATTTCTTTTTTTGTAGACCTTTTTTGGGAGATGCCCATATGTGTTTTTTGAATTCATTTGACTTAATTAGAGTTAATTTTGTAGTTGTTTTATTTAATTTTTAGATTTTGAGTTGTTACACTTTTGAGTGCGTTATGTCGAAGCTTTTCTATCTGTGTAGTTGATTACGTTTACAATAGTCATTCAAGACATTCATTCCGTTTTCCTGGAAAACCGAAAAAATGTCATCCTCTTTATATCATTTCATGTAGTCTTATTGAAGTTGTAAACAAAATTAAAAGACTACTGGTTTTTCATATCAAAATAAAGTGACGAAAAAACAAAAGTAAATATAAATCATCATACTGGGGGGACCACCCACCCTTACAAAGATGTGGCCACCACATCAGAATCGGGGATTTATGCTCTGCGTATGCCGTACTGACGATCATTGTTTAAGTCAATTTGATCTTCAGATGATATCGTGTAACATACACAACGAGCCGCCACCGTATTTGCATACGCCCTCTACCGGACTCGTTAAAGAGCCATAATGAACACTGTTGTACATTGTTGTAGCTGGTGTCCCCATTGGGGTCCACGTTTAGTCAAGTTTGTCCAATATCTCATAACATTCAATTGTTTATTTACATTTGGTTTTCAACTTAAGCGTTGTTGTGTTGAGTGAAGAGTGAATACAGTGAATACACATTCAAGTGGACATTAGATAGGGTCGAATCGAACAATAAAATAATTTCATAATTTCAGATGTTAAAAAAATCAAGAAATAATTCCTTCCTCTCGTGTATACAAATAGCGAGGGGCAGATAAAGGAAAGATAATGTTAAAATCATAAAATATATTTGAACAATAGGGTGTTTTCAAAGTTAGCGTTTCTGGCGTCAACAAAAGTTGATTAGTTGATTTAAAGTTTTGAAAATTTCGCAATTTGATGGTATACCAAGTTGTATTCAAAATTTCTTGTTGAAGTACTGGTTCTAATTCTACATTTGGTCCTAATAATGTTAAAATTATATAAATTTCTTTACCCTACGGTGGACTCGGTCAGTACTATTTCTTAGAATCTGTTCGTCCATATTAGATATGTGCGCTTGAGTGATTATTGGCTCACGTAAATTATTGGCTCAAAAAAATTGCATCACGCACGTTCACGCACGAAGATTTTTTCGGAACTCATGTTCACGCACGCAGTAAAATAAATTTTGCTCACGATCACGCGTGATTCACGTAAATCACGCAAACAATTTCCACAAAGAAAATAATATATACATTCTAAATAGAAATGAGTAACGCCGCTCAAATCCGAAAATTTTATTATTTAATTCACTACGTTTGCGATGTTTGTCTTAAATTCATAATTTTAAAGTAGTATACAAAATTACAGTGTGATATATCGTATAGTTTAACGAAAAATAAGTTAAAAATCGGACACTGGCATAAAATCCAAGTAGAAATCAAAGCATATACCCCGATATCAGTTATTTGTTAACACTAAGGGGATTTCCCATATAAATGCAGTGCCTAGTGTTGGTGCAGGGAATGATTGCTTAAATAATAGAAAAATAGAAATTATACCTGTATTGGAGCACTTTGTTTTAGAAATAATTTATACATGACTCCTATTTTGAATGGAAAACTTCAAATTTTTAAACGAAATATAATGAAAATAATGAATTAATAAATATGTGCGACTCACGAAAAAATCACGTGATTCACGCAGAAATTAGACTCACGCACGAACATTTTTTCGTTCCTCATGTTCACGCACGCTCACGTGAGTAAAATAAATATTGCTCACGATCACGTGTGATTCACGCGTGAATCACGTGAGTCGCTCCCATCTCTAGTCCATATACAGTACCAATAATCCACGGTGTAGTTTTCGCGTTGCACTGGGCATTGATAAGGGTCGTCCACCGTGGTAGCAACCGAACCAAATAAATGTCACACTTTTTTAAAAACACTTTGTTTTCTATCTAAGAAAACAAAAACAAATGATCTCCAGTCTGAGTCGATGATTACAAGAAAATTTATATAATTTTGAAGACCACTTATAGGTCGAGGCTATAAAAACGTTTTAACGTGATTGTCCTCTACAAAATGTATCTTCAGTAATTTATATATAAATTATCTTTTGAGTGATCGTTAGGGAAAAACATTTTCGTTTAGGACCGATTTTGTCAAATTTCTATTTCATAATTTTATTTCTATATTATTTTTATCCTAAAAGTATGATTTTCGAAAATTCATTATCTGGAAATCTGGAAAAAATCTATTTTAAAGTTCGAAAAATTAAAATTAAAAATTAAAGTGTCCTATATTATGGACTGATGATACCCTCATTCACAATGTATGTTTTCAGATGAAATATAACTTGTTCTGAACAAAATATAAAATATGTATATTCGTATAAAACCTATATATAAATTTGGTTTAACTCATTTTCACTTTAGATGTTTTAAGATATAAGGTGTTGCGTCAAAATTGATCAAAATCGGTAAATTAATGTAGTTTAAAAAGTCAAACGGTGGGTAATTTTTGTATGGAAGCAATACATAAATCTTAAATGATTTGACTCAGTTTCAGATGTTTGGACAATTTGAACAAAATCGTTTAAAATGTGTGTTTTCTAGAGCGGAAAAAGTCAAATCGGGAGAGACATTTGTATGGGAGCTATATATAAAACTGAACCGATATGACTCACCAGAGATGTTTCTAGGTCAAATATAAGGATCTGTGCAAATTTGAAGAAATGTGTCAAAATATATGGTTTTGAGAGCTTTAAACGCCAAATCGGGAGCGAAATTTGTAAGGTGGCTATTTCTAAATCTGAAAGGATCTGTGCCAAATTTGAAGAAATCTGCCAAAATATATGGTTTTGAGAGCTTAAAACGCCAAATCGGGAGCGAAATTTGTAAGGTGGCTATTTCTAAATCTGAACCGATTTGTTTCAAATCAAGTAGCGTCCGTCATTGGCCGTGAAAGATAATTGTGCCAATTATCGTAAGGATCGAGCAATAATTGCGACCTGTTCTTTGATTACAAGGGTAGATGGACGGGCAGACAGACAGACATTGCTAAATCGACTCAGAAAGTGATTCTAAGTCTATTTGTATTATAAACGATGGGTCTATCTCTTTTCCTTTTCCAAATGCACAGAGACATAATACCCTAGTGAAGGGTATGAAAAGTCTCTTTATAAACAGAGAATTTGAAATGGAAGTTGAAGCCGTTTAGTAAAATTGGCTATTGAACACATGTGCATAAAGTCTTCAGAACTGTAAAATAAGAAAAACTCATCCACCAGCTAGGCATTGTGTTTCATTCACACAAAATAAACTAATAAAGAATAGCTAAAATGGGCCACGTTAGATGTCTGCAATATTATATGGATAGGATGACAGACGGACATAGATAAAAATGCACCATTGAAAAAACACAGTCCACATTTATGGCAATGGGATGTCATAAATGACAAAACAAATGATAATGGCATGTATTTATCAAGTTCTTGGTGTGTGCGTTCCAGAGATTCAGGTGCTGATACAACCTCCGAAAAATAAATATTCTCCCTCACATGGTTCATTATTCGACCCTGTCTTATGTAACATCCGGACAATGTCAGTGCATGTATCGAAAAGCAATCCTCCTCCTCTGTAGGGCTTAATGTAAACAATTCCCAATTGGCATTAAGCGCTTAATTCGTCCATGGAGGAAATAAATATTCATCGATGTTTGTTTATGTTTTTGAAGTGTTGCGAGGTTTTTAAACCAATTTTCGGTTGATGTCCATTCTTACTGCACATAAACAATCGGGTGGCCTAACAAAATACATCAGCAGGTATGGTAAGGACTGACTTGTATGCACTCTAATAAAGATTTGAGATTCCGAAACTGTATCGATCAGTAAATGTCACGTAAATAATTTATGCATAAATGTAACATCATTTGCGTCTTCACATGGATTTCATAAAAATTGTTTCATATATTGGTTAAAATATCAGTGTTGGTAGATGAAATTGGATACACTTGTGCGTCAGATGTGTCTCTGTTTAGCCGTTTCCAGCAAAACTAAGAAAAGTCAATCAAGATCGAAACTAATAATTCGATAATTCCATTACTTTTTGCATGGTCCAACTACAGAAAAGATGACGCCGCAGAATACTAGAATTGGTTGTTTTTTTCCTGGGCGGTGGCTTGGGTGAACACAAGTTTAAGGAACTCATACCCATTTATCTCGCACGATGGATGGCCAAGGCAATTTACGCAGTCTTGTTTCTGAAGTTGTCAAAAACAATGTTAATAAATTTTACCGGACATTTGTGGTATCCGGAGGCTATAGCTCTAGCATTCTTCGGTTCAGATGTTACGTGTGATCTAAAACGAAAGACTAGAATGTGTTTACGATGCAAATAAACCCATATTTCAGTTTTTACATCCCATTTAACCCACTGAGATCCAACAGTAAGAAAATAATTGTCGGCCCTTAATGGGTTAGGAAGTTCTAAAAATTGCAATTGGTGATCAATACCTCATCAACGATCCAACAAAACCACAAATCGAACTAAAAATTCGGTAGCTATTGCGGTTTTTATAAAATATGCAACAAAAATGTTAAAATTCTAACCTCAGATTTATTTTCTAGCAGTTTTTTTCTAAATACCATACTCATCGTTAATTTTATTCGAGAAACCCCTGATTTATAGAGGTTATTTTGAACGCGCCCAGCTCACGAACGGACAATGATAAAAGCGAAATATAAAACAAACCAATCTTTCATTTTAGGCGGGAACACCCACAACTTTTATTTTGAAGCCACTCTACTAATATGTGTGAGCTCCTGCAGAATGGATAAAGGAAAATAAGTAAAAACGGGAAAATATGAACCTCCTAGCTCATTTCGTTCGGAAGCTTCGAGCTTTCAACAGACAGACTGACATGGCTATATCATCTAAGAAATTTACCACGACCCAGAATATATACTTAATGGGGTCCCCGATGAATATTTTAAGGTGTTACAAACGGAATGACAAAGTGAATATACCCCCATCCTGGAGGTGGAGGGTATAATAAGTTTATAAATAAATATAGAATTTTTATTATTTCAAACCACGCTTATAAGTCATATATATATATATATATATATATATATATATATATATATATATATATATAGTAGAGGTATGTCCACACCGAGTTTCATCATTATAGCTGTAGCCGTTTTACCATTTTTATCCCTCTGTTCCCATTGTATCCCTTGAAAGTACGAAGTTGGAAAAAATACATTTATATTATGTATCTACTCAATTAAAGGAATGTAGACAACAAATTTCGTGTTTCTAGCTGTTGTCGTTTGATAGGTACCATTTTTATTCCTTTTTGCCCCAATTTCACCCCCTACGCCCTAAGTAGTACAAGCAGATATATTGAAAAAACATGCCTAAATAATTTAAAATATAAGGGATTATTATGGGTATTTTTAGTCCTTGTGAGGGAAAAATTTTTCCCTTTGGTCCGATTTCGCCCAGTTTCAATCCCAACCGATATACGACTATATGCTACATTTATGGACAATTTTGACGTCCTAGCTCCTTTCGTTTAGATGCTAGCGTGCTTTCAACAGACGGACTAACATAACTAGATCGTCTTAGAATTTTATAATATGTATACTAATGGAGGGAAAAATGAACCCGTGTAAAGCCGGGTACAAAATACTAGTCCTTAATAAAATTAAACGGTTTGAGCCTATATGAATTAGGATCTATCATACTAACTGCCTGGCCCACCATGTCGAACGTAAACGTTCGCATGCCTTTCATGCGATAAACAGCTGATTTGGGACCCACTAACAGGCACTAGAACGACAAATCGAACGAAAATCTATGCGAACGAAAACGTAACCATTTCAGTACAAAATCGGGGCCACTAACTATTTTTTCATCTGTGCGAATGAAAATGCCAAAGGCACTCACTTGTGTTTTGTCTGTCGTTTTCATAAATAAATAAAAAACACAAAATAAATTTAATTTATATTTTTGTTGCTATCCTCTCTACTTCATCCCCTTCTTCCTCTGAGTACTGGAGAACACATCGCGCATTTATACATTCCGTTGCTCCGTGCACTGGGTCTTTCAACCAGGTTCCTTATATTCATAAAGAGGTATTTTCATGTAAAATAAGTGTATTCTTATTGGTTTTTGGTCATCTCATGAATGTTAGAGATGACCAGTAGCTACCCACGGGGATCTCGAAATTAACATTCCTCCAAAAAATGTGCGAGTTGGAAAAATTTATATTTTTCGACAACACACAAAATCAACTCCACACAACACAACAACTGGCAACATTTTCATTCACTCACAACAAGTAAGGCTATGCGAACGAAAAGTCAGAAGATAGTGGGTCTCTTTTTGATGCGAAAGTGAGTGAGTGGCTTTCGTTGCATAGATTTTCTTTCAACATTATGGGTCAGACAGTAAATAATTAATTTTCCTTTATATGACACGTTCCCCCATGAAAAGTTTTCTTTATATGTATTTAAAACGGTGATTATTTATTCTTTTATTTTTTCCAGAGGCTGCTTATGCATATGCAAGAAGTGTTCTCTTTTAACCCTTACAAATTTTGGATTGGATATGTGCCCCTTTGTACAAACTAAGGAATCGTATGCTGGATTGATTTTCAAACCCGATTCGTTTTTAAATCTTATTTTTATACCCTCCACCTCCAGGATGGGGGTATACTAACTTTGTCATTCCGTTTGTAACACCTTGAAATATGGACCTGAGACCTTGAAAAGTATATATATTCTTGATCGTCATAAAATTCTAAGACGATCTAGCCATGTCCGTCATCTGTTGCACACTAGCATCTAAACGAAAGGAGCTAGGACGTCCAAATTTTACATAAATGCGTCTTATAGTCGTAGATCGGATTGAAACCGGGCGAAATTGGCCCAAAGGGAAAAAATTTTCCCTCACAAGGACTAAAAATACCCATAATATTCCCTAATATTTTAGAGTACTTCAACACATTTTTTCAATATGTCTGCTTGTAATTACTTGATATTGGGTGTCCGCATTCCCCCCTATAAAAAACCGTGCACCACAAAATGATTTTTATTCGTAGGGGGTGAAATGGGCCAAAAAGGGATAAAAATGGTACCATTCAAACGGCAACAGCTAGAAACATGATATTTGATACGTACATTCATCTAATTGAGTAGATACATAAAAAGTAAAGTATTTTTCCAAATTCGTACTTTTAAGGGATAAAATGGGAATAGAGGGATAAAAATGGTACAAACCAAACGGTAGCACCTAGAATAATGAAATTCGGTTTATACATTCCTCTGATTGCGCAGACACGTAAAATAAACGGATTTTTGGAAATTCGTACTTTTTGGGATTAAAATGGAAAAAGAGATAAAAATAGTAACAAAAAATGACCGCAGCTAGAGTCATGAAATTCGGATTATACATTGCTGTGACTGCGTAGACACGAAAATTGAAAGGTCTCTTCCAAATGCATACTTTCAGGGGATATAATGGGTACAGAGGGATAAAAATAGTACCAACTAAACGACTTACTGGAATGAAGAAATTCAGTGTGTACATCCCTCTTATTGCGTAGACACGTAAAATAAAAAGATTGTACTCATAAAGTGGTAAACTAGGAAAAAGGGGATTAACATGGTACCAACCAAATGGCCGCAGCTGGAATCATAGAATTCGGTGTATATTCCTCTGACTGCAAAGACAGCAAAATAAAAAGATTTTTACGAATTCGTACTTTATACTTTTACGACAAAAATTGGTTGAATCATTAAGTTAGATTTTTTTTTTTGCACTATGTACGTGAGATAATGGATTTTCAAAATTTTTACTTTTGGAATTAAAATAGAACGGAAATACACCCAACTCTAGCACCCACTATCTACCAATATTTATGGTATTTAAACTTTTTTGAAAATATAAATAAATACATTTTTGTTTTTTGAATTGACTTGAAGTATTATTTCGATATATTTAGTGTAAAGGTATTGGTAGCCTTGCCTTGTAAGCGTGGTTTGAAATAATTAAACTATTATATTTATTTATACAACAATTTTTTCAATATTTGTATTTGTTTTGGTTTGGCTATATTAAGAAAATATATTTTCCTGTAATATTACTGCACTTAACACCTTTTTTACTTGTTAAAGATAACATAAATTATGTCAAGATTCGCTTAATTATCAAATAAGTACAACATATTTAAAATATTTTTGTGATATGTAATGAAACTTATTCAGAGTAACACGCCACTTGATTTGTATACCCTCCACTAGGGTATTATGCCTTTGTGCATTTGTTTGTAACGTTTGTAACAAAAAGAAATGAGTTTATTATTCAGTTTTTGAGTCGATTTAGCCATGTCCGTATGTCTGACCATTTATTCTTGTAATCGAAGTACAGGTCACAATTGTTGTCAGAACCAAATGAAACTTTGTACAACGAAGGTTATCGGGATAAGGACAATCGCTATTTAATTTGAAGTAAGTCGGATCAGATTTCGTTATAGCCCCTATAAATTTATCACACAACCATATGAGATGAAAGAGATGTAACAAAAGTTCAACAAATAAATTCATCTCCAAGAATTTTCACCATTTATTGTTATTGTAACTACTTGGAATAAAGCTGTATCGTCTTGAAAATCCATCAGCCTACAGCAAATGGTAATGATAAAGGTTTCAGGTAGAACACAACGCTATTCAAAACGCTTTGCGACGAGGTTTTCGGGTGTATATATAATACACGTATCTAAAATATCATAAAATGTAAGTAAATAATATACAACTGATAACATCATGATGATGTGTCTCTACACAGGACAATGAAATACGTATATGGTCAAATGTGTGTATGGCTGACAAAAACTTCCTTCGTACGAAGAAATTACTTGATCGAATAGCTGCAATTCGAATGTATTACACATTTTTAATTTTATAAAATGTTATGAAATTTAGGGTTTTTTTGTTTTTCAATTTTCAAAAGAAATTATGAGACAGGGCTTTTAGGTAGAAGTTAAAAATGAGATGTGAGAATAATTAAAAAAATATTTGCCATTAAAGGAAACAAAATATAAATTCTAGAAATATATCGCCCCATCAATATAATAATAGCATATAATTTTTGGTTGTTTTGAGATAACCATGTCCCAAGATATTTGACAAATCTGGTGTTTGAATAAGATTCCGTTAAATATTATTTTTTATTGTATTTTTTTACGAATGGATAATGATGTTCCTATTTTACAATCTAACCAATTTTTTTTTAACGCATATATAAAGTATGAATGAGAAATTTTACGTTATTTTTTCAATGACATTTTGACCCACATTGTATAACTTGAATTTGACCAAATTGTGACCAGACAGAATCAATGATGGAGATTCCAAATATGCAAAAATAAAAGCTTATGAGCACACAGGCTATAAATGTAAGTCATGACACCTTGAAGTTTTATATTTTGAAAGGCAATGATCATAAAAAATCGCAATCAACTGGCAATAATTTTTGTAAACATTGTAGATGTTGTCGTTTTTTCTCTGTGACGATATTCAGGAGAGATATTTTCAGGAGAAGTCTGCGATCTCTGTGGTAGCAACTTATATTCGCAACACAGATGTACAACAAACAGATGCACTAAAACAAAATACTCTAGTGGGGATTATAAATACTGAAAACAGCATAATTGAACCAATTATTGCGATATTTGAAAATAAATATATACATACATCGCTGATGACAGCGTTCTAACACAAGCACTCCATACAGAATCAGGGCCGTGCGCAAGGGGG
Source organism: Polietes domitor (assembly GCA_947397865.1). NCBI lineage: Eukaryota > Metazoa > Arthropoda > Insecta > Diptera > Muscidae > Polietes > Polietes domitor. The sequence goes on along the minus strand of OX377619.1, from coordinate 127,677,528 downwards.
GTTTCGAACATACAATTTTTAAAGCCTTCTAGACTTTCTGAAGTAATAAAATATAGAATTTTTAATTTCTTTTCTAAATAACTCGTCTGAAATGGTAAGTTTGCAGTAAAAACACGAAAATTACATAACAAATCGTGGACACTTTCTTGAATTTCGGACAAAGGTTATGAAAAATACAAAAAAAATAAACGAATTGTGCCAATTTCAAGATTGAGTAATGCTAATTTCGCCACTTCTTGATATTTGACTAGAGCAATCTTAAGAACTTTAAATTGTGTACTACAATAAATGTTCGGAGATTTAATAAAAAATTTTAGTAATTTTAAAAAGTGTAGATAAGAATCACATGAATGAAATCTAAAAACATTCTTAATAAAAGCAAATAATTTGTTTGATGCTAACCCGTAGCTTAACTATGAGTGCCAAACTTTCGACAAATTTGTAGTATATCTAATTGGAATGAAATCATTGAAAAGCAATTTACCTCTAAGTTAATAATTACGTAAAAATCTATTGGCAAGATAAAATTCTTAGTTTCTGCGAAAAAGTCTTGGAGTAACCTAAGAATTTTGTATGTAGACATTTTTAACTTATACAAAAGAAAGTACAATAAAGGGTGATTTTTTAAGAGCTTGATAACTTTTTTTTTTAAAAAAACGCATAAAATTTGCAAAATCTCATCGGTTCTTTATTTGAAACGTTAGATTGGTCCATGACATTTACTTTTTGAAGATAATTTCATTTAAATGTTGAGCGCGGCTGCGTCTTAGGTGGTCCATTCGGAAAGTCCAATTTTGGGCAACTTTTTCGAGCATTTCGGCCGGAATAGCCCGAATTTCTTCGGAAATGTTGTCTTCCAAAGCTGGAATAGTTGCTGGCTTATTTCTGTAGACTTTAGACTTGACGTAGCCCCACAAAAAATAGTCTAAAGGCGTCAAATCGCATGATCTTGGTGGCCAACTTACCGGTCCATTTCTTGAGATGAATTGTTCTCCGAAGTTTTCCCTCAAAATGGCCATAGAATCGCGAGCTGTGTGGCATGTAGCGCCATCTTGTTGAAACCACATGTCAACCAAGTTCAGTTCTTCCATTTTGGGCAAAAAAAAGTTGGATATCATCTCACGGTAGCGCTCACCATTCACAGTTACGTTACGATTCGCATCATCTTTGAAGAAGTACGGTCCAATGATGCCACCAGCCCATAAACCGCACCAAACTGTGACTTTTTCTGGATGCATTGGTAGCTCTTGCAATGCTTCTGGCTGATATTCACTACAAAATCGACAATTCTGCCTATTTACGTACCCATTGAGCCAAAAATGAGCTTCGTCGCTGAACACAATTTCTTTCTTTCTGAACTTTCTTAACAGAGCACGCATTTTGATAATAAAATTCAATGATTTGCAAGCGTTGCTCGTTAGTAAGTCTATTCATGATGAAATGTCAAAGCATACTGAGCATCTTTCTCTTTGACACCATGTCTGAAATCCCACGTGATCTGTCAAATACTAATGCATGAAAATCCTAACCTCAAAAAAATCACTCTTTACTTTAATTTTTAAATAAAATACAATTTTCATTTTTAAATTTCTTTCAATTCAACAATCTCTGATTATAGAAATCGAGTGGGACATTTGTATAAGGGCTATATCAAAACATTGACCCACATATTCCTTGGCTATTCGTATATTCCGTTTGCAATGCGTGGTTTGCAATATTTGCGATGCGACATTTTTATGGAGCTGTATATTAAACTAAATGTTTGATGTGACCTATTTTCCAAAGGTTTCTGTTACTTCTAAATGTTTTGGGAGTTTGTAATGATAATACAAATCCATTTCGACAAACGAAGAAAACTGTTTGATATATCGAGGGCTTATATTCACGAGTGGCTATGAACAAAAACACAACTTTTCAGGAGAGCGTAATTATGAATCATTCTTCTACAGTTTAATCTAAAGAGGATTACTAATTGCTACGGTTTTATGATTCATAGCCACTTTTGCATGTTTACAATTGAGCACTATGAATGTTGAAAATAGCCATTAATTCTCAAATATATGAATAAAACTTATTGTAAAATCGATAACATTATTTTATGAAATGTACACAGTAAATTTAAAGATTCCAGCTTCACCCGTCAGATTGGTGCCATTTTTATACCTTTTTCCAATTTTTTACAAAAAGAGGATATTGCGGTAGGACATGGTAAACAAATAATACAAATTGGATATTTTTGGAAAATTTTCATTTTCGCGGCAAATATGGCTAAAATGATTTTCACACATGACATTTTTGATTTATGATTTTCTCGCGATCTAGCCAACGGATCCGACTGAATTTTTGTTATTGTATTAAGAACCAAGGTCGCTTGTAACATTTAAGAAGTCATTCGCGCTTATATTTAAACCTTTTCTGCTCAGGATTCTGAAACAAAGCAATCATATGTCATAAAAATATTTTGGTATTCTCAATATGATAAAAAGTTACGAGTGTTTTTCTAAAGATACTTTTCACAATTTTTGAGTTTACAGCGTGATATTTTATGCGTGATAACTTGGGAACCAAAATGCTATTAACCGCGTAATGATGGAATTTGATAATGCGATTTGCCATAAATGTAGACAAATGATTTAAACAAAATCGTTGAAATTTGAAAAAATGGCTTAAGAACAAAATTTCTTCTCCAAATTTATATGATAGATGACATCCAAATCTGAGAATAGTTTGGCACCAAAAACTCATTTTCGAGAAAATGGTTCATAGGCACTTATGAATATAAGCCCTCGATATGTAAACATATTTCTCTTTGTTCATTTACAACAACTGATGGCATGTTTACCGCAAACAAACTCATTTTCCCACAAAAGAAGCTCAAAAACGGTGTCTAAAATTTCGTTTCTACGTAATGCATTTTTTCTCTGCGTGTAGGTCTCTATTTTAAAATCTACTTTAAAGTTGCGAAGCAATAAGAAATGAGTTTTAACTTACTGAATTTTTTGTCATGTTTTTCGTCTTGCATTTCATCGAGTACAAAAGACAGTATTTGTTATTCGAATTTATACATATTAAAGATTATAAAAATGAAGAAACATTTCCAAATATTTTTATTTAATCGGAATATGCGTATAAAGATTTTGAGTAAAGATCCTGTTACTCATGTAACTCCTGTATAAATTAAAAAACCCAAAACTCATTAGACATCATATTTAGGCCCATACTTTGCCAACAAGCATATCCAATTTTCTGTATTTATCATAGAAAAAATGCGGGTCTGAAGATGGGTCAAGTGCCGAGGAATTCCATCGTTTTTTGTGTAATATTTCTTTAAAATATATATGTATGTATGTAATTTCAAGCAACTATTTGAAAAAAACTTAGAGAACAAGTCGGTTAATAAAAAAGCAGCGATTGTCTGCTGCCTATCGCAGACACTTTTCTGCTATTGCAGCAGTTTTATTGCATATAAAATATAAAAATAGATAAGCGTTCCTTTCAATATGCGTATCATTAAAGAGACAATCGCAATATCTTTCCGTGGTAATAAATTGCTTTATAATAACTTCTATTCAAAAAAGTTTTGTTAACATATATATTTAAGTGGTTCTGTACATATGCTTAAAGTTTTTTCTATATTGCTAAAAACAGCAAACAGCTGTTTACCATCTCAGCATATCAGTAAATCTTTATTATTTTTTGTAAAACTAGATAAAACCACCTCCCCCCCCCCCAGGGAAAAATTCGGCTCGAATATTTTCCTTCAGCAGTTCAAGGTTCTTTTAAATATCCCCAAAGGAAATAATCAGGTGCAGTTAAATCCGGCGAACGGGCCGGCCAATTGAATGTTGAATTTTTGGAAATTAAACGTTCGCCAAAAATCTCTTTTAGGAGGTGCATAGTGGTTCGAGCAGTGTGTGCAGTGGCCCCATCATGTTGGAACCATATCTATGGATTGTCAGAAAGAGCTGGCCTTAAAAAATGTGGAACATATCTCGGTATCGCTCGCCATTTACAGTTACAGCATTGCCTTCGAGGTGATGTTTCAGGATTCTCCTCAATACTCTCCTAAACACGTTGAATATTTCCTACATTAATTACAGAACGTGGTCTTCCGCTTCGTGGAAGATCCCTCACTGAGCCTTGTTCCCGAAATCGCGTCACTAAGCGTCGAATCATTGATTCGGAGGGTGAATTCCGTACATTAAAATGACGACGATAGGCTCGTTGAGTTTGAATTATTGATCGATGATGTTCAAAATAAAATTCTATGATTTTGGTTCGTTGAGTAATCTCCCAGTTTTTTTACAAGTCCTAAAAAGAACAAGTAAAAAGGCGTTAAGTTCGGCCGGGCCGAATCTTATATACTCTCCACCACGGAGTGCATTCCATAGTATTACCGTTAGATTAGAGGCTAACGGCTTTACAAAGAAGTGAAGTTACTACTAATATATATATATAATACTGCAATTGTAATCAAAAAGTGAACATGAGGGAGCAATCTTCAAAAATGTACTCTAAATATGAGGTGTATTGTCAGTCGTCATTAGAGAGAAACATTTCCCCTCAGGGCCATTTGCAATTTCTAGATTCGGCTACAAACAGAGTGATTGTATCATTTTGATAAGAAAAGTACAAATTGCAGAGATCCATTATTTTTCGCGTTCATATTGGAATCAACACATCTAATTTCATGATTCTAGTTATATCCGTTTGCTGGTACCATTTTTATCACTTTTTAAAATGTTGACCCTAAAGTACGATTTTGGAGAAATACTCATGTTGTGCGTGTCTACGAAGACAGACGAGTATAACCACTGAATTTCATGATTCTAGCTAGAGCCGTTTGCGTGGAACCAATTTTATCCCGTTTTGATACTAAACGTACGAATATCGAACGATATCTTTATTTTTCGTGTCTACGCAGTCACAGCAATGTACACACCGAATATCAATATTCTAACTGCAACCGTTTTTATCCCTTTCGCCCCATTTTCCACCTAAAAGTACAATTTAGAAAAAATCCTTTATGTTTCACGTCTACACGGTTTGGTTGGTACCATTTTTACCCCCCTTTTCCAATTGTATCCCTTAAAAGTACAAATTTCTACGTAATTATAGCGACGTACACACCGAATTTCATTTTTCTAGCTGTTGTCGTATCAAAGGTACTACTTTTATCCCTTTTCAGTGCTTTTTTGTGATTACACGTTACTGGAGAAAGGTACGAAACGAATTTCAAGTGTATAAAAATTGAAAAAAAAAATCAAAAAAAAATTGCTTAAATAGTCTAAATATTAGGGGTATTTTAAGTCCTTGTTAGGGAAAAATTTTTTCCCTCTGGGCCGATTTCACCCAGTTTCAATCCCAACCGATCTCAATCATAAGACACATTTACGGAAAATGTCAACCTCCTAGCTCATTTCGTTTGGAAGTTAGCGTGCTTTCAACAGACAGACAGACGGGCATGGCTAAATCGTCTTAGAATTTTACCAGGATACAGAATATATACTTAATGGGGTCCCCGATGAATATTTCAAGGTGTTTCAAACGGAATGACAAAGTGAATATATATATATATAGAAAAGTTATTAATTTTTCAAATCCTTTCGCGACTTTTACCGCACCCTGTATATGGTTTCTAGAGAAAAAACTTAAATCGGGAAGGATATTTGCATGGGCGCTATATTAAAACCTGGAACGACGTGACTCATTTTCACCATGTAAATGGTGGTCTCTAGATAAAAAAAAATCAAATCGGCAGCGATATTTGTATGGTAAATTTGTATTTGTATCATTCTGCACCGATCTGACCGACTTTCACCATAGATGATTCTAGTTGCAACATAAGGTGTTGTGCCAAATTTGAAGAAAATCGGTTAAAATATGGGGTCCCCTAAGCGAAAAAGTCAAATCGTGAGCGAAATTTGAATATATCTAAATCGATTTGCTTAAAATTAAATAGGGTCCGTCCTTGGGTCGCAAAACTCTCTTCGGCCAATTTTTGTTAAATCGATTCAGAAAGTGAGTCTAATTCGATCGGTATAATAAATGCACAAAGACATAATGGACCATCTTTTTTCAAATCTAAACATGCATTTGTGTATATTTTGTTAAAGTCCCTTTAAAAATCTCTTGATTAAACCCATTATCACACATTTCTAATGATGATCTTGGCACATATTCTTGTGTTTAATCAAGGATGAAACCTATGTCAAGTTGATCATATATTCTCAACTCGGACGATATTTTATATAGCAACGACGATTATCAATAAATCGTCAAAGTAGTCATACCCCAAATTAATATTAAATTATTAAAAAACGTCAAATTTGAGTAATCGCCCCACCTTTCAAATCTGCCTACTGTTAATAATGGCACACATGACCCTATAATCGTCAGAAATTTGAAAAAAATATTGAAATCGTTTTTCTCAAAATTAAACTGTAATGTTTAATACTATCTGAACTGTTTATGTTTAATTTTAAATTCGGTACATTAAAACAAGCAGCAATCCAGTGCCCAACACCCATTCGTATATCCGCTGGTGGGAATAATAACAAACAACTTGTTTCCAATTTTTAAATGTTTCAGTGCTTCCAGTCCAATGTTGTTTTTCTCCAAAAGTCACCATTTACTCTCTGTGGTATGAATAAAAATTTATTGTTTAATGCTGTTTATATTTCAGAAATTCCTAGAAGAGAAATAAATACTACACATGGACACAAAAATGTTGGATTGTACAGTAAATACATTCACATACATAGATACAAACACATTTATGAGCAACATATTCAAATGACAAAATCACTTGAAATTATTTCAATGCACAACTATCGCCACCAATTTAAAGGCCACTAGAAACGGCCCACTTAAAGCAGGAAGTGTTGGGTTTCTTCGACATTACTGTCAAAAATGTATACATGTATGGATGATGTATGTTTGTAAACAAAGAAATCGTAGGTCATGCCAAACCGTAAATACCCTGCCCGATGATTCTGTCACCAATGTTTACGAAGCACAGTGGCCCAGAATTAAATAAATAACTTTTGATGTAGTAACATTTTGTAGATTTGTAAAAAAAATAATTCAGGTGATATTTTAACATTTCAAATCGGACAATTCTATTCTTATTCTTCGATCTAAGAGAAAATTAATTTTTTAACAGTTTTTTTTTCGGGAATGTTCAAATAATTTTTTCGTATTAAAAATTTTCACATTTCGACTTTGTCGAACATCTTATTATTTATTTTAAAGGTTTTTACAAATTTATTTTTTATTAGAAATAGCATTATTTTAGCGTAAAAACTTGTTTGTGTCAAATATATATATAGTTTGATTATCATAAATATTAAAAAAAAAATACACTTATGAAATAAGTGCGATTTTTTCTCGTTCACTTTTGAAAAGTAAGCTAAAAAGATGCAAATCGGAAAGAGAAAAACTGTAATACGAAGACATTTATTCTGCGCAGTATAAACAAATACGTAAGAATATGTCAATAAACATTGGTCCTTGCATACAAAAAAAACATAAATAAATTCAAAAATTGAGCGAGTTACGTTAGATTAGATTGTCGTCGGTTTTGACAGAAATCATTCATAATAACATGTAAACCAAAAAAAAAGAAAGCCGAAAACAAAGAAGAGTGGGAAAATGTTTGTCTTATTTTTCAATAAAATGTTTTGCAATTAGTTAAAATAGTCACAAAATTGAGTAAAATAGGACACGGGTTTTCAGCATTTTAATGTTTTTTTTGACGTTTCTTTGTGCTGTTTTCTTTAGTTCATTCACAATTAACCAAAAATCCGGAAAAATGTTCATTTTGAAACACCCATTCTTCTTGTAAGAGTGAGAAAAAGAGTGTCGATCTTTAATTTACATTTTAATCGCCCGTAACTGTCAAAAATCAAAGAGTCGAACGGAACTTCTTATAGATTTATTTTCTTTGCGTGCATAACTTCAATTTTTTACAAAACTAAAAATGTCTACTAGATCAAAAATTATTGAATTTCGGCCGATTGAATTTGATCGTGTACCATTGTGCGACGGAACAATGACTAAGCAAAGGCAAACCTAAGCCTGGTCGACTACATTATACCCCACTGCACTCTGTGTACTTAGTATAGTTTAATCATCTACATCTACTTGGAAACCTTCCACATTTTTCCTTCGTTAGGTATCATGTGAAAAATTCAAACAATTTTTTTATTCCCTCCACCTAAGGATGGGAGTATATTCACTTTGTGATTTCGTTTGTAACACCTTAACTAGTCGGACCGGTTTTTTCGGTTTCTTGCTTAAAACAGTAAAAAATGGTGAAATTTTTTATTATAGGGTAATTCCACAAAATGTTGACCCATTGTACATTAACGTTCTTGGGGATAGGACAATTCTGATGTCATAATCAGATTCAGCGCACTGAAATCTACCCCAAACATTCCTGTCTGAATTAGCTTGAGGAGCATTTTGGTCCATTGCCAAAAAAACATTTGGCGATGTTTTACAACTATATTTTTTTTTAATTTAAATATGTATGTATATAGAGAAACCCAATCATTACTTTTCGTCCTGCAGCTATTTTTTCCAAAAAATATCAGTTTAGAGCAGGTTTAGGGTTTTAAACTACAAATTATATCTTATTATATATAAATTATATATTTTTACCTATTAACCGATAAAAAATAAAATATATATAAAAAATGTTTGAAATGAAATTCAAGGATTATGCGTATTTTAAGACACTTGAAATACAAGACTTTTCACTTTTCTCTTATATTCGCAAAAGGCAGTTCTTCAACCTTTCAGACGATACCAATGATATCAATGCGCTTTCCAAAGTTATTAGACCATTAACGAAGCTATCTCCTCACAAAACGCCCAAAAATACCAACTTTGGATTGATGTAAACAAGAACCACGTACAACGTTGACATTCGATAAACGCCTTATTACCAACAAGGATCCCACCCAGAAATTAATACTGGATTATTTAATGATGATATACTGAATATTTCTTCCTTGGATCAAACCGGTTGAGACCGACATAAACCTGGGTTTCCCGGTTTTCCAAAAACTGCGATTTTAAGAAACCCGACGGTCGGTCTCAGATGAAAACCCCGGTTGACCCGGTTTTCGGTCTCGGTCTTTGATCACTCTAGTTCGACCCAGAGGGAAAAAAGTTTCCTTAACAAGGACTGAAGGAAGGAAGGTTTTTTAATTTCTACTTTATATGCACTTGAAATTTGTTGCGTACTAACCTCTAGTAACGTAAAAGCACCAAAAAAGTAAATATACGTTATAGCGGGCGAAATTGGACAAAAAGGGATAAAAATGCTACCAATGATACGACAATAGCCATAAACATGACATTTGGAATGAACACCTCTCTAATTGCGTAGATTCGTAAAACAGAGGCATTCTTCAAAATTCGTATTTTTAAGGGATACAATTGGAAAAGAGGGATACAAATGGTACCAACCAAACCCCTGAAGTTGAAATCATGAAATTCGGTGTGTACTTTCATCTGACTGTGAAGATGCGAAATAAAAAGGATTTTTTCGAAAATTTTCGTTTTAGACGGAAAATGGGGGAATGGGGATACAAATGGTACCTACCAAACGGCTGCAGCTATAATTATGAAATTCGGTGTGTACACTTCTCTGACTGTGATGACGCGAAAAATAAAGAGATCTTTCGATATTCGTACCATCAGCGGAAATTAGATGTGTATATTTCACTCTGAAACATATTGGATCTTCAATATTAGAACTTGTCCTATCAAAATGGTACAGACATTTAGGCAGTAGCTGGAATCAAGAAATTGCAAATGGGGAAAATCGGGCTTGATGGAAATTGTAATAATAAAGGGTGATTTTTTAGCTATTATCTTTTTGGCAACACTGGTTTCAACAGCTGACGCACGTTTCGTGTTTTGTTTTACTGTCAAACATCGTCAGTTTGGTCTATAATTAACCCATGAATCGTCTTACAAACGAACAACGCTTGCAAATTATTGAATTTTATTATCAAAATGCGTGCTCTGTTAAGAAAGTTCAAGAAAGCCGAAGATCCACTTTTTTACCGAAAAATTGTGTTCAGCGACGAAGCTCATTTTTGGCTCAATGGGTACGTATAGGCAGAATTGTCGATTTTGGAGTTAATAACAGCCAGAAGCATTGTAAGAGCTAGCAATGGATCCAGAAAAAGTCACAGTTTGGTGCGGTTCATGGGCTGGTGGCATCATTGCATCGTACTTCTTCAAAGATGATGCGAATCGTAACGTAACTGTGAATGGTGAGCGCTACCGTGAGATGATATCCAACTTTTTTTGCTCAAAATGTTTTCAACAAGACGGTGCCACATGCCAAACAGCACGCGCAACAATGGATTTATTGAGAAATAAAATGTTCGGTGAACATTTTATTTCACGTTCGGGACCGGTCAATTGGCCGCCTAGATCGTGCGATTTAACGCCTTTAGACTATTTTTGCGGGGCTATGTTAAAGCTCATGTCTATACAGACAAGCCTGCTTCGATTGACGCAATGGAAGACAACATTGATGCATTTATTTGTGAGATACCGGCCGAAATGTTGGAAGGAGTATGCCAAAATTGGACTAAGCGGACTATTTGAGGCGCAGTCAAGGTCAACATTAGCATGAAATAATCTTCAAACATTAAATTATATGGACCGTACTATCGATTCAAATAAAGATTTCATGCATTTTTCTGAATTTTATGTGTTTTTTTTAACTTTCCTATAGCTTTTAAAAATCACCCTTTATAATCTAATAATATTTATATTTTTGATTCCACTTTAACTTTTATATTTATATATAATAGTTGACTATTAATATTATAATAATGAAGTATCAAAATTTTCCTAATACGGTAGTGCACTTCTACGTAAAGTTGACCGCCTCTAATCTGCCGGTAATACTCTGCAATGCACTCCGTGGTGGAGGGTATATAAGATTCGACCCGGCCGAACTTAACGCCTTTTTACTTGTTTTTGTTTCTGGACTGCATTTTTTTGCGAGGGCTGGCCAAAGAAATGACAAAAAATTTTGGACGGAAATCTCTATCAGAAAAGTAGAGAAGTAAGCAGTCTCCTTGAAAATTATCCAAAACTGGCGAAAAACCATGTTGGAACCATGTTTTTGGAGCGTAACTACAGAAAAGACAACAACTGTAAGAAACTGGTTCTTTTATTCCTTGCCGATGATTTGGGCGAATACAATTTTAAATAACTCATACCCATTCACCAGACACGATGGATGTCCAAGACAATTTACTTTTCAAAAATATTTATGTTCTTAGACCAATTTAACATCATAATTGGATGGAATTCAAGATGTATGCGTGGGTATTGTTCGAACATAATAAATAAATGCAGAACTTATGAAGACCGTACAAATCATTATATTATACAGGAATGGAAGAAATGTGTCGTGTTAAATTTATAAGACGATCTAGCCATATCCGTCTGTCTGTTGAAAACGCACCAGTGTCTTATGGTTAATCTCTATTTTTGTGGACCCTATTTCGAAATATCATTTATGTTCCAGTTAGCTTCGAGTCGATTACTGGTAAAATCTAACGCATTGTGGAGAATTTGGTCAAAATAATTTTCCCCGATCGGGGGCTTCTGAGCGTTAAGGAATCAATTCGGGAAGCCTCTTATGTGGACGCAATTGACTGATTTGGTCCATTTATAATATAGGGCTTCTAGAGCGATAATACATCAATTATTATGAAGCATATATGTAAATTCTGAGTGACAAACGTTATTTTTGTACTTTATATGGAGAGCCTTATTTCCCATACAAATTTTATATAGCGATGAATGATATGAATCTCTAATCATTTAATGCCAAAAAACCGCCAGTTCGTCCAAATGTATTTCACAAACCAAAGATAAATAAATGATGAAGTAATTATTAAAATTAAAAAAGTTTCAGAAAATTAGACAAAATTAGATTGTAGAAGAATGAAGATTTTTTGTTTGAAATTTTAGATTAATTCCTTGATGAAAAGTCAACATTTTAACAAATAAGGATAAATAAAATATTTTCACTTCTCGAGTCAATTCAACAATTAATATCTGTCTGGTAGTATGTTAACGGATGGCTTTTGTTCGGGTTATAAATAAAAATAAAAGCGTTTGTGGAAATGCGAATACATTTATTTATTACATTTCAAACCATTAAATTATCTGCAGACAAAAAGAGTGATTTAATTTATTATGATAACAGTTCAGTACCAAATATTCGGTATACTAACGACACCGACTACAGCAGGACCTTAACAGGGAAGGGATGACAGCAGACATGGAACAACTGCGCTGTTAAACATATGCAGCCATAACGAGAACGGACAGCTAGACGAAGAATATGTCCAAATCAATACCATAGCAAATCCGATAGAGATTCCCATCAACCCCTATCCAATCGATGTGCATTTGTGGAATTTGTCAGAGTCCATTTTTTATGATGTGTATTGGTCATTACGGAAATTATGTTAAACGCCGAAAGTTTTATGAACGTATTCCGGACACACAGACAAACTATGGCCGTAATAAAAAACCAAATCAAGCTTTCAACAAATGACCCATGAGATACATTACAAACGGATGTTCATAAGAAATAAGGAAGCAATAGCCTTCGGCCCGACAAAAGGACGAAAGAATGCGAACAAAACTGGATGGTCTTAAAAAACTGATACGACCAAAATCGATGTCCGTTCACTCATTGTTGTCCATCAATAAAAAACACACACACACTCGCATCCATAAGATACCAGCACAAGATATGATTATTTCCCCCCGATGTCCCCCTCCCACATCCCTTTCCACCACGACCAAACGAAGTTTTGGGCATTGTGGTGCGCTGCCTTTTGAATATCCACACGTACCCCCGGAACTATAAAGAAACAGATAATGTTTTTTAGCTCTAATCTACTTATCACTGGTCAAATGGTTGCAAAGTACCATGAACAGTTTTGTGGATACGTATTTTGCGGATACACGGTCGCCGTTAAAGTCACGAACGGAACGGAACAGAACGGACCAACTGAACCAAATGTTAATTCATTCCTTTGTGCTTGTCCTTGAAACAAAAAGTGAACTTAATTTAATATTGTATCAAGTGAAGTTTATTAGAAACTTCTTTCTCTGGGGTAACGTTGACCTGAGAGAACGAAAAGAGTGGACACGGAATACTTCCAAGGATACTAAATCGTTAATAGAAAATTTAAAGATTTTTAGAAGGTTTGGCATGAATGAGGTGATACATTCATAAGCAAACTTGAGAGAAAGGAGAATATTGATACGAATCTGAATGTTCAAAAGACATCAATGGAGATTTCAAGGCCATAAATAATTATCATTTGAAATTAAATATATATCCATAGTTTTTAAATCTCTTACAAATAGATATTATTATTTTTTTCGTTACTCAAAAATACAACAAAATGTTTAATTTTATGTATAGTTGACCTTTTATTTTCTTTTTTCCGGAGAGCCTGCCTTGAGGTCATGAACACATCGAAAAACTGATGTTTAGTTTTTTTAAATTGTTTTATTTATTCTTTTCCGATATTTCGATCGACATCGGCGATCATCCTCAGGAATATTCACTTAAAATACAAACAAATTTAATTATACAAAAAGACAAAACAAAAATTATCGCAATAATTACATTTTAGCAAAAACAATTAATTCTTTCGTTTCTAAGTACTTCCTCAACTAAAGCTATTGTTTTCGTACATATTTGTAAAGAATGTTTCGATATATTTGTGCACAGTGCACAGTGGTCAGTGTCAGTCTTGCGGTTCACTCTCTGGTCAGTTGGGACATTTGTAATATGTAACATTTCAAGCGTATATCTTCTACGATATTTATTTTCTTGTGTCAAAATGGCTACACTGAAAGAATTATCTTCACAATATTTATGTTTTTGCCTTAACCTCAGTGAAAATGATATGATTTATGAAAATGTTCATAGATTTTATAAAGAAACTTCATTAATTTTATGAAAGACTCTCATAATTTATTCTGAAGTATCCAATATAAACAAAAAAGCAAAACAAGGTCTGACTTGTTGACTAACCAATCAACTGAATATGTAAGACTAGCAGTACCCACTGCCGTCTCTGTTTTTGGGTAATACTTATTTAATTTTCTTTTGGTGGATATAGATAAATCTAAAATAGTAATTTGGAAACCTCCTATTAGGTAGCACTCACACACAGTCAAAGTAATGTGCTTGTCGATATGCACTATTTTAGCTGAACTCCTTCGTATGTATAATTTTTATCATTTTCCATTTATATCCTCGATCTCATGTTTCTAGATGAAGCCAGCTACTTTATAACTTTTTGCACCTCTTTCCCAAAAAGTACACATTTTGAAAAAAAGTCCATTTCTGTTGCAAGTCTACGTTGCCAGCTGCAATATTTTAGTTGGTACTATTTTTATCCCGCTCACCGTTTTTAAGTACAAATTTCGAAAAATTCCTTTAGATTAGCGCTTCTAAATTGTCAGATGAACTTACACACCACTTTTCACGACTATAGCTCCAATACTTTAGTTTGTACTACTTTTATCCGTTGCCAGAGGAATTTACACTCCAAATTTCACGATTGTAGCTACAATACTTTAGTTGATACAATTTTAATCCCTTTTTGTCCCACTCACCCCTAATAAGTAAATATTTCGAAAAATCCATTTAGATTTGCGCTACTACGTTGTCAGTGGAATTTACATACCAAATTTCACGACTATACCTGCAATACTTAAATTGGTACAACTTGTATCCCCTTTTGCCCCGCGCACCCCTTGAAAGTACAAATTTCGAAAAATCCAATTCTGCTTTGCTTTTATATGGTCAGAGGAATGTACATACCAAATTTCACGATTCTAGGTGTTATACTTTAGTTGGTACCATTTTTATCCCTTTTTGTCTCGCACGCCCCTAAAAGTACAAATTTCGAAAATCTAATTATACTTTGCTTTTATATGGTCAGAGGAATTTGCATACCAAATTTCACGATTCTAGGTGTAATACTTTAGTTGGTACCATTATTATCCCGCATGCCCCATAAAAGTACAAATTTCGAAAAATCCAATTTTACTTCGTTTCTATATGGTCAGAGGAATTTGCATACCAAATTTCACGTTTCTAGCTGTAATACTTTAGTTGGTACCATTTTTATCCCTTTTTGTCCCGCTTGCCCCTTAAAAGTACAAATTTCGAAAAATTCAATTTTTACTTCGTTTCTATATGGTCAGAGGAATTTACATACCAAAATTCACGTTTCTAGCTGTAATACTTTAGTTGGTACCATTTTTATCCCTTTTGGTCCCGCTTGCCCCTTAAAAGTACAAATTTCGAAAAATCCAATTTTACTTCGTTTCTATATGGTCAGAGGAATTTGCATACCAAATTTCACGTTTCTAGCTGTAATACTTTAGTTGGTACCATTTTTATCCCTTTTTGTCCTGCTCGTCCCTTAAAAGTACAAATTTCGAAAAAATCCAATTTTACTTCGTTTCTAAATGGACAGAGGAATTTACATACCAAATTTCACGTTTCTAGCTGTAATACTTTAGTTGGTACCATTTTTATCCCTTTTTGTCCCGCTCGTCCCTTAAAAGTACAAATTTCGAAAGATCCCTATTTGTAGCTCGTCTGCATGGTCATTGCAAGGAACTCACCGAATTGCATGTTTATAGCTACTGCCGTTTAGTCAGGACGAAGGATTTTAATCCCTTTTTGTCCCACTCACCCCTAATAAGTAAATATTTCGAAAAATCCATTTAGATTTGCGCTACCACGTTGTCAGTGGAATTTACATACCAAATTTCACGACTATACCTGCAATACTTAAATTGGTACAACTTGTATCCCCTTTTGCCCCGCTCGCCCCTTAAAAGTACAAATTTCGAAAAATCCAATTTTACTTCGCTTTTATATGGTCAGAGGAATGTATATACCAAATTTCACGATTCTAGGTGTTATACTTTAGTAGGTACCATTTTTATCCCTTTTTGTCTCGCACGCCCCTAAAAGTACAAATTTCGAAAATCTAATTATACTTTGCTTTTATATGGTCAGAGGAATTTGCATACCAAATTTCACGATTTTAGGTGTAATACTTTAGTTGGTACCATTTTTATCCCTTTTTGTCCCACTCGCCCCTTAAAAGTACAAATTTCGAAAAATTCAATTTTACTTCGCTTTTATATGGTCAGAGGAATTTACATACCAAATTTCACTATTCTAGGTGTAATACTTTAGTTGGTATCATTATCCTTTATTGTCCTGCTGGCCCTTTTTGTCCTGCTGGCCCCTTAAAAGTACAAATTTCGAAAAATCCAATTTTACTTCGCTTTTATATGATCAGAGGTATTTATGTACAAAATTTCACGATTCTAGGTGTAATACTTTAGTTGGTACCATTTTCTTCCCGCATGCCCCTTAAAAGTACAAATCTCGAAAAATCCAATTTTACTTCGCTTTTATATGGTCAGGGGAATTTACATACCAAATTTCACGATTGTAGGTGTAATACTTTAGTTGGTACCATTTTTATCCCTTTTTGTATTGCTGGCCCCTTAAAAGTACAAATTTCGAAAAATTAAATTTTACTTCGCTTTTATATTGTCAGAGGAATTTACATACCAAATTTCACGATTCTAGGTGTAATACTTTAGTTGGTACCATTTTCTTCCCGCATGCCCCTTAAAAGTACAAATCTCGAAAAATCCAATTTTACTTCGCTTTTATATGGTCAGAGGAATTTACATACCAAATTTTTACTATTCTAGTAAATACTTTAGTTGGTACCATTTTTATCCCTTTTTGTCCCGCTCGCCCCTTAAAAGTACAATTTTCGAAAAATCCAATTTTACTTCGATTTTATATGGTCAGAGGAATTTACATACCAAATTTCACTATTCTAGGTGTAATATTTTAGTTGGTACCATTTTTATCCCATTTTGTCTCTTTCCTCCCACAGGAACATGTTTCTAGCTACTGCCGTTTAGTCAGGACGAAGGATCGATGTTTATCCCTTTTTGTCCCATTTTACCCCCTAAAAGTACGAATTTCGTAAAACCCTTTCTTAGTCGACGTCTGCGTCATATTTGGCCGTTTGGTCTGGGGTCAATGATAAGTCACTCAGTAACGCAACTCTTTTATATATATAGATTTGATGCTTAAGGAAATTGAACGATATTTCAATGGAGTTAGAGACCCTCACCAGTTGGATTCGTATGACAAAAGCCCGCTTTATGCATTTCTTTTTGCTAATCAATTTACTATTACTATTAGTTTTTATATCCACCACCTTAGGATCGGAGAATATTCATTTTATCATTCCGTTAGTAACACCTTGAAATATGCATCGGAGACCCCATAAAGTATATATATATATTGAAATATTAACAGATAATAAGGTCCATGTTTTTTAACGCCTTTTCAGTATGGTAAGACCTAGAATTTGCAAAAGTGAGTTTCTGGTGTCCTGCCAGGGCTTATGACCCTACAAACATCTTGATCGACGTCCGTTGAAACCCATTTCTGACTTCATAGATTTTGATAGGATTGATTAATTCCTTGTGTGGATTCCAATCAATTCCAAACCTTTCTGTACTTGTATATGGCTGATAGTATTGTAAATAGTAATTTGTGTGTTGGAACTAAGTACATTTCGTAAATTAAAACAATAAAATATTTAAAATAAAAGCTTTTTATCTATATAATTGTTGAAATATATTAAAATCGGATCGGATAATGTAAGACAAACATCGCACAGACCATGTAGGTTAAATAATACCATTTTCAGCGTTCGGTTTTGGAATAGGGCATGAGGAGTTAAAATGAAAATTGAACTTCGTAAATAGCGCAAAAGTATTTTTTCTTCAGATAAATTTCAAACTTTTACTTGAAATTTAAACAAGAATCTAGTTCCAAGTAAATATTTACTCAAACTGAGGATTTTTTTTTAATGTTCTCCAATACTTTAAATAAGTAATTTTGCTTCAGATTGTGTTTAACGCATATAAAAACGACAACATAAAATAATTCTCAAACGTTTCACGGTACTTTTGAGCTGGGCTACTACTCCAATTTTCTTCACTCAACACAGTATAGCATTTATACTTAATTGAAAGAAACTTTACTCATACATACTTAGTTAATTTCCCTACTTTTATGGATATAACACTGCAGCGACAAGACTGTTGCGTGAATATCGATCTTAACTCATGCGAGTGCTTTTGAATATGAGATGCAAAAACAATCTGGGGTGATTCAATTCGTTTCCTTCATGATCGTGAGTCATTCGAACATAAATTACTAATACTCTGAGAAACCGCAACATAATTATATTGTGTGGAAAGTCGTAAAAAAAAGTTAGACATAATTTTGAATTGAAAATGAGACCCGAGCCACCCAGGAGCCATGTGTGGGAACATCATTCATTCCATGTCTCGAGTTACTTTATGTGGTCATTTTAAGGTGTGCTCCTCACAGCTACTGATTACAACAACTTGATCAAATAAATAAATATTGGAACACATAATTAAAGTAACTTTTTTTGTATTTCTGTTTATCTTTAAAGTTAACAAGGGATTTATCCACATGTATTTAACACCTTTCCAAGCAACAACCCAACCAACCAAACACTTCCCCCTCATTCAGTCCAGTCCAGCAGTGTTTCAACACAAAGACGTGTCTGGCATTCAGAGCAATTGCAGCAATTAAATGTGACACTAACATGTACATGAGGATGATGATGTTGGTGGTGGTACTGGTGGTAGTGGTGGTGACAGTCCGTGTACGGCAACTTTAACAAAACCCCCACCTGCCTACCCGGAGATATCGGCAGTAAGACGCGCTATAAAAAGAAGCCCAATCAAGACGGAATGGGGACAACAGTGATGAGTATTGATTAGACGGATAGAAGTCGAAAAAAGAAAAGTCAATTCAGTGAATGCACTTCGTTCGTATCGGTTTGTTTTTCTTTTTCTTTTTTTTGTGGCAAAAATTCCAATCGAATTTGTTACGTATTTAATGAAGCGTAACAAAATGTGATGACGACAAGTGACCTGGACACACAAGACACTGCATACATAAATAACCCAAAAACCCGGAGAGGCGAAACGGAGCAGAATACACTGGAGGCATTTGGAGAATAGCATGTTACGGGTACTGCTGCTGCTACTATTACCTACAATCACACACTCACCCCATTCACCAGAGCGAGTACGGCAGCAAGCAGCAGTACCCTTCCGCAAAAAAGTAACGAATACAAGCAACTCAAGGCAGACGGAAAAGTAAACAATGTTGCCGTGTTCCAGATACAAAACAAGACAACAATCAGATCGACCCACAGTGTTTCCTAGCAAAAAAAAAAATCTGACGTAGAGGCAACACAAATGTTGTGCTCGCCAAAACTTCATTTTAGACATTTCACCATTTGGATCAAACTTTTGTAACTAAAGAGCAAAGCTATCTATGTAAATGATTAATAAGATTAATTTTCAAAAACTAATTTTATTTTTACCTTTTTGAACTTTGCGTGGATAACTATCAGTATGTTGAATTTGTGGTCATCGACTCCAAAATTTTCAACTTTTTTGAAAATTAATTTTAATAAAAACATTTTGTATATTGTTACTGGCATCAATAAAAAGTTTTTTGCGCGGGCAATAAACAAATTCTTTCCGACCCGAACGTCCGCGAATATCCGAAAATAAAAGTATCGATAGAACAGCGGAACACATGCCACATTAAGACGGTGATCAATAGAGATAATAGAATTGGATGTCCTACCAGGGATGGAAAAGTATGCATTTTTAATATTTCACAATTCAGTGCAATATTTGATGAATTTACATCAAAATGGTTAGACTTCTGATGAGCTTTGTCTTCCCCTCATTAAATAAATAAGATAAGCATATAAGTATTTTAAATCAGATTTTTTGGATCCATTTCAAATAAGAACTTCAGCGTCGATGTGAGTAAAGATGTATTATTTTCATACGGCGTTTCATATGTTTACGTTTGTCTTCGTATTGGGGAGAGGGTATTTTTACCCACTCCACGTTATAGTTTTGGAAGAGAAATTGATTCGTACATAAAATAGCGTCCGATTGCTCAATGTTCACATAGTACCAATAAAACTGCTGCAGAATAATATAGAATAATGAATATAAAGAGTGATTTTTTTGAGGTTAGGATTTTCATGCATTAGTATTTGACAGATCACGTGGGATTTCAGACATGGTGTCAAAGAGAAAGATGCTCAGTATGCTTTGACATTTCATCATGAATCGTCTTACAAACGAACAACGCTTGCAAATTATTGAATTTTATTATCAAAATGCGTGCTCTGTTAAGAAAGTTCATTGCGCGCTTCCATTTTATGGTCAGTTTAATCGACCCACTGAAGCGGCTATTCGGGCTATTGTGACTAAATTTCGCACCAAATTTACATTGTTGGACATTAAACCACCAACACGCTTACGTAGAGTGCGAACTAAAGAAAATATCGCAGCTGTATCGGCCAGTGTTAATGATGACCACCAATTTTCGATTCGTCGCCGTTCGCACCAATTGGGTCTCTGTTACTCAAAAACGTGGAAATGCCAAAATTGGACTAAGCGGATGGACCACCTAAGACGCAGCCGCGGTCAACATTTAAATGAAATTATCTTCAAAAAGTAAATGTCATGGACCAATCTAACGTTTCAAATAAAGAACCGATGAGATTTTGCAAATTTTATGCGTTTTTTTTTTTAAAAAAGTTATCAAGCTCTTAAAAAATCACCCTTTAGGAGTAAATTTCTCTCTGGCAGCGTAGACCCAAAAGTATATATGATATTCGTAAATTCTGTGGATTTTTATACACTCCACGAGAGTATTATGTCTTTGTACATTTGTTTGTAACACCCAAAAGGAAGGGAGATAGACCTATTGTTGATTATACCAATCGACTTAGAATCACTTTTTGAATCGATTTCTCTGTCTGTCTGTCCATCTGTTCTTGTAATCACGATACAGGTCGCAATTGTAGACAGAACCAAATGAAACTTTGCACAACAAAGTTTTTGGTACAAGGGCGCACGCTATTTAATTTGAAGAAAATCGGTTCAGATTTAGATATAGCCCCATACGAATTTCACTCCCGATTTGACTTCAAAATTGGCCAAACATCCTATATTTCAACTAGAAACACCTGTGGTAAAAATGCGTTAGATCGGTTCAGATTTATATATAGCTCCCATACAAATTTCGCTCTTGATTTGACTTTTTCCGCTCTAGAAACCACATATTATATAAGATTGTCTTCAGATTTGCAAAACATCTTATATTTAAATTAGGAACAACTATGGTGAAAATAGTTCAGATCGGTTCAGATTTATATATAGCTCCCATTAAAATTGCGCTCCCGATTTGACTTTTTCTGCTCTAGAAACCAGTACCTGAGACCCTATAAAGTATATATATTCCTGGTCGTCATAAAATTCTAAGACGATTACCCTATTTACCCCGGGTAAACTGGGGAAAATAGGGGTACAAATGGTACCTATCAAACGACAACAGTTAGAAACACGATATTCGGTGTGTACATTCCTCTAATTGAGTAGATAAATAATATGAAAGTATTTTTTCTAAAACGTACTTTTAAGGGGTAAGACGGGAATAGAGAACAAGTAAGGAAAGGCTAAAGTCGGGCGGGGCAGACTATATAATACACTCCACTTTCTATCCGAAAACAATTCAACTCGTTAAAAAATGAAAACGGGAAGAATTTTTGTATGTTTCCTAATCATAGGCTAATATTACCTGGTCCAATTTGTCAAATCGGAAATATTTATATCGGTGATATATCCAAACATGGTATATAGTGACTAACTTTCACAATAAGTTCATCCAGTTCAAATATAACGTGTTAAACTCAGTTTGTGAAAATTCGTGTTTTCTGGTGCGGAAAAAGTTTATCCGAAACTTGTTTGGGAATTTTTGGGGCGAAATTTGTATGGGAACTATATGTAAATCTGAACCGATGACGCATTTTCACCACGGGTGTTTCCAGTTGAAATATGAGATATTTTGAAATATTTGTAGAAGATCTGTTAAGATATGAGAAAAGGTGAAATCGGGAGTGAAATTTGAGTGGGACCCCGATCCGACCCATTTGCGCCATGGCTGTTTATAGAACAAAGATTAGATATTACGCCTAATTAGATGAGGATCTGTTAAAATATGTGGCTTCTAGAGCGGAAAAAGTCAAATCGAGAGCGAAATTTGAATGGGAGCTATATATAGATTTGAACCGATCTGACCTATATTTACCATGGTTGTTTCTAGTGGAAATATAAGATGTTTTGCCAAATCTGCAGACAATCTGATACATAGATAGAGCGGAAAAAGTCAAATCGGGAGCGAAATTTGTATGGGGGCTATATCTAAATCTGAACCGATCTAACACATTTTTTCCACAGGTGTTTCTAGTTGAAATAAAGGGTGTTTTTTATTGAGGTATAGAACTTCGAATTGAAATAAAACACAAGAAAGTCGTTTTAATGTCCATCAATTTGGCTTTATTGGAAGGATAATTTTATGCCATTAATGTTTAAATATGATTTCGGGCATGTGGCCGCCGCGGCTGGCTCGAATATAGCCAATTCTACAGGTCCAATTTTCAACCACTTTTTCGAGCATATGGGGCCGTATGTTGGCAATAACGCCACGAATGTTGGCTTCCAAGTCCCCTAACGTTTCTGGTTTGTTGGCGTAGACGAGCGACTTCACATATCCCCAAAGAAAATAATCCAATGGTGTCAAATCATGGATCCATGATAACCGAATTAATTGCTCTGATGGACGATTATGTCGACCATAAAATGGACGGAGCTTGCGGTGAACTTCGCGAACTGAACCATTACTTTCGAAATAAATTTGCACGATTTGCAAGCGTTGTTCTTTTGTCAACCTGTTCATGATGAAATGGCAAACCAAACTAAATATTAATCACTTGACAGCTGACAAAATGGCCGCCAGTTAATAAAGTGATGCCAACTTAAAGTTCTATACCCCAATAAAAAACACCCTTTATAAGATGTTTTGCCAATTTTAAAGAAAATCTGTTGTAATATGTGGTATCTAGAGTGAAATCGGGAGTGAAATTCGTATGGGGGAAATTTGTATGGGGGATATATCTATCTTCTTCAAATTAAATAGCGTTCGTCTTTATCCCGAAAAACTTCGTTGTACAAAGTTTCGTTTGGCTACAATTGCGACCTGAACTTTGATTGCAAGAATAGATGGACAGACAGACGGACATTGATAGATCGATTCAAAAAGTGATTCAAAGTCGATCGGTATAATTAACAATGGGTCTATCTCGTTTCCTTTTGGGTGTTACAAACAAATGCACAAAGACATAATACTCTCGTGGAGTGTATAATAAAAATGGTACCAACCAAACGCCTGCACCTTGAATAATAAAATTCGGTGTATACATTCCTTGACTGCGTAGACACGGAAAATAAAAATAAATAAAAATAATAAATTCGTACTTTTAGGGGTGTAAAATGGGAAAAAGGGGATACAAAGTGTACCAACCAAATGACCGCAGCTAGCGACATGAAATTCGGAGTATATATTACACGAAAAATAAAGAGGTTTTTCAAAATTCGTACTTTCAAGGAATACAATGGGGACCGAGGGATAAAAATGGTATCAACTAAACGACTACTGCGATAATGATGAATTTGTGTACTAACGTAAAATAATGAGATTTTCGAAAGTCGTACTTTTTAAGTGGGATGAAAATGATACCAAACAAATGGCCGAAGCTAGCATCATTGAATTCGGTGTATACATTCATCGGACTGCATTGACTCGCAAAATAAAAAGATTTTTCCAAATTCGTACTTTTTACGTTTAAGGCAAAAATAGAGAAATGGAGGCAAATCATGAAGATAATGGATTTTCAAAATTTGTACTTTTGGAATTAAAATAGGATGAATGAAAATACATCCAAACAAACGGCTGTATCTGAAAATTGACCAACTACTTTTTAATTATTAATACTACATAATATCAGTAAAATGAAGTAGTGTTAATTTAAAAAATTCTAATTTAATTTTATATTTATTTGCGTTATTCATACTAAAAAAAGTATGTTGTTAGGTTTCCTATAAATTCATTGGTCATATCTTTGGGTGCTCTCTTTTCAGTGGGTATTTACTTTTGGTATATACATGAAGTATTATTTCGATATATAGTATAAACATATTGGTACCCTTGCGTTATATGCGTGGTTTAAAATAATTAAAATTTAATATTTATTTACAAAATTATTATTTCAATATTTGTTTTTCATCATTTCAATGTATATTATATTATTAAACATAATATGATTATATGGTGATCGTACTATGATTACAATAAGATCATATCATGATTCACTTGGGATCATGATATTATTGAGTTGGAGTCATAAAATGATAACTGTATGATTTTTTGGGATCATAACATGATAACTATATTATAATTGCCTACAACCATTAACCCAATCACGCATGGTTCCCTTTTGTTATTATCCCACCAACCATATTTTTTGTAAATAGATTCTAGTTTCCTTGAAATTTTTTTGGGTGCATAATCGTAAAATAATCTTGGCCAGAATATTAAAATTGTCAAAATTACATTTGTTAAAGAAATGATAAAAAATCTTGTTAATGTTTAAGTCTAAACTAAATTTAAATAAAATATTACGTGTTAAACAACTGATACTGACAGTGTGTAAATCGTCCGATTTCTCTTTTTAATCTACCTACTTATTTAAACGCAACTTTGCACGAGTAGTTGCCTAGATTGCAACGAGTTAGTTATTCGGTATTTTCGGAGTACTCGCACACATTACTTTCCTTCATCTTTTGGTTTGTTGACAATTAACTGACTCGCTTTAACGATATCCACCTTTGATCACAATTAACTTCTCCAACTTGTTTTCTTACAATGTAATATCGCTTTCCAATAAAACTTTAGAATATTATAAGGTAAATATAACATTTTTTTAGTTCGCACTCGGAAACAATCACTTTATTAATGACAGGCCTATAACTACACATTCCGCGCATTTTTAATTATTTTGCTAAAATTGTATGTTTTTTCAGATATTCATAAAACTGGTAAAAACAACCATATATGATTTCCGTTCTATTACCTAGCAAAAAAATGGAAGTACATACTTCCGTATGCAGCTCATTTTAATCGCATCTCAAAATCCAAATGAGCACTTCCCCGCTTTTTTAGGAAGTTCTTTTAAACAACTTCCAAAAAAGTTAGTAATATGTTAATATCCCGTAACATTTTATGAATAGCATTTTCACAAGTGAATGGGAACGAATTTTTAGTATGGGGTCACAGAGGTAAGAGGCTTTGCACCTTAAGGCTCGGGAAATAACTTTTTTTATTACTTTTATAAATAAACAATGTTTAATTTTGTATAATTTTAACAATATAAAAATGTTTGCTTTTAAAATACAAATTTATTGCTTTAGTAATGTATATGAAATATTTAATTTTTTATTAATAAATAACACTACATAAATCAGTAAAATTAATAGTGTGTTAATTTAATTAATGCTATTTTAATTTAATATTAATTTGCGATATACATATGTATATAAATTCATACTAATAGATAGAAAAATAGTTTTTCAGACCTCACAGCAGAGGATAGCCGTAGTAGCATCAGGAAGGTCCACTGTTCCACCCCCGGTATCGACGGGTTTTTTAAAACAGAAATGGAAACTAATGAAAAAGTAGTTCCTTTGCAACAGTTTAGAATAACTTTTAATGATTTCAAAATAAAGGACATCCCTCCTATGACAACTCCATGTTAAATTCATTGGTGAAGATACCAATTTTCACTACTTCCGAATCACAAGATCTTCTTCTTCATCTTTTTCATTTTTTCGGTGCTGGGTAGAAACTATAAACTTCTTAATTGTTTATAAGGCAAGAGATAATATTAGTTTCAAAAGTATATCGAATAAAAGGAATATTATTTACATAACAAAGACAAAACCATGAAGTTTATAATCCTCAGTGAAGCATATTATAATCTTCAAATAATCCTCTAATCTACAAATAATGCTCTAAAAAGAACTGTGTTTGCTGAATGTTATACATATGAAAATATCGAATTCAGATCGCCAACGCGTGTAATTTTTATCAAAAAAAAAATGAATTTTGCAAAAAAATGTATTTTCTTGCCTACACTCAGAAAAAAGTATGCCACGGATTAAGTAAATATGTACTAAAACTGAGGAAAATTGAACTTCGTATAGCGCTAAGGCAAAATTTTTTCATAACAAGTACAAACTTGTCCTTGAAAATAAGACATGCTTTGAACTTGATCCCAGTTCAACTTTTCCTCAAAGCAAGTAAAATTTACTCAAACTGAGGAAAATTTTTCTTCAAATCTAGTAAATCTTTACTTAATCTGAGGAACATTTTTAATAAATTTTACTCAAATCAAGTAAATTTATACTCAAACTGAGGAAAATATTCCGATTTTTTTCCTCA
Organism: Polietes domitor; assembly: GCA_947397865.1. Lineage (NCBI taxonomy): Eukaryota > Metazoa > Arthropoda > Insecta > Diptera > Muscidae > Polietes > Polietes domitor. The sequence goes on along the minus strand of OX377619.1, from coordinate 127,650,917 downwards.
ATCCAAGTAAATTGTTACTCAAACTAAGTAAATTTGTAGTCATGCCAAGTAAATTTATACTCAATCTGAGGAAAATTTTCGGAATTTTTTTCCTTAATTCAAGTAAGTTTGTACTCAGCCTGACTACGACTATACTTGATAATTGATACATAATTTAATTACATTTATTTACTTTATTTGAACTGATAAACACATTTTTAAGTAAAAACATCCTAAATGGAATTTTTCCATACACAAAAATTCTGCATTATTTTCTTTCTTAAACGCTAGTAAATTTTCATCCGCACAAGTATGAATATACTTAATTGTAAGAAGTTTTTCGTAGATCCAAAAAAATGTTTTTAAGTAAATTTACTACACTATTTTGAGTATATGTACTATTTTTTCTGGCTTTGACATAAGGAAAATGTACTCATATCTAGTTAACTTTCCTTCTCGTAAGGAAATTTTACCTAATCTGGAGTAAAATTGTTAAACTAAATTGGAGTATGGATTTTACTCAGATTTAAGAATGCTATTTTTCTGAGTGTAGGCATTAGACATTATTAACTTTGGATCTCCTATATATGTATGTCAATGTTGTCCATATTTTATATATCATTACTTACTTACTTACTTAGCAGGCCTAAAAACAACCATTTCGGTCACAGGCCTGACATAGAATAGATTTCCATACGCTTCGATCTAATGCGCTGGTTCTCCAGCTTCTTACACCAAGTTTTGATATGTCTTCTTCTACTTGGTCTTTCCACCGGAGCTTCGGTCGTCCTCTTCTACGTTGTCCATCGGGATTTGATTCGAAACATTTCTTTGCTGGAGCGATTTCATCCATACGAGTAACATGACCAAGCCAGCGTAGTCGTTGTAATTTGATTCGTCTGACTATGTCGATTTCTCCGTACAGCTATATTTTATATATTTTTCGTAATATCTTTCTCTCAAACACTCCTAAAACAGCTTCGTCTGCTTGCGCAAGTACCCATGTTTCTGCGCCATATAATAGCACGGGCTGTATTAGCGTCTTATAGAGTGTAGTTTTCGTTTGTCGAGAGAGGGCTTTATTTCTAAATTGCTTACTCAGTCCATAGTAGCACCTGTTAGCAAGAATAGTTCTACGTTTTATCTCTAGGCTGATGTTGTTAATTTTATTAATGGCGGTGCCGAGGTATATAAACTCACTCACTACTTCGAAGTCGTAGTCACCAACGTTCACAGAATGACCCAATCTTGTTGTTTCTCTGTTCGTTGATACCATTAACTTGGTTTTTTCTTGATTAACTGCCAAACCAACTTTCGCAGATTCCTTTTCGATACTTGTGAATGTTGCAGTTACCTCTCGCAAGGTACGACCTATTATATCGATGTCGTCCGCGTATGCTAGTAACATGTGTTTTCTGGTGTATATTGTGCCGGTTCTGTTTGCTGCAGCATCACGTAATATCTTCTCCAGCAGAATATTGAAGAGATCACAAGAAAGGCTGTCACCCTGTCTGAAGCCACGTTTGGTACTGAAGGGGTCGGAGAGAGTGTTCCCAATTTTTACTGATGATTTTGTTCCAGTTAGGGTCATCTTGCAGAGTCGAATTAATTTTGCTGGTATTCCAAACTCAGACATAGCTTCATACACCTTTCCTCGTATCGGGCTATCGAAAGCGGCTTTGTAATCAACAAAGAGGTGGTATGTGTCGATTTGCTTCTCCTGTGTTTTTTCCAAGATTTGGCGCAATGTGAAGATTTGGTCAGTGGACGATTTCCCAGGTCTAAAACCGCATTGGTATGGGCCAATTATCTCACTGACTTTAGGTTTCAATCGTTCACATAATATACACGACAGAATTTTATATGCAATAGGCAGGAGACTGATGCCTCTATAGTTGGCTCATATGGTTTTATCTCCTTTCTTATGTACAGGACATAACACACTCACGTACCAATCATCGGGCATGCGTTCTTCCAACCAAATGTTGCAAATGAGTTGATGCATGCTTCTCTCTAACTCATCGCCTCCTACTTTAAACAACTCAGCTGGTAAGCCGTCGGCGCCGGCGGCTTTGTTGTTCTTTAGTCGGGATATTGCTAAATGTATTTCATTTTGGCTGGGTAGTGAGCATTCAACACCATCGTGTATGATTGGTTCCATGCTGTCTTCCTCGTTCAAATCAGCTACTAACAGTCTATTGAAGTGGTCTTTCCATATCTTTATTACACTATCAATATCTGTTATCAGGTTCCCATCTTTGTCCCTACAGGAGGAAACGCCCGTACTAAAACCTTCCGTCTGGTGTTTCACCCTCTGGTAAAATTTTCTTACTTCATTCTGACTCCTGAACATCTCTATTTCTTCACACATACGTCTTTCCATTTCTTTTTTCTTCCGCCGGAACAGACGTTTCTCCTCTCTCCTTTTCTCCCGATACCTCTCCCACGTTCCTCGCGTCACCGTGGACTGCAGCGTTGCCATGTAGGCAGCATTCTTCTCTGCAGTAGCTTCGCGACACTCCTGATCATACCATGGATTCCTAGGACTAGGTTTTTGGAAACCTATCGTGGATTTAGCAGCGTTCTCCAAGGAGTGTGCGATGCGGTGCCATTCTGCGGTGACATCATCGGGACAAGGAGTGCTATTACGTAGCGATTGGGTCAAACGTGTAGTAAAGGCGGCAGCAGATTCCCTGGTGCGCAGCTTTGCGACGTCTAGCTTTCTCTGCGTGGTTACTTGTGCGCTTCTCGCCACGTTCAATCGGGTGCGTATCTTAGCTGCGACAAGATAATGATCAATATTTGCACCTCGAATAGATCGCACGTCCAATACGCTGGAACTATGCCTTCCGTCGACAATCACGTGATCAATCTGGTTTCTCGTGACATGATCAGGAGATATCCACGTAGCCTTGTGAATGTTGAGGTGTTTGAACCTGGTGCTGCTAACTACCAAATTGCGGGCCGCAGCGAAGGATATCAGCCTCAAGCCGTTGTCGCTTGTCTCCTCGTGTAGGCTGAAATTCCCGATAGTTGGATTAAAGATCCCTTCCCTTCCTATCTTGCCATTAAAATCTCCTAGAACAATCTTAATATCATGGTTGGGGCAGCGGTCGTATGTCTCCTCAAGGCGCTCGTAAAATAGATCTTTAACTTGTTCGTCTTTATCCTCCGTTGGGGCATGGGCACAAATTAAGCTGATGTGGAAAAATTTCGCTTTGATGCGGATCGTGGCAAGCCGTTCGTCTATCGGCGTAAATCTAGTGACGAGGCGTTTCATTCTTTTGCTCACCACAAATCCACACCCAAACTCATGCCTTTCGCTATGGCAGCTATAGTAGACAGCATCACCTCCAGGAGTCGTAGTGATTCCATGCCCATTCCATCTCATTTCTTGGATGGCAGTTATATCACATCCGTACTTATTCAGTACGTCCGCCAGTTGGATCATTGCACCTGGTCTATACAGTGTTCGCACATTCCAAGTGCATATCCGTAAATCGTGGTCCTTTATTCGTCTGCGATGGTCGTCAACTTTTAAGGGGGGCCGTTTTCTATTCTTTTTGTCTTTCATTGTAAGATAGTATTTGGAGGTGGATTACAAGTCCAACGCCCCAAACCCATTTTCCGTTCTTGGGTGAACCGCGGCACATATTAGTTCACTACCTCTAGCGGGTGTTAGAGATAGATATATCCAGTTGGCACCTGAGCTAAGCTCGGAGGTCAGTGTCCGCTTGAGATAAGAGAGTGACCAAGATAAGATCTGGGTTTCGCCAGGTTTATAACCACTCAGTCCGTTACTTGATATCTCAAATCCCCAAACCTCCCATATATATAATATATCATTACAGTTTCCTAAAATACACAGTGTGTTTCTGACCACTGTGCGTCGACACGATAATAAAGACGCTACACGTTCGATGCTTTGTGATTGTCATTCAACAACGTTCTTAGATTCATACGAGGACATTATTACTTACATATGTATGTATGTATCCTCAGACACACAACCATATCCACTACCTCTCACAAGGACGAGTCTGAAAAATATGTGCGGCCAGGGCACACGCAACGCAACGAAAGGAAACAAAACAAAAGGAAGGGGGAGGTTTGTTTTTTATCTCCACCTTATTCCTCAGATCATCCTTATTATTACTGTCGTGGTACTTCCTCCTACCCCTCCTCCTTTTCACATTGACTGTCATTGTCAAGATGGCAGGATGTGGATGTGATTCGTGTCTGAGTATCTTCTTTTTGGCGTTGCCTTTAATTTAATCGCATATAAATACTTTTTATGAGTCGCTCTGAGCTACTTTGTCAATCGATGGCCGTTCTGTCTGCCAGAGTGTGGGTGTGTGTGTTTTTTATGCTCAAGGGAGGAAGGGAGCGATGAATACCTAACCAAAATCGTTTTATGTACTTTCCTTTGTTTTAAGGACATTTTCCAATTAACGTTTCAATAAAGTTATGCCTGATACTTTAATATGTACGTTTCGATATGCGTCTTACATAATTCTATTTGTGGTTGAGCTTGTAACGGCCACTGCCAGATGGTAAATTATGTGCATGTGTTTCGAATCAGATCCTTCGATTTTCACCATGGGATGGAGGGTCATTCACCTTGAACTATTTATTGAACTACTGAAAGGGGACATACCACGCCTCTGAACAACTTTCGGTTCTACTAAACAACTACAGATAGTGTTCAGTTTGGCTGTGGCGACTATTATGGAATGTAATTCCCGTACCTACTCACGGGGAACACACTGGTTATATGGCATAAATTGAAATAGTCCCTTTAAACTAACTAATTAATATACAGTCTGACGGCTCAGCTAATATAACATATTTATGATTTTACCACGCCCCTTGTAATACCGCCCACACAATGGTCCCTATCCTAGGTAAAATTAATTCCTTAATAACTTCTATACCGGTGCCTGAAATTTGACTATGTTCTTACAACTGTTTTATGGATGTGGAATGTGTCACGAACCTTCTAGTACCTCCCACACAAATAATCCGACACTAAGTAAAATTAAAGTGTCTTATATGGTCTCGAGAGTGAGAGTATAGGGTAATTCCACAAGATTTTGACATTCGTCATGTGGGTACGTCATGTTTTAATTTTACTCTTGGTTCTTTACATTTAAGATTTTTAACCATTTGTCATTATTCTCCCAAAGAAATAGAATTGGAAGAAGATGAAGATACTGCTTCTTCAGCCAGGTACCATAAATGAATTCTATTTTGTTAAGAACAATTATTGCAGCGTCCATTCTGGAATAGTTTATAACTCTTCAATAAATGTAAGGTCTTGGGGTGGTGCTAATATGACAATTGCACATTAAAACGAGACTGACATATAAACCCTTATGGCGCCTTATATGGTCTTTAAAATTAATTCGGTTAGCTCGATTTGTCCCCCGAAAAGAAATATTTTTGACGAATATATTGGTTTTGACATCCAGCGAACATGACTAGTGACTACAGGTTTACAGAAGTTATATCGACCCACACTAAGGAAAAGTAGAGTCAACTGAAGTAGTTCTTTATTCTTCTTCAAACAACACGTTACACTATATTCTCAATCAGGTTGATTTATATTCATACATAAAATTTTATCTTTGAAAGATTCAACATCTGGGCATGATATTGAAAATTTTTCGAAATTAGTACCATTTGTCTAAAACGCCGCGTATAAATGATGGCGACACTGTAAGTTTTAAAAAAATTCGTTTTTCCAAGTTTACAACGGCTCCAGTATTGATGTATTGACTCCATCAAGTCACTTTTCCAACAATATTCCAATAAACCAATCTGTGATAAACTACATCAGAAATGTTTTTGCCGGCACCGAGATACTTGGATGCGTCATTGACTCTGACGAGAACAGCAATTCTTACAACTTTTTGGGATCCGATCGAATCTTGTAATAACTTTCCATCAAAATTAATTAATTTTCTTCACCTATAAAATAATTATCATTACACTCGAAATTATTACATGCTGAAGCATTTTTTAATTACAATATTTCTAAAATTAAGTTGAACTTGTACAAATATCCTATTATCCTAAAGAGACTATAATATATTTTTGGCCAATTTCATAGAATATAAATGGGTTTACAAATAAAAATTATTTCCAACATTTTGCGAAGAATGAAAATCATAAATTTCATGGACAGTGATAACGAAATCCGGACAGCGCTGCACTGTGGGGCCTTTGTCCGGAATCAGTGGCAAAAAACAGCTTTTGGTTATTTTCTTTTATTTTTTTTGGTTTTTATTATCGATCAATAATTCGAAAACAGATTCAAAATCGGAAATTGTGGTTTATAGAGTCGCTCAAAGTTGATTAATTTCTTCAGAAGTCAAGAAAAAACAAAAAGTAAAAAAAATTGTAAGATTCATAATTGAGTTACAGACAAATTATCTACCCAATTTTTACGTCTTTCTCGTCTCATTTAAAGGTACGATAAATGAAATGAAATAAAACAAAAATTGGGTTGGATTTTGTACTCATTACTGCCGGTACTTGCCTATTCGCAATAAAAGTGTGGCCCCTCCAACACAAATTTATTTTTTTCGCATTTTAAAAAGCAACGTATTTGGAGTACTATAATCATCTGAGTGTTGAAATTTTGTGAGAGTTCATTGGGTTAATACCAATTGTACAATTGTGCAAAATATTGGCGAAATTGGAAAATGGGGCGTGGTACCTACCATACGAAATTAAAATCAATTATCAAACATATTAATATCTATGACACTGAGAGTTCTGAAAGTTTATGTGAATCCATCCACTATTAA